>ML664173.1:127156-319221 GCA_007570785.1 Antilocapra americana | reverse complement strand
CCCGGCCGTGCGGTGCCGCAGGTCGGTAGGCGGGAAATGGCGACTGGCTGAGGGAGCTGGCTCTGTTGCTGCTGCGGGCGGAGCGGGACGCCACCTCGCGCTGCGCAGCCGGCGGCGCCGGCGCCGGACTCTCCTCCGTCGTCACAGTCAGGTAACGCGCGCCCGGACGCCGCCGCCGCGCCCGCCGCGCCCGGGCCGCCCGCCGGCTCTGCCCGCGTCCGCCGGGCTCGCCCGCCGCCCCGGCGCCCGGTCGGCTCTCCCGAGGGCGCGCGGCCGTCGCCGAGCGGAACCGCGCGCCCCTGCCCTCTCCCCCGGGACGGCGCGGAGCGCACTTCCCGCCAGCGGCGGCTCGCGGGCTGCGGCCTGCGTGGGGATTCCTGGGGTTGGGTTTCGCCCCGCTCCCCGCACACGCACCCCGACCTCACGTCTCGGGTCCCCGGACCGGCCGCCCCTCCGCTGTCGGCGTGGGTCTGCTCGTCTAACCCGCACCCGTCTGATGCTCTCGTTGTTTCGTTCTCTACGGTAGGGCGCTCTGAGAGGGGGCGTTGCTCTCTCTCAGTGTTTAGATTCACCTTGTGAGGACCTGGAAGAAGAGATTTCACCGAGTACCGTTTGTCTGCTGTTAAAATGCGGAGTTGACATTGTTACTTTTTGAAATCCAGAGGGAAGGCCTCTGGCTTCTAGAGTCAGTTAAGGGTGAATCTTACTTTACGTAGCATTCGACGGTTGCTTTGGGTAGTAAATGCCCGTGTAGATACTTAGTTTTGCTTTCTTAACTAGAATTCCGTGGTGAATAATTGCATAAGTCAGTCGTGTTTATTTACTTCTCACTCTCGTGGTGGCTGGATGTGTGAAGGGTGTTAAGTACTTTAGAGTACCTTAGGGAAACCTACCAAGATAGTGCTAGTAAACTTCACTAAGATCTTGAGATGTTCCTCCAAGGCAGGGATTTACCTTTCCAATGCTAATAAGACAATACCAAGATTACTGCCCAACATATGTATACAATTAGTGAGTTCAAAGATAGGTTATCTTCGTAATTTTCAGGTTGTAGGTTCCTTTATATACTGTCTTCCCGTTCTTTGCCAAGTTTTCATTTGTTGTCCAGCTGTTATCCTTACAAAGTAAGGAAAAGGCTAGTTAAAGCTACTTTTATTCCTTCTTGTTATTTTCCACATTGCAGATCAGTTGTCCATAAAGAAAAGTAATAGGAGGCTGTTGGTGTTTCTCAGAATTGTTTTTCAATCTTGTTTTATTTGGGGCCTTTGTAATTTTTTTAACTAGTCAAATTAAGTTTTAAAAATGTGGTTTACATTACACATCGTTTGATGTTTGTAACTCAAAGGCTTTCAGCTCTCTAGGTTCAGTTTAAAAGATTTCACTACTGTTTGCATATTAGGATTGAATCTCATTAATAAGCAAAAGCACACAAACAGTATTATAATTGTTACTTGGTAGATTTCCCCCCAAGGTCATAAAGAAAGTTAAGGTAAAATGTAGCTCCTAGGTGAAGCAGTCGTTTAGGATTGAGTTGAACTTCATACTTATCTTCAAAGCAAAAAGAATAGGGGGTGGGAAGTGGAGGTAAGGGCAATTGGATACTTGCTTAGTCAGTTTGTTTAAACAATAGGGCCAGGTACGTGACTTAAAAGGATATAAAATAAATTATTGGTCTAGTGTAGATTTTATCTGGTCACTTTAGTGACCTTTTTTTGTAGTTTATAAAGCTTTAATGTTTCAGATAAAATTTGTTTTACAGATAGGTGAGTGTGCATTGTCTGTAGACTTTGTCTTCAAGAACTCTTCCAAATTGTTCTAGCTCTTCATTCATTCAATTCTTTTAATAATCTTTTCCGTATAGGTTGAAAGGCTATGAAAGCTCTTAACGTTTGTGGACTTGTAACTGTACAGAAATTCTAAATAGGATTGCATAGAAAAATCAAATAAAATTAGTATGTTTTATAATATTCTACATAGTGTCTCTTGGACATTCCATTTGAGCTAATAATGCTATTTTTTTTTTTTTCGTGGTTAAGAAATTCAGAGTTAGGGGTGTTTTATCTTTCCTAAATTCGTCTAGCTGATCCCATGTTTGAGATTTTAGATCAAGAGGATTCTTCATGAGATTGTTATACAGCACAATCCATCCAATGACACTTTTTTAAAAAACTTTCTGTTGTTCAGAAAGGATGTTCTAGACTCTAGACTTGTAAGTGTAGGATTAATTACAGATTGAATGAACTGGTAGAAGATTACCTCGTTCATAGAGTTTTGGATTAATGTGATAAAGAACAAAGTGGTTTGTCAGAATTGGGAATAAACAGTGTCTAACTAAATTTGTAATTTACCAAATTGTTGTGAATGTGTGAACTAAAAAAGACACTTTAGTCATAAATACCAAGTGTGCTGAGAAGACCTTGTATATGATATGCTCTAAGTAATTCTTTTGGGTGCTTACCTGACCATTTTAACTAGATTGACTACAGGGGTCATTTGCTCTTCTTTGAAGATGAGAAGATTTAACAGAGATGGGACTTAGGATGAAACCATACAACTTTTAGTTTCCACTTTACATTTGCTATGACACATTTATCGATGCCAGACATACATTGACTACTGATTTATGCCCACGTTAATTTTTTACTTACAAAGCTAGACCCCGCAGTTGACTGTGTGGTATAACTTGAGAATAGCCAGTGCCAAACTGTGTCTCTCCTTTGTGTTATGGAATTCTTTCTACAATATTGTGTTTAAAATTACAAATTATCTGGAAGAGATGCTTTATAAACTATTGCCTTTTATTGACAGTGTTAGCACAGATTAGTTTATCAAAGAAATTTGCTGATACCACACACAGTTGAGGATTCAGAGGCAGTGGAACATGGAAGTGAGCTATGATCAGGAACATTAAGGAAGAAGGGTGTGGTGAAAGTAGGGTTATAGTGAGAAACTTGGGCTTCTTGGAGTCTTTTGAAAATCTTATGAATCTGACAGTAACGAGTGAGACCTTAAGGACAAACATGGATTGTAGATTTGCCTGGCCCTTTTTATTTACCTCATCTGCAGGCCCCCCCATTTATTATGGTATTTTTAGAAAAGAATGGAGGAAAACACTAAAATATCGTTGGAAAAAAATTAGTGTTGTAAAGTATTTACATAAAAAAGTCTTTAAGGTCACAATAGACAATTTAACTCTATTAGTGACCCCATGTTTTATGGTAATTGTAGGCTCTCCTGCATTCATTTGGAGAAATTATAGAAAAGGAAGTTTATCTAGATAAAACATGAATCATCAACTGTGCTTTAACTTGAGGTTCTAGAAGTCAGGTTTTCATAATGTAATAATTTTAGAACAAGGAAATGTGTTTATTACTTTGATTAAAGAAACATAAAATTGTACTAGTAGAAGGCATTTGAATAGTTCAGAAATAATTGGGATTATTTTTAGTAATTGACTTATATATAGTTTAGGAAGAATATTTTCTTTCTTTGGACTAAATACTTCTATGCAGAAATTGAAAACTAAAAAAGCAGAGCCATTGCTAAAAATAAATAAGAAAGGGAGATTAAGAATCTGTTAGCATCATAACATGATATTTTAAGTTT
Source organism: Antilocapra americana (assembly GCA_007570785.1). Lineage (NCBI taxonomy): Eukaryota > Metazoa > Chordata > Mammalia > Artiodactyla > Antilocapridae > Antilocapra > Antilocapra americana. Next base: position 315,615 of record ML664173.1, on the reverse strand, counting down.
CTCATGTTGACCAGTTAATGTTTAAGTAGAAATTTAAAATACATTTTGTTAAAAGAGTGTAATATTTGTTAAAGAAGAATATACAGAACCGTTAAGTATCTTTTCAGTTGAGAAAAACTATGATTATGTGTTTCAGCAATAATTGCTTTCTTCCTGAGGTTCCCCAGATATGTATGATTATCCTGATGAGTTGAAAATGATTAACTTCTTACTGACCTTACAAGTACCTGCTTTAGTGTATTTTGTTAAATAAGGTAATTATAAAATATAATCCTTTAATTTTCTGATGTACTGATAAAAATTGTTTGAAAAATATAATCCCATTTCAAACTGTCATGCGTTTCCCCCTCATTCTGTAATGTTTGTTGCTGTTATTCAGTTGCTAAGTCGTGTCCCGCTCTTTGCGACCCCATGGGTTTATAGCGTGCCGTGTCCACCTCTCCGTTACCGTCTCCTGGAGTTTGCTCACATCCATGTTCGTTGAGTCAGTGATGCTATCTAACCATCTCATCCTCTGCCACCCTCTTCTCCTTCTGCCTTCAGTCTTTCCCATTTTATTTTATCCTATTTTTTAGTAGTAGCAAACAAGAGGATATTTCTCTTAGAGAATTATGATCATACCTCATCTTTGATGAGTAATTTTGATAAAAATTCACTCTTCTTAAAACTTTAAAATTACTTATATTGTTTTTGACTGTGCTGGGCCCTTGTTGCAAGATGCAGGCTTTTTCTAATTGGGATGAGCGAGAGCTTCTCTCTAGTTCCGGTCCCTGGACTTCTCATTGTGGTGGCCTCTCCTTGTGGAGCCTGGGCTCTTGGGTGATGGGCTCGGTAGTTGGGGCCCACGGGCTCAGTTGCCCCACAGTATGTGGGATCTTCCCAGACCTGGAATTGAACCTGAATCTCCTGCATTGGCAGGTGGATTCCTTACTGAGCCACCAGGGAAGTTTTAACTTTTTGTCTTCAGTTTATCTCAATCATAAGGATTAGTTTTTCTTTGGTAGGTAGTAATATGAGTAGTAGGAAATTATTTCAGGTACTCAAAGATTTTTAGTTAAAAACTAATTTTCATCTTTGCCAATGTCTCATTGATTCTTTTCTTACTATCAAATTAACGTGGTCTGAGAGTTTCATGTTTTTATTGACTTGAGAGTAAGTTGAATATAAAATTAACTGTTTTTAAATAGAAGTTTTTATTGAAAAAGTATAAATAGTTGTGTCCCTCCCCTTGCACAGTTTTGGTGAGAACTACTTAAAAAGTACTTCTAGGAAAGTTTTTTCAAAATTGACTTTACTTTTTTGTTCTTCAAAATTTTCTTTGTTAATGTATCCAGTAGATGCATTCATTGTAACTTGCATGTATACAGGTAACTCTAGTAAATTTAAAACATTATATATATTGGAATATATGAATATATTCCATAGAAAGGATAGAAATATGATGAAAAGTAATAGTCTGGAGTGACAGATTTCCCATGTGCTTTTCTCGTGAATATCATAGTACTCAGTTCTTAGGAATTCATAATTTTATGTTTTTTCTAGAATAGCACATCTTGTTATAAAGTTTTATTGGTATGAATTGTTTTCATGCTGTGTAATAGAATGCTCTTTTTACATGTGTAAGTTATGTTGCACGTAGTTAAAATTACAACAGTCTTCAAATTGCTGTTCCTTTAAAGCTTAGGTGAAAGAAATACAAATCTGTCCTCAGCAGAAGTACATGCTGTCTCATTCTGTATGTAACAAATACTGATTTTTGCCCTAATGGTATTTCTGCTGAGTATATACAAAGTTTTAAGTTGGGGTCCTGAAATAGTATTTTTTTAAAAGTCATTTTCCCTTTTCATCACCTTGTCCTCTTTCTCCAGCTTTGTAAAACATTATTTATTTTTGGTTACGCTGGGTTTTGGTGGCTGTGCTTGGTCTTTCTCCAGTTGCTGTTGAGGTGCATGGGCTTCTTACGGTGATGGCTTCCCTGGTTGCAGAACATGGCTCTAAACCCACGGGCTTCAATAGTTGCAACACATGGGTTCCGTAGTAGTGGCCTATGGGCTTAGCTGCTCTGTGACGTGTGGAACCTTCCCGGACCGGGGCTCAGACCTGTGTCCCCTGCATTGGCAGGCAGGTTCTTACCCACTGGACCACCAGGGAAGCCCAGTGGTATTTTAAACACATCCGTTAGTGGCTGTGCCTTAGTGATCAACAGACAGAATAACGCCATCTTTAAAAAAAATCAGGTCAGGGACTTCCCTGGTGGTCCAGTGGTTGAGAATCTGCCTTCCAGTGCCAGGGGCTCAGGCTCCATTCCTAGTTGGGCAACTAAGATGCCACTGGCCGCCAGTAATGAAGCCTGCATGCAGCGGCAGAAGGTCCCCCGTGTGCCACAGCGAACAGCCAACACAGCCAAGAATAAGTAAATGTTAAAAAAAAAAAATCAGTTTATGTTTTCATTGAGCATTTACTCATCAATAATCTAACAACCCATATGTTTTGTTTCTATAGAAAAATTGATCATGGTTTTAGAAAAAGCATTTTTTAAAAATTTTGGTTCATTGAAGAAAACTTTAAAAGTCTTAATTGCATCAAGCTAACTCAGCAGCTCTTCTATTTTTTGTACATTTCCCTATTTTTTCAACTTTTCATTATGTTTATATTTAGTAGTTTTTGAAGAATTCTATAATCTTATATAGTTTTAAAAGAGAGAAGATTACATATCAAGTAGTAATAGCCTAAAAGACCACTTTTATCACACACTTTGTTGGGAAGGGCTCAATGAAAAGAATTTCCCTGTCTTGAAGTTGATGATCCATGTAATACTCCTCTGCTTAATCTTCCTGCTCTGGTTGACTTTTTACTTCTATTGGATGATAAGTGGGAGAGACCAAGAAGTCTCTTCCTTCTGTAAAGTCTTAATGAAGGGCTGGGGAAGGTAGTGGAGAGTAAAGGCGGACAGTTGTAGTATCTGAACCTGTTAATTTCAGATTATGCAACTGGAAGAAACAGTGAAAACAGACGCTGATATTTTTGTCATGGGGTGTAACTAAGGCAGTGATTTTTTACCATTTTCTTTCTCAAGTGTAAATTGAGTAGTGCTGCTATTTGTAATAGAGTATGAATTAATAAACTTACAGAAATCTAGAGCTAGAGGAGACCAAAGAGGTTATCTAGTCTTTGTTTCCTTAATGATGAACCATCTGAAGACTTTTTAACATGTAGTAAATGTTTGTCTTAATTAGGGTGCTTCTAGGTGAGTTGTATGTGTAGAAGAATAAAAAGTGCTCAGATTAATTAACCACTCATCTCCTGTTTTGACAGCTCTTTTTTAAGGTAAAATTTACATGTAGTAAAATGCATAGATATGATGTCCAATAACTGCTTTCGCTGTTGAGGAAATGAAATGGTTGCTAGAATGATTGCATGACTTAATCAGTGTCTAATCAGTGTCACAGCTAATGTGGTAGATTCGGGACTGAGGCCTCCCAGTCCAGGGGCTGTTCCTCTAGTAACTCACTCAGGAGCCTACTCCAGAACTTTGCAATTACAGTTTCTTTATGTAGCCAGTTTATAACTTACATATACCTATATTTTATGGGGAAACCCAAACTGTTACCTTTAAATTTTGATTTGTGATCTTTTTAAGAGTTTTCTTTTTTAATTTTTTGGCCCACTTTTGTTTCCCTTTTCTTTTATTCAGTAAAAATTTGTTTGAAAGAATGGACATTAGGTTAGCTTTAGAATAATAATTTGTTAAGAATCCTTCAAATACAGTATGCCGTTTTATTGTTGATAGAAATTTGTGTAGTTAAGACCTATGTAGCAAATTATCAACTGAGATTATGTTCATATCATTGTAATCTTGTTCACACAAGACTATTTGCAGCCATAATTGTTGGCATCCAGTATTGCTTGGGGTCAGGGATTTTTGTGAAGAGGAAGGATATCTTATGAGGAAGGAATATTTTTAGTTTTATTTGTAGACCTCTTTTTGTGAGCAAGAATTGATTACTGCGGTGAGGATTTTGTGTTTCAGTGATACAGTTTTTTCTCCATTCTGTAGTCTCTTTGAGGGAAATGAAAAAAAAAAAAAGATTCAGTTCAACAGAGATTGAGCTATTAATGTTTGCCAGGTTGTTGGAGTTACAAGATCTCTGCCTTCAGCACTCTTACAGTCTAGTGCAGGTAAAGATGTATAAACAGATTGTTTTAATGCTATTTTTTAAGAGCTACGGAGAGAGTCGCAGGTTTATACAGGCATGGGCATGTGGGGGTGGTTACTTATTAGGGTGTATGATACTTGGGCTGAGCTGTAAATGATGAGGATGAGAATCAGTTGAAAGGAAGGAATGTGAGGTAAGGAGAGAAGAAGAAGCATGATATAGCAGCGTGGGCAGGAAACTTATTACTGGATAGCAATGAAAAAAGGTTTGGAGAGGTAGATTTTGGGGGGTTTTATATATGTTGCTAGGGTTTAGTCTTTATTTTGAAGGGAATTGGTGGGCAGGAACAGGCAGATTTGTGGAATGCAGAGGATGGATTTAAAGTGGACAGACTGAAAAATATTTTAGAGGTAGAATCGTCAGGATTTGGTGACTGACTGTAGGGGACAAGGAAGAGAAGTATGGTTAGGTATTGAGGATGACTTGATCGACTAGACAGATAACCGTGATCAAGAGTAGAGTGGGGGACTTCCCTGGTGGTCCAGTGGTAAAGACTCTATTTCCAGTGCAGGGAGTGTGGGTTTGATCCCGCATGTCACACAGTGCAGCAGAAAAAGAGAGGAGCAGAAATAAAAAAGAAGTAGGGGTGAGGTAGGAGAGGCGAATTCAGCTTTGGGTAAGTTGGATTTGAGGTGCAGAGTGGAAGTGTTGAGAAAGCTGGTAGATGAGAGTCTGAAATTTTAAAGATGATAGAGAAGCTCGAAGAAGCTTCAGCACTATGTGAACCAAGAACTTCCAGATGTACAAGCTGGATTTAGAAAAGGCAAAGGAACCAGAAATCAAACTGCCAACATTTGTTAGATCATAGAGAGAGCAAGAGAATTCTAGAAAAATACCTACTTCTGCTTCATAGACTATGCTAAAACTTTTGACTGCGTGGATCACAGCAGACTGTGAAATACTCTTAAAAGAGATGGGAATACCAGACCACCTTCTCTGTCTTCTGAGAAACCTGTATGCAGGTCAAGAAATAACACATAGAATCAGACATAGAACAACAGAGAAGTTCTAAATTGGGAAAGGAGTATGACAAAAGTGTATATTGTCACCCTGTTTATTTAATTTATATGCAGAGTGCATCATATGAAATGCTGGGCTGGATGAAGCACAACCTGGAATCAAGGTTACTGGGAGAACTATCTGAAACTTGAGATATGCAGATGAGACTACTCTAATGGCAGAAAATGAAATAGAACTAAAGAGCCTCTTGATGAGGCTGAAAGAGGAGAGTGAAAGAGCTGGCTTGAAACTCAGCATTCAAAAAAATAAGATAATGGTATCTGATAAGATAAGATACTTATAAGATCTGATCTTATAAGTATCCCTATCCCATCACTTCATGGCAAATAGATGGAGAAAAAATGGAAACAGTGACAGATTTTATTTTCTTGGGCTCTGGAATCACTGTGGAGGGTAACGGCAGCCATGAAATTAAAAGACACTTGCTCTCTGGAAGGAAAGCTGTGACAAACCTAGACAGCGTATCACTTTGCCAAAAAATGATCCATATAGTCAAAGCTGTGGTTTTTCCAGTAGTCATGTACAGATTTGAGAGTTGAACCGTAAAGAAGACTGAACACAGAAGAATTGATGCTTTCGAATTGTGGTGCTGGAGAAGACTTTTGAGAATCCCTTGGACAGCAAGGAGCTCAAACCAGTCCATCCTAAAGGAAATCAGTCCTGAATATTCATTGAAAGAACTGGTGCTAAAACTGCATTACTTTGGCCAGCTGATGCTAAGAGCTGGCTCGTTGGAAAAGACCCTGATGCTGAGAAAGGTTGAGGGCAGGAGGAGAAGGGGACGACAGAGGACGAGATGGCATCACTGACACAACTGACGTGGGTCTGAGCAAGTTCGGGGTGTGGTGAAGGACAGGAGGCTTGGTGTGTTGCAGTCCATGGGATTGCAAAGAGTTGGACATGACTTAGCCCCTGAACAACAGACAGCTTATTTTCCGATCTTTACTTGTATTATTTTATTACAAGTTCTGATAATAGAAGAGAACTGATCTAGTAATGGAACTCTGAAGAACTTAGAGGATGGCTAATTTGTAATGTAAATGGTAGAATTACCAAAATGAGGCTGTATCAGTTCAGTTCAGTTCAGTCGCTCAGTCGTGTCCGACTCTTTGCAAGCCCATGAACCACAGCACGCCAGGCCCCCTGTCCATCACCAGCTCCCGGAGTCCACCCAAACCCCTGTCCATTGAGTCAGTGATGCCATCCAACCATCTCATCCTCCGTCGTCCCCTTCTCCTCCTGCCCTCAGCCTTTCCCAGCATCAGGGTCTTTTCCAAAGAGTCAGCTCTTTGCATCGGGTGGCCAAAGTATTGGAGTTTCAGCTTCAACATCAGTCCTTCCAATGAACACCCAGGACTGATCTCCTTCAGGATGGACTGGTTGGATCTCCTTGCAGTCCAAGGGACTCGAAAGGCTTCTCTAACACCACAGTTCAAAAGCATCAATTCTTCAGGAGTCAGCTTTCTTTATAGTCCAACTCTCATATCCATACATGACCACTGGAAAAACCATAGCCTTGACTAGATGGACCTTTGTTGGCAAAGTAATGTCTCTGCTTTTTAATGTGCTGTCTGGGTTGGTCATAACTTTCCTTCCAAAGAGTAAGCGTCTTTTAATTTCATGGCTGCAATCACCATCTGCAGTGATTTTGGAGCTCAAGAAAATAAAGTCAGGCACTGTTTCCACTGTTTCCCCATCTATCTACCATGAAGTGATGGGACCGGATGCCATGACCTTGGTTTTCTGAATGTTGAGCTTTAAGCCAACTTTTTCACTCTCCTCTTCCACTTTCATCAAGAGGCTCTTTAGTTCTTCTTCACTTTGTGCCATAAGGGTGGTGTCATCTGCATATCTGAGGTTATTGATGTTTCTCCCACCAATCTTGATTCCAGCTTGTGCTTCATCCAGCCCAGCATTTCTCATGATGTACTCTGCATATAAGTTCAATAAGCAGGGTGACAATATACAGCCTTGACGTACTCCTTTTCCTATTTAGAATCAGTCTGTTGTTCCATGTCCAGTTCTAACTGTTGCTTCCTGACCTGCATACAGGTTTTTCAAGAGGCAGGTCAGGTGGTCTGGTATTCCCATCTCTTTCAGAATTTTCCACAGTTTATTGTGATCCACACAGTCAAATGTTGGCCTCTTAAAATAAGTTGAAAAGTGTTCCCTTCTCTTTTCTGGAGGAGTTTTGTTTAGATTTGGGTTTTGCCGGGATTAGTTGGGTAAATTGATTTGTTTGGGTTTTTGTTTGTGTGGTTTTTTTTAATTTTTAGTAGAATTCTTCAGTGAAGTTGAAGTCAGCCAGAGTTCTTAACCTTCCCCAATTGATAGAAATTGGCCAGAGGCCAAATAAGAAACTCAGGCAAGGCTTTATTGGGGCCCTGCTGCAGCAGTTGGGAGTGAGACTATGGAACAGGTTCCCTGTCTCACTTGCTCCCTTTGGGAAAGCGGGCTTGTTCCTTGTATGGGGTAAGTGCAGGGGTGTGTCCAGGGCCAGAGGTGGCTTGGGAGGTTTGCCGCCCTGGGTGGTGTTGAGTGCAGAGGGCATGTTTAGTGTCTTGCTTTTAAGCCGGACTCCCTGCTTTTGTTCCAGGCTCTGAGAAGTGGCTCTTGGGGGTTTTTTTTGGTCTCTTTGTATCTTTTGCCCAGAATTTGCCCTAACTGCTCATGCAGGCAGTTATTTTTAGTCCCATATAGTTTCTTTGTAATTTTGTTGCTGGAAGAGAGTTTTGTCCAGGTGCAAGCTTTGGAGTACTACAGCAAAAGGGTCCCAGGTCCCAGCCTGTCAGGGAGATCTGGGTCTGGAATTTTTTATGTTGGAGACTTCCTCTGCAGTTTCAGTTTTTTAAAATATGGGCTGATCAGGTTACCTATGAGCTTTGGTGGAACTTTTTTTTTAGAGGTTTGACCATTTCATCTAAATTATTGAATATGTGGGCATAAAATTGTAGTAGTCTATTTTCTTCTAACAGCTGCAGGATGAATAGTTCACTAAACTGTTCTCAATATGGATAATTTGTGTGTTCTCTCTTTTTTTCCCCATTCTTGCTGGAGGTTTATCAATTTATTGATTTAAAAAAAAAAACAACTTTTGGTTTTCCTGAGTTTTCTGTTTTTAACTTCATTGATTTTCTGTTGCTTTTTGACAGTGGGTGGTATTTTCTTCTTTTTGAGTGTGTGTTTTGCAGTATTTTATTGAATTCTGAATATTACAAATAGGACAGTGAAGACTGAGTAGTGTTTATACCCGGACAATTGCATCTCCTAAGGCATAGTCTTGGGGGTCCCATTAGGCTGAGTTTGGTTTTGTTGTTTCATAGGATACCTCAGGTGCACCATTGGCTTCAGATTTCTCTAGCATTACTTTGTGCTTAGGCTGGAAGTGGAGGTATGAGAAAGTGTTTCTCAGTTTTCCTAATTGACTCCCAGGTTTTGGCTTTCCCTGCGTGCCTGTACGTCTCTGTGGAATTCAGGTGCCCCTAACCCTTTCCCAGGGCTTCCCTGGTGGCTCAGATGGTAAAACATCTGCCTGCAATGCGGGAGACCCGGGTTCAATCCCTGGGTCAGGAACATCCCCTGGAGAAGGAATGGCAACCCACTTCAGCACTCTTGCCTGGCAACGTCCATGGATGGAGGAGCCTGGTAGGCTGCAACCCATGGGGTAGCAAAGAATCGGACACGACCGAGAGGCTTTCCTTTCTTTCTTTTCTTTCTTTCTAAATCTCTCCCAGAGGAAAGTGCAACTGGCACTTGTTAATCTGGTGCTGGAGTCTGGAAGTCCGTTGTCCTCATCCAGTTTCAGCCTTGGATAGGCTCTGTATGTCTGGGCATCAGAGGTGGTGGGCTTTCAGTGATGTTGCCCTGGTATGCCAAACTGGGCCTTGTGTCTTTACACATCTTGTTTGGAAGAACCTGCCTTGTGATAAGAGTTCAGGCGGTCTGAGATCCGGGCCCTGAGACCTGCCCCTGAGTCGTGGCAGAGGGAGCAGTAGAGGGCTTTGCTTGCACTCTGCCCCCATCCTAGTGACATCTGGACTTACGCTTTGGGGTCACTGCCCTTGCTGCCCCTCCTCCTGCCTTCCAGTGTTTGTTCCTTAGAGAAGAAGGATCTGGCAGGGCCCCCCGCCCCCAGAGGGGAGACTGCTCCCGCCCTCAGCTCTGCGTCCCAGAGGAAGGCTCTCCAGTCTCGCGCCCCTATGGTGAGCACCTGCTGTCTGTCTGTGGAGGTCCTGTGAGTAGGTCTGGGTTCCCACGGTGTCTGCTGCTCCCAAGAGTAGTACAGGCCTGTGCTGGCCTACCCTTTGCATTTAGGAGTTTATATTAACAAGATGAGTTCTTGTTACCTGCTTTCGTGGCACCACTGTCTCTCTGCTTGCTCTGCCACAGGTGAGCCAGCGCTTACATCCTGTCTCCTGGGAAGGGCTTGTCTTGTCTTGTATCTTTGTTTGGTTGGCCTGGGTCCTCAGCTCTCTCTTTTTTCAGGAAAAGTTTAATTCTGTAGTTTTTGTTATGCTACCAGTGGCGTTTTACCCAGCTTTTTCCTTTCCATAGGCAGAACCATATTAATTGATATAAATGAACCATATAAAAATTGATCTTTAGGCGAAACTCCCACTAGTCAGGGGAGCTCTCTTTTCTGGAAGCTGTAGCTTGTAATTCCATGACTTCTTTGGTCTCAAGTTGCTTGGGATACCTCCCTTGCCTTCTCTTTGGTTTGAACCAAAGGAAAGGGTTCAAATTGGCTAAACTGGCACTAAAGAAAGAGAATAATTTCTTAACTGGCCCTAGATTACTTTTTTTTTTAACCTAAACACTGATTCCCCCAAAACTATCTTGTGGTCTGCACCTCCTCTATAGTTTCCCTTATCTTTTCCCAGAACTCCTCTTTCTCTTAACCTGCTTAACCCTTTGTTTGCAGTAAAATCACCCATTGTGAATAACTATTAGAAAAAGAGCAGAAGTAAAAAACAATATAGAAAATTGAAAATTTTGATAATTTTTTAATTAAAATTTTTGCTAATGATAAACTGTTTACATTGCTGGCTATGCTTATTGAAATTATCTGGAGAGTAACACACTTTTGCCTTTGTCTCCATCTTATTTTCTTTCAGTCAAAAAATGGAAATAATGAAAAAAATGAAATGGAAATAATGAGTACTACTTTTTAAAGGACAGCTATTCATTATATATCACTTTAACCTTTTCTGTAGCTGAAACAGTTACTTTATGTTTGGAAAGAATAGGTTGACAGTTGGGTCTTCTGAAGTCAACCTACCAGAAAACCAACACAGTACTTTTTTACTCAGTGCTTTGGTTGTGTGTAATATTTGGTTGGATTATGTTTCTGTATTCAGATAAGCACTGACATTTAAACCTTAAAAGTATTAAATATAGTTCTATTATTTTGGGGAATTGGGGAAAAATATTACAAATATCTAAACTCCTCAGAATTAGGCCTTAATTGGCAAACTAAAAAAGATTATATAATTTTTAAACGTTGTGTTTAAAACAGGGAAAATTATGGCTAACCAAATTGCTAGAGTTAAATTCTTAGACATTTATTAAATGAGGAGAGTGACAGTATGTATTCGCACGATTTACTCAGTTTAAAAACAATTTTTTGTTTAGAGTTCATTTACTGTTTCTTAATATTTGCATTATTATACAGTCAACTTTGTCTTTTTAAGCATTCTAGCAGATTCTAGATTACCTTTAGACAGGAATGCTACCTTAGAGGTGTCTGCTTTGGTTGGGAAGGTTCAACCAAAGTTTATTTCAACCTTAGTGTTTTAGATTCCTAGGGAAAAAATGAGAAAAGGGCATCCATAGGCATTTTAAAAAATGTGAAATGTAGGTTACCTATAAATAGAATTAAAAATGTTTAGTTTTACTAGTTATGATTATAATTTAAAATAATTTTTACTTTTAATTAGCAAACATTTAGAAAACTAAAAATGAATTCTGATGTTTATTTAGTCAGATTCTTTGTATCCTGCTGATTGAAACCATCTTTCCAAAAAATACTTTGTTAGTATTTCTAGAGGCATTACCAAATGTTAATTTTTGATCTAATGAATTCTCTTCTAAGAAATTAAGAATTAGATATTTGGACTGAAATTTGTGTATAAGGTTATTACATTTGAAGTGATAATAGTGAGTAACTATGAACAGTTTAATTTTCTGACAGGTCAGTGGCCATATAGAATTATAGAGCATTTATCTGAATGTTGGAATATTATGTGGCCATTAAAAATTATGTCCTCAGATTTTTCAGAGAATATTAGTAGGGAGTTAACAGAATAAAATGGAGTAGGAAATGGCAATCCACTCCAGTATTCTTGCCTGGAAAATTCCATGGACAGAGGAGCCTGGTGGGCTGCAATCCATGGGGTTGCAAAGAGTTGTACACTACTGAGCAACTGAGCCAATAGTATAAAAGGGGAAGAAACATGTCAGATCATAACTGTAGTATAACTCTTAACTATTGATTAAAATATTTATATGTGTTTAAACAATCAGTAATACGTATCCACATTTCAGTCATCTCTGGGCTGAGGAATTATGTGAGTTCTTTTTGTATTTTTGTGCTCTTAAAGACTTCTAACAACGTATGTTTTAGATAAAAAATATGTCCACTTGAAATAGAGAATTTTTTAAACCCATAAGGGATGAAGAGTGAATTTTGTCTTTCATACACTAAATAGTTACCCATTCCTCTCCTTGGATTGGCGTATAATACATATTCACAGCTTCCCCCTGCCTCCCAAGTTTGGGTTATTTTTTCCTGTTTCTTTGCACGTCTCATAATTTTTTGTTGAAAACCAGCCCCTTAGATAACATATAACCACTCTAGATTCAGAAGTTTTTCCCCGAAGGTTGGTTGTTTCATAATTACCATAGGCAGAATCTGTGGAATGTGCCCTCCTGCAGGATATAGCTACCGATGACTTTGCTTAGTTTGTTGTTGGTGTTGTTTTGTTTTTTTAATTTTTGTTTTAATTTTGAAGCTTGGATTCCTAGGGCACACCCTGGCATCTGCATTGCCTTGTGGTAAGCTAATGATTGAACAAATACCACGCCTAAACGTCTTGTGCAGTAATGCTTCTGTCTCTGCCTGTGGACCGTGTGGGGCGCACGTTCAAAGTTCAGGTCTTTTGCCGGTCTTTTCTAGCTCTTGTTTCCCACTGGCTCGCGTGTGTCTCCTGTGTTCTGACACACAGCTGCAGAGCTGGCCAGGAGCGTGTGGCAGCCTGTGCCTCTACAGTTGCTGCTGTGCGCATGTGCTGCCTCTGCCAGGAATGTTGTCCCAACAGCCCCAGGAGCTCAAGGATAGGAAAGTCTCGGCCCTCCTGATTGTGCCACAGAAAGTGTCACTTACCGCAGAATTGTCACCTACACTGACGATGCCACCAGAATGTGGTCTTTGTCCGACTGCTCTCATCACATGAGCCTTTTTTTATGGCAACCTCAAGCTACCAGTCCTCTCAGCCTGCCAGACTTTGGGTGCTTGTAGATGGGTGTAGAACAGAGCAGCCCCAAACAAGAATAGCACAGGCTCTTAATGTTTCATTTTGTTTTCAGACACTTCAGTGTTTTTTACTGATAATTGAGTGTATTTTAAAGTACTCTGAGATTGTTGTATGCCTTTGGTTGGTTTCCATAGTGCTGATATGGTATGCTGCTGCTGCTGCTGCTAAGTCCCTTCAGTCGTGTCCGACTGTGCGACCCCATAGATCGCAGCGCACCAGGCTCCACCATCCCTGGGATTCTCCAGGCAAGAACACTGGAGTGGGTTGCCATTGCCTTCTCCATGATACGGTATGAACAGTATGATATGATATGAACAGTATGAAAAGGTAATAAAAAGATAGGACACTGAAAGAGGAACTCCCCAGGTCTACTACTGTGGGCAAGAATCCCTTTAGAAGAAATGGAGTAGTCATCATAGTCAACAAAAGAGTCTGAAATGCAGTACTTGGATGCAATCTCAAAAATGACAGAAAGATTTTTGTTCATTTCCAAGGCAAACCATTCAGTAGCACGGTAATCCAAGTCTGTGCCCTGACCAGTAATGCTGAAGAAGCTGAAGTTGAATGGTTCTCTGAAGCTTCTAGAACTAACACCCAAAAAAAGATGTCCATTTCATTATAGGGGACTGGAATGCAAAGTTAGGAGATCAAGAAACTCCTGGAGTAACAGGCAGATTTGGCCTTGGAGTACAGAATGAAGCAGGGCAAAGGTTAACAGTTTTGCCAAGAGAAGGCACTGGTCATAGCAAACACCCTCGTCCAACAACACAAGAGAAGACTCTACACATGGACGTCACCAGATGGTCAACACCGAAATCAGATTGATTATATTCTTTGTAGCCTAAGATGGAGAGGCTCTGTACAGTCAGCAAAAACAAGACTGGGAGCTGACTGTGGCGCAGATCATGAACTTATTGCCAAATTCAGGCTTGAATTGAAGAAAGTAGGGAAAACCACTAGACCATTCAGGTATGACCTAAATCAAATCCCTTACGATTCTACTGTGGAAGTGAGAAATAGATTTAAGGGATAAGATCTGATAGACAGAGTGCCTGATGAACCATGGACAGAGGTTTGTGACATTGTACAGGAGATGGGGATCAAGGCCATCCCCAGGAAAAAGAAATGCAAAAAGGCAAAATGGCTGTCTGAGGAGGCCTTAAAAATAGCTGTGAAAAGAAGAGAAGCGAAAAGCAAAGGAGAAAAGGAAAGATATTCCCATGTGAATGCAGAATTCCAAAGGATAACAAGGAGAGATAAGAAAGCCTTCCTCAGTGATCAGTGCAAAGAAATAGAGGAAAACAATAGAATGGGAAAGACTAGAGATCTCTTCAAGAAAATTAGAGATACCAAGGGAACATTTCATGCAAAGATGAGCTCGATAAAGGACAGAAATGGTATGGACCTAATAGAAGCAGAAGGTACTAAGAAGAGGTGGCAAGAATACACAGAAGAACTGTACAAAAAATATCTTCATGACCCAGATAATCACAATGGTGTGATCACTCACCTAGAACCAGACATCCTGAAATGGAAGTCAAGTGGGCCTTAGGAAGCCTCACTACGAACAAAGCTAGTGGAGGCAATGGAATTCCAGTTGAGCTATTTCAAATCCTGAAAGACGATGCTGTGAAAGTACTTCACTCAGTACGCCAGCAAATTTGGAAAACCCAGCAGTGGCCACAGGACTGGAAAAGGTTGGTTTTCATTCCCATCCCAAAGAAAGGCAATGCCAAAGAATGCTGAAACTACCCCACAATTACACTCACCTCACATGCTAGTAAAGTAATGCTTAAAATTCTCCAAGCCAGGCTTCAGCAATCCATGAACTGTGAGCTTCCAGATGTTCAAGCTGGTTTTAGAAAAGGCATAGGAACCCCAGAGTTCAGATTGCCAACATCCGCTGGATCATCGAAAAAGCAAGAGAGTTCCAGAAAAACATCTATTTCTGCTTTATTTACTATGCCAAAGCTTTTGGCTGTGTGGATCACAATAAACTGGAAAACTCTGAAAGAGGTGGGAATGCCAGACCACCTGACCTGCCTTTTGAGAAATCTGTAGGCAGGTCAGGAAGCGGCAGTTAGAACTGGACATGGAACAACAGATTGGTTCCAAATAGGAAAAAGAGTACGTCAAGACTGTAATTTAACTTAATATATTTAAATATAAATATATTAAATGAATAACTTATTTAAATAAGTTAGCTTATTTAACTTATATGCACAGTACATTATGAGAATTGCTGGGCTGGATGAAGCACAAGCTGGAATCAAGATTGGCGGGAGAAATATCAATAACCTCAGATATGCAGAAGACACCACCCTTATGGCAGAAAGTAAAGAAGAACTAAAGAGCCTCTTGATGAAAGTAAAAGAGAAGAGTGAAAAAGTTGGCTTAAAGCTCAACATTCAGAAAACAAAGATCATGGCATCCAATCCCATCACTTCATGGCAAATGGATGGGGAAACAGTGGAAACATTGGCAGACTTTTATTTTTCTGGGCTCCAAAATCACTGCAGATGTTGATTGCAGCCATGAAATTAAAAGACGCTTACTCCTTGGAAGGAAAGTTATGACCAACCTAGATAGCATTTTAAAAAGCAGAAGCATAACTTTGCCAACCAGTGTCCCATCTAGTCAAGGCTATGGTTTTTCCAGTGGTCATGTATGGATGTGAGAGTTAGACTCTAAAGAAAGCTGACTCCTGAAGAATTGATGCTTTTGAACTGTGGTGTTGGAGAAGACTCTTGAGAGTCCCTTGGACTGCAAGGAGATCCAACCAGTCCATCCTAAAGGAGATCAGTCCTGAGTATTCATTGGAAGGACTGATGTTGAAGCTGAAACTCCAATACTTTGGCCACCTCATGCGAAGAGCTGACTCATTGGAAAAGACCCTGATGCTGGGAGAGATTGAGGGCAGGAGGAGAAGGGGGCAACAGAGGATGAGATGGTTAGATGTCATCACTGACTCAATTGACATGAGATTGAGCAAGTTCCTGGAGTTGGTGATGGACAGGGAAGCCTGGCGTGCTGCAGTCCATGGGGTTGTAAAGAGTTGGACACGTCTGAGCAACTCCACTGAACTGATATGGTGGTTTTTGTCATTTGTCCAATTGTATTGTTGCTTTTTGGGATCAGGATTTGTTGACATCTTGACTTGGCCATAATCAGAATTTGAGGAACTTTATTTTAACTTTCTCTGTCTTGCATCCCTGTTGTTTTGTTCCATACCGTGTCTTGGTTCTCAAGAACCTAGTAGATGACAAACTTGGACTTAGAAATCAAAATTATTAATTAAATTAATCTCAGCAGTCTCAGAGTTGCAGTACCAATACTGGAAGATTTGAGGATAACATGTATAATTAGTGAAGCACTATATGCTCTTTTTGTTTTTTGAAGTGCTCTCCCCACTCTTCCCTTTCTTTCTTTCTTTTTTGGCCATGCTAGGTGGCATGTAGGATCTTAGTGTCCCTACCAGGGATCATATTGGTACCCCTTGCAGTGGAACTGTGGAGTCCTAACCACCAGGAAAGTCTCTCCCTCACTTTTAAATGGTTGAGTGAATCTACATTTACATTGTCAGAGAATATAGCTATTACGTGCTCAATAACTGTGAGTAGCTATATGTTTCATATCTGACAATCACCATTGGTTCTAAAGGAATACCTGTAGTCAGTTTGGTTTTCTGAAGTACTCATTTAAGTTTTTCAGGAAGGATTCCCTGGGCACAGTATTCCCAGAATTCTTCAGTTCAGTTCAGTCCAGTTGCTCAGTCGTGTCCTACTGTTTGTGACCCCATGAACCGCAGCACGCCAGGCCTCCCTGTCCATCACCAACTCCCCGAGTCTACCCAAACCCATGTCCATCGAGTCGGTGATGCCATCCAGCCATCTCATCCTCTGTCGTCCCCTTCTCCTCCTTCCCCCAATCCTTCCCAGCATCAGGGTCTTTTCCAGTGAGTCAGCTCTTCGCATGAGGTGGCCAAAGGATTGGAGTTTCAGCTTCAACGTCAGTCCTTCAGTGAACACTCAGGACTGATCTCCTTTAGGATGGACTGGTGGGATCTCCTTGCAGTCCAAGGGACTCTCATGCTTCTCCAGCACCACAGTTCAAAAGCGTCAATTCTTCGGCGCTCAGCTTTCTTCACCATCCAAATCTGACATCCATACATGACCACTGGAAAAACTATAGCCTTGACTAGATGGACTTTTGTTGGCAAAATAATGTCTCTGCTTTTCAGTAATAGTTTGTCCATACCCATTATTTTTGCAAGTTATTTTTGTTGGATATAAAATCTTTGGTTTGTATGTTCTTCCCTTGATTATTTTATTTTAAATTTATTATTTCATTTTTCATCTGGCATGAAGCATTGCTGTTGAAACATTTAGAGTAGTCTGCTTTTCTGTTATAAAGTCACTTAGTGCATGTCTGCAGACTACTGCCTGTGGACTGTGTCTGTGCTTCTGAACACTTGGTTTGCTTTGTACACAGCTGTGTCCATTTATTTACATATTGTCTTAGGCTGCTTTTGCTGTAAAGTGCCATAGACGGTACAGGAACCAGTGAGCGTGGTGGTGGATGTTGATGTCTGAATTTCATTTTCATTGACTGATTCTGGATTTAAGATAGGTTCATTCATAGATATTTTTGAACATATTTTTAAAAAAATTAAAATCAAATACAAACAACTTTCTTTGTGAAAAATTCCCTTATGCATTTGCTATATGGGAACTTTCCTTTTGTAAGGAGTGCCATGCTAAAGAACAAAGAAATTAAACCAAAATTTATACACTGTAAATAGAGTTTTTAAGTAATACATGCCTTGAGTAAATACCTTTAGGGAAACAGGCAATGTGTATTTTATTTGAGGATGACAACTAAAAAACTGAGCACCATTTGGTGAAGAACAAGCAGTTACCTGGAGAGATGCTTCAGTGCTTCTCCAGAGAAGCCTCTGGGTCTGGTTTGGTTGAGATAGATTCTGTGTGTGCACTCCTCTGTACTTTCTGTGTTTCAAAAAGGGAGGCATCCTAACTCTTTCTGTGGACATTGTCTTGGATTATTAACGATATCATTTCAGCTTCCTAATTTGTCTGTAAGACCATACTCTTTGCCAAGAGTTTCTGTACCTTTAGGAGTTTAGCGTGCACGATGGGTCAGACCTTTCTGGACTCACTGCTGTGAGCAGTTGTATATCCTCTGCACTTTATAGCCTTTTCTAAATCCATTTTCACTTTGAGTGTCAAGATGAATGTATTCATTATACAGGGGAAAAAATAGTTAAGTGGCTATAGTTTAGTGATGATTGAAGTAGGATTAGATATAACGTCTCTTAAGTCTTAGTATAGTAGCTTTCATTCTATTCTCAGTTGTTTCTTTAACAGATTCTAATTCAGGGAATATTCTCAACTACTGAGTCTTGGGTCAATTTTGCCAGTCATTAATTTCTCATCAATAAAATGAGAGTTCAGATTGATGCCCTCATATTTTCTTTCTGACATGAGTCTTTTTCCTTAATATATGTATTTTATTGAGGTGTAGTAGATTTACAATGTTTCAGGTACACAGCTAGGTGATTCAGTTACACATATACATATAAATTATTTTTGAAATTGTTTTCCATTATAAGATTCATCCTCTAGACACGCACTCTCTAATATGATAGCCACTAGGCACAGATAGCTATTTAAAATTAAATTAATAAAAATTGAGTGAAACTAAACATCCAGCCCCTCAGTCACACTAGTCACATGTTGAGCACTCGGTTAATAAATTAATAAAAATTAAGTGAAACTAAACATCCAGCCCCCCAGTCACACCAGTCGCATGGCCCTCGGTCACACCAGTCGCGCGGCCCTCGGTCACACTAATCACACGTTGAGCGCCCGGCTTCACCCTGGTCTAGTGGCTGCCGTGTGGAACAGGGCAGACAGAGGATCTCCATCGTTTCAGAAAGTTCTGTGGCTGGATAGTTTCAGTTTGGATTCGATGCTGAAACAGTGGTAGCCGTCTGAATAATACTGAACGGGGCTAGGAATTGCAAGTGCTAATGGAGATAACTTAACGTTTTGCAAGGTTGGCTTCCCTGATGGCTCAGCTGGTAAAGAATCCTCCTGCAGTGCAGGAGACCCTGGTTCAGTTCCTGGGCCAGGTCAGGAAGATCTGCTGGAGAAGGGATAGGCCACCCACTGCAGGATTCTTGGGCTTCCCTTGTGGCTCAGCTGGTAAAGAATCCTCCTGCAGTGCAGGAGACCTGGATTTGATCTCTGGGTTGGAAAGATCCCCCAGAGAAGGGAAAGGCTACTCACTCAAGTATCCTGGCCTGAAGAATCCCATGGACTGTAGAGTCCATGGGGTCGCAAAGAGTCGGATGCGACTGAGCAGCTCTCACTTCCCTTCACAAGATACTGACTGGCTCCCTGTGATGTACAATAGCCCTTTGTTGCTTGTTGCGTATCTGTTTTTTTTAATTAGAAATTTAGCATTCTATTAATACTAAGTCAAACAAGTGGAACCAAAATATCATAAAGTTTTTAGTTAGGCAAAAGTTCAGAAGTTTATAAAATACATATGTTGTATGTATTATTAATATGTATCTATACAAAGCTTTTTATGACACTTGATAAAGGTTGAGAAAGAACATCAAAAAAAAAGAGATGGAGAAATTGTAAAACATAAACTAAGTGAAATGGAAACACTGAATATGAAATAGAGATAGTGAAACAAACTAGATAAAAGTAAAAGATCATATAGTCCAGTGGTTTTTAAACATGGCTTCTCATTAGAAACGTTTCTGGAGCTCTGAGTATCTGAAAAAAAATTGATACTTGGACATTTGTATTTTTCAAAAAATGTCAAGATAATTCTGATATGCATCTGGATTTTAAAAGGTGATTACAGGTGTTTCTATTATAAATCATAGTTCTGGGTGATATAAAGTTCTGTCATTTTTCTGTTGATCAATCATGATGTAGTAGTGTTAAGTGAGTAACAGTTACATAATCACAATAGTAAAAGATACTTGTCAGTTTTCACAATGAACAGCCTGACAAATTACAATTGCAAGCCGTAATGGGAGCATGATTAACAATATAAGGTAATTACAAACAAGGGGGCCAGGTGGAGTGATGTGGTAAGTGGAGGTGCGTGCGTGCATGCGTGCGCGTGTTTCCATCTGCCCAGCCAGGCTCTGTCTTCTGGTTGGTCCATTCGATCCTGTTGACGTTTTCTTCATTGTTGGGTTTATGTTCTGTAGGTAGGTCTTCTCCTCCCCTTGTTTCCTCTCTAGAGGAGTTCCTTTAGCATCTGCTGTGAAGGTGGTTCGGTGGTGCTGAGTTCTCTCAGCTTCTGCCTGACTGGGAAGCTTTTTATTTCTCCTTCAAATCTGAGTGGGAGTCTTGCAGTGTAGAGTATTCTTCGCTATAGATTCTTCCCTTTCATCACTTTAAATATATCATGCCGTTCCCTTCTGGCTTGTAGAGTTTCTGTTGAGAAATCAGCTGATAACCTGATGAGAGCTCCCATGTATGTTATTTGTTGTTTTTTCCTTGTTACTTTTAATGTTTATCTTTGTCTTTAATTTTTGTCAGTTTGGTTACTGTGTGTCTTGGAGTGTTCCTTCTTGGGTTTATCCTGCCTGGGACTCTGTGCTTCCTGGACTTGGTCGACTGTTTCCTTTCCCACGTCAGGGAAGTTTTCGCTCTTACCTCTTCAGATGTTTTCTCGGGTCCTCTCTCTCTCTCTCTCTCTCTCTCTCTCTCTCTCTCTCTCCCCCACCTCCTTCTGGGACCCCTGTGATGTGAATGCTGTGTTTAAGTTGTTCTAGAGGTCTTTTAGGCTGCCTTCATTTCTTTTCATTCTTTTTCTATATTATGTTTTGTGACAGTGATTTCCACTATTCTGTCCTGCACGTCATTTATCCATTCTTCTGCCTCAGTTATTCTGTTCCTTCTAGTGTACTGTTCATCTCTGTTCTTTAGTTCTTGCAGATCTTTGGTAAATATTTCTTGCATGTTCTCCATTGTTTTCCCAAGATCCTGGATCCTCTTCACTGTCATTATTCTGAATTCTTTTTCTGGAAAGTTGCATAGCTCCACTTCATTTAGTTGTTTTTCTGGGGTTTTATCTTGTCCCTTCACATGGGACATACCTTTCTGCTTTTTCATCCTGACTGATTTTCAATGATGTGATTTCTGTTTGAGCCACGATGGGACTGTGGTTCTTGCTGCTGCTTCTAGTGGAGGAGGCCAAGGGGCTTGTGTGTGCTTCCTGATGACAGGGACTGGTGGTGGGAAACTGGGTCTTGCTCTGGTGAGCAGAGCCTTGCTCAGTGAAGCTGTGACCCAGCCATCTGCTGATCGTGGGGTTCCACTCCCTCCTGGCAGTTGTTTGGTCCTGGGTTCCGCAGGCTCTGTGGCAGGGTTAATGACAGCATCCAAGAGGATTTGTGCCAAGGGGCCTGCCCCATCTGCTGCCGCCGGCACCCCGTCTTTGTGGTGAGCCCCCCGGCCCCCGCCTCCACAGGAGACTTTCCAGCACCAGTCGGTATCTTTGTTCAGTCTCCTGTGGAGTCATTGCTCCTTTCTTCTGGGTCTTGGTGTGTGCAAGATTTTGTGTGTGCCCTCCAAGATGGCAGTCTCTGTTTCCCCGTTCCTGTGGAGTCCTGTGAACAAACCCCGCTGGCCTCAAGTTCAGATCCCCTGAGGATTCCCGGTCTCTTTGTTGGATCCCCAGTCTGGGAGGCCTGGCATGGGTTTCAGAACCTTCAGAACTTGGAAGAACTTCTATGGCATTATTTTTCTCCAGTTTGTGGGTCACCCAGCCGGTGGGCATAGGATTCGATTCTATGCGCCCCGCCGCCGTCTCAGTGTGGCTTCTTTGTCTTTTGACGTGGGGTGTCTTTTGCTGGTGGGTTCCAGCGTGCTCCTCTCGATGGTTGTTCAGTGGCTGGTTGCAGTTTTGTTGCTCTCGCAGAAGATGAGCACCATCCTTCTACTTCAACAGCTTGAGCCCGATGAGTTTGGTTTTTAAAGGATCGTTAAGGAAATGGCAACCCACCCCAGTATTCTTGCCTGGAATCCCATGGACGGAGTAGCCTATTAGGCTACAGTCCATGGGGTTGCAAAGAGTCAGACACGACTGAGCAACTTCACTTTCACTTTCACCTTATATATGGTAAGATCAAAGCCTATGAAATGATTGACTCATTCTTGTCACACTTGTGTACTTGTTGATTATTAGAATTGTGTTCTTGGAGCTAATTCATTCAATTACTTAAGGGTTTTTCCACCACGTTGTGATCTCCAGAGGGTAAAAACCTTGTCTCTTGTTTCGCCAGGTACTTACTTACCCAGTAAACACGTGTTGTATGAATGAGTGATTAAATGAATGATAATGTCAGCCTGGTTGGAGGCAGCATGGTATTCTGAAAGGAGCATGCACACTGTGTGATCACAGGGTATCATATTCCAGAAGTTGTGGGAAGGTTATTTGGAAGAATGTAATAAAATTCAAAGCACTATGCCTTTCAATTAAAAAGTTAGTTTCTTGGGAATTCTCTGGTGGTCTAGACTAGGTTAGGACTCTGCACTGTCTCTGCTGAGGGCCTGGTTTTGATCCCTTTCAGGGAAACGGAGATTCCACAGCCTATGTAAACTAGGCACCTATGGGTGCTCTAGGTTTAATTTTAATAACCTGTATTCTTTTTCTTTTATAGTTTTACATGTGGCACCCATAAAAGATGAGGCTGAGAACACGGAAAGCTTCTCAGCAATCAAATCAAATCCAAACACAACGTACTGCCAGAGCAAAGAGGAAATACTCAGAAGTTGATGATAGACTGCCTTCAGGAGGAGAAAAACCACCGAAGAATGAGACCGGCTTGTTGTCTTCAATTAAAAAGTTCATTAAAGGAAGCACACCCAAAGTAATGGTTTTACCTGTTAATTATATCATTAAAAATGAAACTTAGATAGTTTCCTTTAAGCATATAAAGATGAGAAATATAATATTGCTAGAGCCCCATTTAAGGGAGTGTGTCTACATTTTGGTGTTGAGTGTTTATGTGTTAAATGTTTAATGGTTGGTCAAGAAAACAGTCTTCTACTTAACTGATCCAGTTAGCCTTCTGTTTTTTAGCTTAGTATTATGGGAAGTAAAAGAAATTTTTTCTTAGTCATTTACTTGAGTTATTTATTTTATTTTCTTTTTTCATTTCAAAAGTAAGTTAAAGTTTCTTGTTAATTTTGATAAATTGTCTAATTAGGAAGATGATTTATCTGTCTGAATTCTAACACTGATACAATTAAAATGTTTTATTCATTGAAGGGAGAACAAAGTTATTAAAGAAAGAATGGGGAATTCCCTGGAGGTCCATGGTTAAGACTTGGCACGGCCACTGCCATGGGCCTGGATTCAGTTTCTGGTCGGGGAAGTAAGATCCCACTGGCCATGTGGCAAAAGAAAAAAACAAAGGACACTAACCAGGAGGCATGAGCTCTAGATTCATGCTTCATGCTCTGGACCAACTTGAATTCTGAGGAAAGTCATTTTCCCCTCTTAGCCTCAAGAAGACAATAAAATGGGACTAATGCTAAGTACCTTGTCTACCTCAGAATTGTCTTCAGATTAGATGACAAACAGGTGGAGAAGCAGTTTGAGAAGTTTTAATGTAGTCTGTAAATAACTGTTGTGTTATTATTCATTGCATGTATCACTGTTGACTACTATTGTGTTCTTACTTCCGATTATTATATATGATAAGTTTCTTACAGTATAAATTTGTCACTTCGGTAAGTAGAAAAGTAAAATGTAATTTTTTCATAATGATAGATTTCTTTTGCTAATTTTAAGTATAATCTTTAAAAGTTTCTT
This sequence comes from Antilocapra americana, assembly GCA_007570785.1. Lineage (NCBI taxonomy): Eukaryota > Metazoa > Chordata > Mammalia > Artiodactyla > Antilocapridae > Antilocapra > Antilocapra americana. The sequence goes on along the minus strand of ML664173.1, from coordinate 291,974 downwards.
TGAGTTAATTTACTTAGGCCTATAAGTATTCTAGTATTATTGTATACAAAAGATAAAATTCCTTCCAGAGACAAGAATTCTCGAATCTTCGACTTTTTGTTGGGTTGTCATCAGCCCTGCTGATGAGACCGTCCCTGTCAGGCCCACTCTCCGAGCAGCTCTCAATGCTATGAGGCTCTCCCTCGTCCTGAAGGCAGCACGCCTGCCCTTGACTCTCCTGCGTGCTCTTTCTCTCCCTGTGCAAGTGCACACGCGCAGTTGCTGTGCTGGCTGGTGTTCATTACATGGCACTGCATGGTAATGGGCTAGCAGCTGGGCAGCTCTTCCTTGGTTCCCTTGTTCCTGGAAGGTAACAACCAGAAACGAAAATAGGTTTTGGGTTGTTTTTTTTTTTCCCTGTGTCTTCTGACTTCTGTTCATGTTATTCATGCCTGCTTTTTTTCATTTAGTTTTAGTTGTTTGATGGTCAACAGATTTTGCCCATGTCAGTTAAAACACTCAGGGTTGTCATTTATATTTTTTAAGCCAAAAACTAAAATTTTGTAATTAATGCCTATCCATTAGTGATGGGGCCAATAAAAACCTGTTTGCAAGCTAATGTCTTATTAATTAATATTTTTGAGCAAGGTTTTCACTGAAGCTACAAATTCATTTAATTCATCCCGGATTTCATTATTATATTCAGTAAGATTATTGTGATAATTAGCATTTGAATGCCTTACTGAAATCAGAGTATACTGTTTCTTTTCCCATTTACTATCCTTTTGTTAGAAGTAAATTAAAAGATTATTTTGTCATTTATTACTCCTAATGAGGTTATGCTGTTGTGTTGTTTAGTTGCTAAGTTGTGTCGACTCTTTGCAACCCCATGGACTGTAGCCCACCAAACTCCTCTGTCCGTGGGATTTCCCAGGCAAGAATACTGGAGTGGGTTGCCATTTCCTTCTCCATCGGATCATCCCGACCAGGGATCGAACCCACATCTCTTGCATTGGCAGGCAGATTTTCTACCAGTGAGCCACCTGGGAAGCTTATACTAGCTTCTAATTGTTAATTCTTTCTTATCTAAATTGTTACTAAACCATCTTCTTAATAATGCATTATTCTTCTTAGTAATATGTTTTACTATGTATTTATGTTAATAGTAAACTAATACACACCTCTTAAATGAACAATATATATGTTTATTAACTTATCTAAGTATTCTGATGACTTTTATATCAAGTTAGGGCTAGAATACAGATTAAAACTTATTAGCAAAGTATTAATAAAAGTGGATCAGTGATACTAAACTGTCAAGAATACCAGCAGCTGTTCAAACTAGAAGTTCAGTTCAGTTCAGTCATGTCCAACTCTTTATGACCCCATGGACTGTAGCATACCAGGCCTCCCTGTCCATCACTAACTCCCGGAGTTTACTCAAACTCATGTCCATTGAATTGGTGATGCCATCCAACCATCTCATCCTCTGTCGTCTCCTTCTCCTCCTGCCCTCAATCTTTCCCAGCATCAGGGTCTTTTCCAGTGAGTCAGCTCTTCACATCAGGTGGCCAAAGTATTGGAGCTTCAGCTTCAGCATCAGTCCTTCCAATGAACACACAGGACTGATCTCCTTTAGGATGGACTGGTTGGATCTCCTTGCAGTCCAAGGGACTCTCAAGAGTCTTCTCCAACACCACAGTTCAAAAGCACCAATTCTTTGGTACTCAGCTTTCTTTATAGTCCAACTCTCACATCCATACATGACCACTGGAAAAACCATAGCCTTGACTAGACGGACCTTTGTTGACAAAGTAATGTCTCTGCTTTTTAATACGCTGTCTAGGTTGGTCATAGCTTTCCTTCTAAGGAGTAAGCGTCTTTTAATTTCATGGCTGCAGTCACCATCTGCAGTGATTTTGGAGCCCCCAAAAATAAAGTCTGCCACTATTTCCCTATCTATTTGCCATGAAGTGATGGGACTGGATGCCATGATCTTAGTTTTCTGAATGTTGAGCTTTAAGCCAACTTTTTCACTCGAAAGAGGCTCTTTAGTTCTTCTTTGCTTTCTGCCATAAGGGTGGTGTCATCTGCATATCTGAGGTTATTGATATTTCTCTCAGCAGTCTTGATTCCAACTTGTGCTTCCTCCAGCCCAGCGTTTCTCATGATGTACTCTGCATATAAGTTAAGTAAGCAGGGTGACAATATACAGCCTTGACGTACTCCTTTTCCTATTTGGAACCAGTCTGTTGTTCCATGTCCAGTTCTATCTGTTGCTTCAAACTAGAAATCATAACAGTAAAGAAGAGCAGAAAACTTGGTTGATATGCAGAGACCAAGTTCCAAAAAGCGAAGTCACAAGACAGGCATGAGAGCAATACCAGACATCTGAGAAGGACGACAGCTTGAGAGAGAGAGCAGTACCTGTCTATGAAGTTCAGGGTAGCTGTGTAATCTCAGAAGAGAGAGAAAAGGAACCAGGAAGACCAGTGGGTGCATGAAGACTGTCCTCACTGACTCAGATTTAAAGGACCCATATAGAAATAAGAGAAGGAGTCTGTCACCCAGTCAGAAAAACTGAAGACAGAGGATGATGATTCAACAAAAAATAACTAGGGAAAAGATTTTTCCTAGACAGAATAAGCTTCAAACTTTGAGCTGGTGATAGAATGTAAATAAATGACCAAGTCAGTAGCATAGAAAGACTCAATTCTTTCTTTCTTTGATCAAGAAAATTTTCAGTCCTTACACAAGGTAGGTGATACTATAAAGATACCATCTAACTACTTTGAGACAGAGTCAAGCTGTACCTGGGTTAGACCCCAGCATTGTCCCTGTTGGAAAGGCCGCAGTGCACAGCAGTCAGGGACATAGGCTCTGAGACCAGGCTCTGTCGGTTCCAGCTCCAGTGTCCTTAGAGCTGTGTGACCCTGCCCACGTCACTTACCTCCTGTGCCTAGTTTCCTCACCTGTGATGTAGAGATGCTAGCAACAGCTTCGTGTGGTTTGAAGGCTTAAGCGTTTTTAAGAACGTATTAGCGTAAATCGCTGAGAATAACTGTTTATTGATTGCTAGATTTGTTAATTTTTTTTATCTTGGACAAGCTATTTATTATTAATGTTACAATTAACATTGTAAGTTATCTAAATTCACTGAGCCTAAGTTTTTTTAATCTATAAAATACAAAATGATAGTTATAAAGTACCTGATACTCAATAAACACTAGCTGTCAACCCCTATCCAAATTTTGAAAAAGACAACACCACTTTATTTAAGATACTGAGATAAAAGACAGCTTTGTAAATACTATTTTAGATCCCTTATACGTACATGTCAGTTTTAGAATTAGCTTGTCTGTTTCCCTAAAGAAAACCTACTGGGATTATAATACTGTATCGCATATATATGTCATTTGGTGAGACTGGACGTCGTAACTGTTTCAGTCTGCCAGTTCATGATCATGATATATTTTTGTTAATATAAGTGTTTTTAATTTTTTCCCGCTAATGTAAAGGTGTTACACACACTGCATTAGTTATGTTTGGAGGTATTTGATGTTTCTGTTTGTTGCTAATAAATATAATTAATTTTTCTGTGTTGACTGGGGTACTATGTGAAATTGCTAGGTTTACTTAATCATTCTAGTCTTTAAGATTTCATAGGGTTTTATACATGTATAGTCATATCATATACCGATATAATTTCCTTTTCTGATTTGTAGACCTTTTATTTCTTTTTCTTCATTATTGCATTGGTTAGGACCTCTAGTACATTTAGTCAAAGTGGTAAAAGCAAACATTTGTCTTGTTACTGATCTTAGGGGAAGAGAGTTTGTTTACATTAGGTATGATGTTAGCTAAATGTCTTCCATAGTTACCTTTTGTCAGTTTGAGGAAGTTCTCTTCTGTTCCTAGTTTGCCGTAAGATTTTATTGTGTTGGATTTTGTCAAAGGCTTTTCTGCATCTAATGAGATGTTCTTCAGATTTTCCTCTTTTAATGTGGAATAGAACATCAATTTCTTTGAACTGAAAATTAAACTTGTATATGATTAGCTTCTGTATTTTGTTGTTGTTCTTAAAGATTTTTTGTATCTGTGTTCGTGAGGGTTTGGTCTGTAGTTTTGATTTGTAATACTTTTGAGATGTTGGGATCAGAGTTACGCTGGTATCATGAAACAAGAACTGTTCCTCTGCTTCTCTGTTTCTGAAAGAGCTTGTGTAGACAAAGTATTATCTCAACCTTAAATTATTAGTAGAATTCGGTGGTGAATTCTGGAGAGGGATTTTTGGAATGTGACTGGGATTTCTTTGTGGGATAACTTTTTGCTATAAATTTGATTTCTTTAATACATACAAACTTCTTTAGCTTTTCTATTTCTGTTTCAATTTTGGTCATATGTGTTTCCCAAGGAATTTGTCATGTTCATTGAAGTTGTCAAGTTATTAGATGTAAAGTCTTTGCAGTATTTGTCTATCAACCTAATAATCTCTGTAGGATCTATAATGATGTTCTTCTTTTCACTCCTAATATGAACAATTTATTTTTGTTTTGATCCCTTTGCAGCTGGAGCTTTATCAGTTTTATTACTTTTTCAAAGAACCAACATCTGTCTTTGTACATTTTTCTGTCCACTGTCTATTTCTACTTGTTATTTTTAATATTTTCTTCTACTTTCTGTTTGGTATACTCTTATTTTTCCAGCTTATACAAGCAAGAACTTAGATTAGGAATTAGTGAACTTTTTCTGTAAATATTCCAGATAAGTAATATTTAAGTCTTTGCAGACTGTCTTGTCTGAAATTGCAGTTACTACTCGACTCTTCCATTGTAGATAATGCATAAATGAATGAGCATGACTTTGGTTGCTGATATTTGATTTCCATGTAATTTTCATGAGTCATAAAATAGTATCTATCATTTGTTTGATTCCCATCTCCCCTTACCACAATATTAAAATATAAAAACTACTTTTGGCTTGCTGGTCATATAGAAACAATGTGTTAGACTTGGCGTTTTTACTGTAGCTTTCCAGCCCCTTGCTTAGATCAGTAATACTACACTTCAGCTTTTTTCTAAATTCAAATATTTAAAGCCGTGCGTTTCAAAGTACTGCTTTCCCATACATTCTGACTGTATTTTTATTACCTTTTGGCCCATGGATTATTTAGAGATACGTTATTCAATTGCCAGGTCAGATATTTGGGCATTTATTAGATATCTTTTAATTGTTTTTTTCTAATTTAATATTATTATGAGCCAAGAACATATACTCTGTATGACTTCACTTCTTTGGTGTCTTTTGATATTTTTTAACAAATAGACTGTTTCGGTAAATGTCCCATGTGTTTGAAAAAAAAATGCACATTATGGAATTGATTAGTACAGTTTTATGAATATCAGTTAATCAGATAGTTTGATAATATTCAGATATTCTGTGTCTTCTTTTAAATCTCCATCTCTTAATTATGAACTCGTCTACTTTCAGTTCTGTCAGTTTTTGCTGCATGTGTTTTGAAGCTCTCTTGTTAGGGATGTACACGTTTGTGATTGTTGGGTGTAAGTTATTACCACTGTGAAATGTCTCTCATCTCTCATAATACTGTTTGCCTTGGTGTTTCCTTGGCCTGATACTGATAAAACCACACAGCTTTCTTATCATTTGCATGGTACACCTTTTCCCACCGTATGCATTTGTATTTAAATTGGCTTGTTTAGTCTATTTACATTTAATGTAGTTGTTAATATGGTTCAATGTAAAGTTTCCCATCTTGTAATTTATTCTGTATTTATCCCATTTGTTATTTTTTTACTCTGTTTCATCTTACCTTCTTTTTGATGAACTAGTTGTCTTTAGAATTCCACTTTATCTCCTACATTGACTTTTTAAAAATTAATTTTATGGGATATAATGAAACACAGTAAGACACACTGATTTAAATTATATGTTTTCATGAATTTTAACAGAATTATACACCCATGACCAAAAAAGTATCCTTGGAGTTTTGCAGACCATCTCACAGCATCATCCTAGACAACCATCGATCTTCTATCATCATAGATCGTGTAAATCTTTAAAGTTACCTGTGCATATAACCTTTCTTGCTTCCTTCACTCAACATAAAGTTTTTGGATTCATTTGTGTTACTGCGTGTATCTGTAATTTGTCCCCTCCCTCTCCTGTGCCCCAAGTAGTGTTCTCTTGTGAGTATGCCTCATATCACAGGACTTCCCAGGTAATGCTAGTGGTAAAGAACCCCCCTGCCAGTGCAGGAGACATAAAAGACGCGAGTTCCATCCCTGGGTCAGGAAGACCCCCTGGAGGAGGGCACGGCAACCCATTCCAGCCTTCTTGCCTAGAGAATCCCATGGGCAGAGGGGCCTGGCCAGCTGCCCTCCACAGGATCGCAGAGTCGAGCACAACTGAAGTGACCTGCCACACACGCCACATTCCTTAATTTGTTATCCGCTTGAGTTGTTTCTGGGTTTTGTCTGTTGTGAATGAAGTTGCCATGAATATTTCTGTTTTTGAGTCTATGTGTGGACGTTTGTTTAAGCTGAACCCGGGTGAATAACTGAGATTGATATTGTTGGGTTCTATGACAGAAGCATGCGATGCAGCGTTGCTGAGGTGTGAGTCAGTGGCCCAGAACCCGTTTGAGGTACAGGCGTGGTAGCCTTTAACACATGCACAGAGTTATGCAGTCATTGCCACCGTTAATTTTAAACCATTTATATCCTCCCCTAAACAAGCTTTGTACCCTTGGGCTGCCACTTGTCAGCTCTCCCCTTCCAGCTCAAAGTTTCTCCCCATTTGTTTGGAGTGAACTTTTACAGTTTGTCTTGTGAATTCACTAGTAGTCCCTCTTGAGCAAATGGTTCTTTTTTAACTTAGGATCCTTTACCATCTTATAAATTATTGGAAACCGTAAAAAACTATTTGTTCATGGGGTAATATCAATATATCTCATTAGATACTAACTGAGGAATTTTGAAAATATGATAATTCTAATGCTAAACCCATTACATGTTGGTACAATTAATATTTTAACTATTTTCTAAAGACAAAAAGGAAATTAGTGGGAAATGACATTATTTAGTTTTATAAACCTCTTTTTCTTTTAGTATTTTCTCTTTTTAAATTTACATTTGGCTGTGTTGGCTCTTCATTGCTGTGCAAGGGCTTTCTCTGGTTGTGACAAGCGGGGGCTACCCTCGAGTTGTGTGCGGGCTTCTCATTACAGTGGCTTCTCTTGTTGCGAAGCACAAGCTCTAGGCTCGAGGGCTTCAGCAAGTTGCTGTGGCACTTTGCAACCAGAGATCGAACCCATGTCCCTTGCATTGCAAGGCAGATTTCTTAGCCACTGGGCCACCAAGGAAGCCCTATAAACCTCTTTAATGATTGCTTCACAGAACGTAGTTTGTGGTTATCATTGACACACAAAAAGAAAATTATACAGGTATTTAAAAAAGGGAAGAGTCTTTTAATATGCTTTTTAGATAACTGTAGATTTTATACCAGAACTTGACAAATGATGTGATATCTTAAGTTCTTGTTCCAATATTGACTTTGAAAGCACTATAATGATCTTTTTGTTGGTCTGTCTTGCACTTGGAATGAATCTTTTTACCTACATATGACTTGGTAACATCATGCACTGTTTTTTTGGCTGGTAAAATAATGTTTCACTTTATTATGTAAATCTTCCACATATGTATCCACATTGACATATTTCATTATTTATTTAATGTTTAGAAATCACATATCTGAAGAACCCCACTGATCTCAACAGAACAATATTGGGAAACTCTTTGAATCTTACAGTGCCTTGTCCAAGTTTCTAAAATCCCAGTTTTTACCTGAATGCTCAAATTTTATTGTTGGCAACAAAATGTTTAGTTTTTATTGAGTTGCTTTGTTCATTTTTCAGAAAATAATCTACTTCAAGTAAATATAGTTTTCTGTCAGAAAAAATGATCTACACTTGATCTTAGCAAAAAGGCCGAGAAGCCATCAAAAAAGGGATCTAACTCAGCTCACAACCCAACAGTCAGTCGGGTGCTTTTCCTCAGACAGCTGTGGGAGCACAGCACCCAGCAGAAGCGTTTGGTGTGCACTTCCTGTCTTGTCATACGGAATTTAACACATGTTTAAGGGTTGAGATTTAATTAATTTTACAGCTTCATCAAAGACATTCTTAAGTGTAGCTGACTTTTTCCCCCCCATGCAAGTGCATGGCTGTGAAAAACACAGCAACTTTGGGTGTCCGTGTTTTGGTTGGCGCTAAGGTAGCGGTCATCGTAAACCCTTTTGGGGGGCCCTAGTTGTCACAGACGTTAACACAAGTTATCCCAGGATAAACGGAGATGCGAAAAAGTAATTCACTTGTGTCTGTTACCATACAGTCATGGTGAAGAGAATCTTTGATGATTGGTTGATACTAGTATCAGATAAGTACAAGTCTCATACCAGTGTTAACTCATTCTCTGTTTTCACAGTTAAGTCTTTAAGTGGTTTACTTTTTCACTAGAAAGTGGAAACGTCTGTTTCTTAACTGCCTGCTCGTCTGTGTGCGTGTGACGGCCCCAGGCCTTGGGTTGCCGCGCACCCGGTTGCGGCAGGAGGGGCCAGTCTGTCGGGGCTCGCGGGCCTCTCGCTGCAGCGGCTGCTCTGGCTGTGGGGCGCGGGCCCTGGGGCTCAGGAGCTGTGGCCGAGGGGCCTTGTTGCCCTCCCCGGTCAGCATCGCACCTGTTTCCTGCATTGGCAGGTGGACTCGTAATCACGGGACCACCAGAAAAGCCTCTGCTTGTCGCTCTTACTGCTGTCTGTCGAGTAGGTGTTCAGCACTGCCTGCCGTAGGAGAGTTTATAAGTCTCTCGTAACTGTGTACCTTTTCAACCAAAGCCATATAACAAACTTACTTTCTGAGACACCTCATTGGGTTTTATAATTTAAGTTTGAAAAGCTATAACTATTTTGGCTTTTAAAGATCTCATCATGTACATTTAAAATATTGAGTTTCTTTTTTTGAAACAATGATTGTTCCCAAACAACAGTACAGCTGAATTGGCACTATAATTTTATTTGAATATGTTCTGTTGCATACGACAATTTTGCAGTTAAAGGGACACTAACTTTTATCTTATTTTCATTTGTAGTATACAGTTGCATTCAGTTTCCTTGGAGTACTTTCCCCATTTCATGAGTTACAGAATTCTTTGTCAGTTTCATCACTAGGAGTAGTGGATTGAAATCACAGATCACTCAGCTCCCTTTTTCAATCCAATAATACGTTCTTAATTATAAATAATAAATTTTCATTTATTTAAAGAATTACTAAATTCTAAAATAACTTTAGAGTAAATTTTAAAGACCAAATTTAATAATATTGCAAAGCAAAACAAGAGTACCTTTATTGTGTTTGCATATGTATGTAGAGAGAGAAAGAGGAGACTCGGAGACTTCAGAATACTGGGCTCTAACGAGGCTGCAGAGACTGTAGCAGGCATCACTGTTAAAGACAGCTGGAAAGAACATATTAGAACTACTGAACCCAGAGATCGTTTGAATTTACTCATGTTTGCCTTAGTGGTGTCCATTTCTTATTGCAGATTTAGAATCCCATCTGGTATCATTTCTTTTATGCCTAGATAACTTCATTTATTATTTCTTACCAGCTAAAAATGAATCTGTCAGCCCTTCTCAGAATGTCTTTAAAGTGAACAGTTTACTACACGCGCACTCACCCTCCGTCATCTCACCCAGGTTCTGTGTGTGTCCCGTGCGTCGGATGCTTTCCTCAGTCCTCTGGTCGTTGTCTGTAGTCATTTTTTGGTAGATGCCACATGAAGCAGACACAGAAACAATGTTCTGAGTTCTGTGCTTTAAAACCAGTTTTCCTGCATATGATATCCTAGTCTCACAGTTTCTTTTCTTGATTTTTAAAAGTGTTATTCCATTTTCTTCCAGCATTAAATGCATTGCTTTCAAAGTTTGATGATAAGTCTAATTTTCCCTTTTTAAATAACATCTTTCCTTGTTCTCCAAATTCTTTAAATTCCTAAAAGTTTGGGATCTGTCTTGTTACTTTTCTAGGTTGATAGCTGTAGTTCAGCAGTGTACTCTCAGAGCTCCGTGGCAGTCCAGTAGTGAGGTAAGGGCTCTGAGCTTTCCCTGTCGAAAGCCCTGGATTCAGTCCCTGGTGGAGGAACTTTCACGACTGTGAGGCTGAGTCGCACAAACCAAAGAAAAAGGTGGCCCGTGTACTCTTGAAGTGTATCATTTCAGATACTCAGTTGAGGGGAGCTTTGTGATACTCTCTCTTTCACCCTGTTCTTGGCTTTGGTTTCCTACTCAGGGAAGACACTGCTAGATCTTCCTTGGTATTTGTTACATTTTGATGTCTTAAACTCCCCTCCCCCCAATTTTACCTTCTAATTCTCATTGAGGCACATAATCTATCCTAGTTACTAACTTCTATGTCTGTCCTAGTGTTTATTTCTAAAATGTTTTCCTCTTTTATTTGTTTTGTTCTTTCTCTTCATTCATGAGTTTTTTTTTCTAACTCTGATGTATGTGTCATCACTTTCTTAATGTTTTTTGTCTTTTTTGAAATAAAGGTATAATTTTAATCTGTTCTCTTAATGTACTTTTGGGGGAGTTTGCCCCACAGGGATCTTAGTTTCTTGACCAGGGATCGGCCCCCACCCCTTGCAGCGGAAACATGCAGTCTGGACAGCCAGGGAAGGCTCTCTTGTGTGTATTTTCTCTGAGATGCTTTCTTTTACTCCGACTGTGTTTTATTATGGGCTTCCCAGGTGGCTCAGTGGTAAAGAATCTGCCAGCAAATGCCTCAGGAGACACAGGTTGAATCCCTGGGTTGGGAAGGTCCCTGGAGAAGGAAATGGCAGCCCACTCCAGTATTCTTGTCTGGGAAATCCCATGGACAGAGGAGCCTGGCGGCCACAGTCCACAGAGTTGCAGAAGAGAAGGACAGATGTAGCTACTAAGCAGCAACATTTTATTACAGTGATTTTGTGTGAAATTTGACATCTGTGCTTGCTTTCTCTCATTTTTACATGAGTTTTTCTAAATTTTTAGAAGATTGTATGGCTCAGGGTATCTTCTCTAATCGATTTTGTTGTTTTTGAATAGCACTGAAAATACAGTGATAGCTTTTTGAGTTCTGCTGTATGTTTATCCTTAATTGTTTTTGTCGAGTTGATAAGTCGTGTCTGACTCTCTGCGACCCCACGGACTGTAGCCCACCAGGCTCCTCTGTCCATGGGGTTCTCCAGGCGAGAGCACTGGAGTGGGGTGCCATGTCCTTCTCCAGGGGGTCTCCCTGACCCAGGGTTTGAGCCTGAGTCTTGCTTGGCCAGTGGATTCTTCACCACTGAGCCACCAGGGAAGCTTCCTTTATCCCTATTCATTGTTTATCTGAAACTTTTCTTTGCTTTTCTGTTGTGCCTTTTTCTACAATGAAATTTCAATTCCATTCCTAGCAGTTTCCCCTCAAGTGAAGCTCTGTTCTATAAGGGAGCTGTAGTTGGTCAGTGTCAGGAGTTCATAGGAGCTGAACTGCTCCCATTTCAGTTGTGGATCCCTTCTGTTGGCTTGAGCAGCAGCGCCCTCTGCCCTGTCTCATCTGCTGTCGTCAGATTGGCCTGTACGCTTCCCACTGAACACCTACCCTGTCAGCAGTTCGGGGCTGCTTCTCCTGGTCTCAGATGGGTCACATTCTGTGCTGCATTGCTTTGCTTTCTTCAACACTGATAAAGATGATTACTTAAGTATTACGGCTGTTGGTTTGTCCTCATCTGCTTGAAATTTGGGGGGAGAAACCTTGTTTCCTGGTTTTGTTGTAAATGTGCCGTTGGGTTTTTGTTGCTTCTTTAGTTCTCTATTTCCTTTGGGATTCAGAGATTTAAGAATGCTACCTTCCCAAGACTTTCCCATTAAAAGCATGTCTTAGAGGCAACTTTGAAAAATGCAGATTCCAGAGAAGACATTGTAGGGTTATTAAAAATTTTTTTTAAATAACCTGTACAGTAATGTAGAAATCTTATTTTTCCTAGTTCCTCTTCTAAAACTCATGCTATGTCCAAAAATGTCCCCAAATTATATACATGAGTGTTTAAGAAAGATGAGAATTTTGTGACAAATCTCAGGATTGGAGCTTCATCGGACATTTAGATGCATTATTCTGAAGAATAGAATATTATTGTCAATGACTGCAGAAGTTTAACCCTGATATTAGCAGTTTTCTGTTTCTCTTTGGAGATGTAAACTAAAGTATTTGACTGTGCTCTCCACTGACCACAGCGTAGCTGTTTCTGCTGAGTGTGCGGCACCTCCACGCTGACAGTTAGCTTACATGCTTGTGCTCAGTCGCCACGTCATGCCCAGCTCTTTGGCGACCCTGTGGACTAGCCCACCAGGCCCCTCTGCCCCGGGGATTTCCCAGGCGCGAGCGCTGGAGTGGCTGCCGCTTCCTTCGCAGGGGATCTTCCTGACCCAGGGATCTCCTTCATTGCAGGTGGATTCTTTACCACTGAGCTTCCAGGGATGCCCACTAGCTTTTATATGTTGATACTGATATATATTGATGAATAGGGAAATAGTTTCAGTATAACATGAGTGGGTTTGGGTTTATGTATGATTTTTTCCTAAACTGGACAAGGAAATCCTGAATAATGGTTGTAGAATTTTATACTACACACAGTTTTTAATTAAAAGTAGTGACCTGTCCCAGGGATTCCCTCCCGGAGAGGTAACACCCTGTTCTGTCATGGACTCCTCTTGTCATGGGGCAGTTTGCATTTCTTTTTGTGTTCATTTTTGCAGTCTTCCTGCCTTAAAGCTCCACTTTTCGGCTCCCATAAACCTTTGTTTATACTTCTGTTTTTAATACCTTTTATTAAACTCTGAGGTAGCATTTTAGCTACTCTTAGCTGCTTAACTGGGGTGTCCAAGTCATTTCTGGAAGTCCCCATGATTGGTTTTCTTAGTGCTGTGGTTACAGACATACAGGGGCTTTGGCTGATCTGCCTCCCATGTACCCTTCTCTACCCTCTTGGACCCATTTCCCCCCATAAACCTTGTTGTTTTTAGGGTTGCAGAGTGAAAATTTTCTAGGAATGCACGAATGTATTTACATTATAGCAGATGTACTAAGGGACGTCTTCAAGAAAATGCTGGAGCTTAGAGTAGTAAGTGTAAGAAGGCTTTGCAGGATCATTTCTGTTCTTGAGGACTTCATGAAAAGAGCCCCTATAATTTTCTTGTAATGAAGATCCAATGTTTTGGATTTGAGGCTTCCTGTTCATCATTTTAAGTGCGGGGGATAGTAAACAGTGGAGTAATTACTGTGGCCACTGACACATTATTTTCTACTGAGGAGATTGTCTTGGTGAACCTACCTGAAATTAGAGAAACTGGTGAGAAAAGCAAAATTCTGTATTGAATGATACTTGCAGTGTTATCTTTTTTCATTTTGATCCAGATAGGGAATTGTAGAATTGTAATTTTGGCTATTTGCAATACCAAAGTTTGTTTCAGAGACAGTAAAATAATATTCAACTTTTAGAAAATGCACAATATTATATTATTATTTGCTATGGAAAAATCTCATCCTTATCAAAAGATTTCTTCCCTGGGGGGAAGAAATTGATAGCTTCCCTGGTGGCTCAGAGGGTAAAGCATCTGCCTGCAATGCAGGAGACCCAGGTTCGATCCCTGGATTGGGAAGATCCCCTGGAGGAGGAGATGGCAACCCACTCCAGTATTCTTGCCTGGAAGATCCCATGGACAGAGAAGCCTGGGGCAGGCTATAGTCCATGGTCGGAAGAGCTGGACGCGGCTGAGCGACTTCACTCTCACTTTATCGAAAGCTTTCATACACTTTGGCTGCAACAGCGAGCGCGTACAGGCCAGTGTTACAGTGACGCGAGAGAATCGCTCGCGTAGCAGATGACGGGAGAGTCGTACTGACGACAGAAAGGGAGGTGCAGACGGAAAGAATTCAGGTTATTGCCTGGAGTGTCCTGTTTTAGTCAGTAATACAGATCTTCCTTCATTTATGGTAGGGTTATGTCCTGATAAACCCATTGTAAATTGAAAATGTTGTAGGCTGAAAATGCACTTAATACACTTACCCTACCTGACATCACAACTTATCCTAGCCTACCTTAAACATGCTTGGAACACTTTTAAGTGTTGAAAATCTTATTTAACATACTGGTACTATTCTGAAAGTGAAAATAGCTGTATGGCTACAGAATGGTTGTGAGTGATCCTGATCAGGTGGCTGACTGTAGCCTGGCGTCACAGTAGAGTACCTGCATATTGCTGGTCTGGGAGAAAAATCAGAACTTCAAGGCACAGTTTCTACTGAGTATCGTCTATTGCTTTCACATTTTTGACTTGTAAAAGTCAAAAAATCTTTAAGTCAAACTATCGTAACTCTGTATTGCAAAATAGTGTAAACTGGTCATGTGGATTTGGCCCCCACATAAGGAAGCTAATAGAGAATTTTGTTAAAGAATAGACTCCTTAGTGTTGATTTGGACCCTTTGAGGACTGAGGTTGACATTAGGTGGATGGCGGTGGACAGGCCCTATTATTTCTATGTCATTTTTGGTTATACATGATACGCCAGCAGATTCCATTGGGGTTCACTCAAGGAAATGACCCCTGTTCTTTTGAGTAATTGTGAGATATTTGTGTAGTATAATGACATTAATAAATACTCATGACTCTTGTCAGATTTTTTTCTGTGTTTTCTTCTATTGTTAGATATTATTTCTGTTTGCTTCTCCTTGATATGAAAAAAAGAGAATAAATCATTTTACAACATATTTTATCTTTTTAAAAATCTGAGAGTAGTGACATATATTAGTTTCAGGCATATAGCCTGACTCAGTATTTTATATATTGCAAAATGGTCACCACAGTAAGTCAGATTACTATCTGTCACCATTCATGGTTACAAATTTTTTCTTGTGATGAGAACTTTAAGAGTCACTCTCATATGTGCAACACTGTGTTATAAGTACAGTCACCATGCGGGACATTGTGCCACCGTGACTTACAGTGTTCTAAAACCCTTTGTACCTTTTGGTAATAACGTATCCATTTCATTCATCCCCATCTTCCTGCTTCTGTGAGTGTGTCCTCTGTAAGCTTAGTGTTTTTTGGTTTTGGTTTTTAATTCCACATATAAGTGAGATCATATGGTATAAGTCTTTCTCTGTGTGACTTTTTTCACTTAATGAAATGCCCTTTCGAGTCATCCATGTTGTCACTAGTGACAGGAGTTCATTTTTTATGGCTGAATAATATTCTATCGTTTATGTACATATATGCATAATATATTCACTGCATTATTTATAATAGCCAAGATATAGAAACAACCTAAGTGTCCATCAATTAATAATAGATGAACTTGGCTGTTGTAAATAGTGCAGTGAACATATTTTATCATCTTAAAAGTGTGTAACATGTAGGGAATTCCCTGGTGGCCCGGGGTAAGGACTTGGCGCTTGCATCGTTGTGGCCTAGGTTCAGTCGCTAATTGGGGAACTAAGATCCAGTAAGTTGCGTAGAGCGGCAAAAAAAAATGTAACCTATACAGCAGAATGACTCTTGTTCAATGCATGTTTTTTTCTCTTATATCTTAAGGAAGAGAGAGAGAATCCTTCAAAACGGAGTAGAATTGAACGTGATATAGATAATAATTTGATCACATCAACACCAAGAGCAGGAGAAAAGCCTAACAAACAGATATCTCGAGTGAGACGGAAAAGTCAAGTAAATGGAGGTTTGTTAATGTTTACCTGTTGCTTTATTAGGTGTAAGCAAAGATCACTTGATATGTTTTTTCTCTGTTTTAAAAAATCTATTTTCAGCAGTTTCTGCCTTTTTATAATCTTTGTATTAAGTATGAATAGCATGAAGTAAATAGAAATTTGCCTTCCTGATGTACATCCCCTTTGATGAGTTAACGTGACAGTTAAAGGCAGAACAACTGGCTTTATAGTGTTTGGCAGGAAAATATAGATGAAATTTCTTAAAGCAGTAATAGTTTTCATTATGAATAATCTGTATGAATAACATAGTAAACTGATCTGTTGAAATGTGTGTAAAGCGTGTGTTTCTCGATCATGAAACTTCAGGGCGGGGGCGGCTTGGCGCTCTCGGGTCAGTGTCTCTCAGGCAGGGGTGTCTCTGTCCGCTTTCAGTGTCTGCAGACCTTTTCGGTTTGCTGCAGCCTGTCGAGGGATTGCTTCTCGCACCTAGCAGGCAAAGGTCAGGATACTCCTAAACGTCATGCAGTGCCCAGGACACCCCACACCAAAGAGTCACCTGGCCCAAAAGCCAGTGGTGGTGCTGTTCATAAGCCCTCTTCCAGGTCAGTACCATTGAGGAGCTGGAGTAGATCAAGGTGGACAAGCAGAATAGCACTTTAGCACTTTAGAGCAGGGGGTGCTGCCTTTTAACGAATGCAATTTTAATAAGTAATAATAAGTCCTCAATCTCTTTCCTCTTTTTTTTATATGACTTTTTTTTCCCCCTCAACTTCTTTGCTCTTAATGCAGTGATTTATCTCTAGAATTGACCATCAGGGAGAAAAGGGATAAACAAGTTAACAAATCTCTAGTAAAGAAAGAAGAAAAGAAATGTGGTAGAGTTGTGGAGGGTCAAGAATGATTTATTTAAGCATTTCTAATTTATGTTTTCCCAAAGCCCATTAAATTTTTTATTTATAAGAAACTTAGGGAAGAAACTGGTTTTTCTTCCTTAGTACTCTGAAATGGTGCCGCAGTATCCATAAGTAACATTTGACCCTGCTATATGTATAGTCTTCTTACATATATATATATAGAGAGAGAGTCTTCCGTAAAACTGATTGCCTTTATCTTTTAACTGTTATTTGTTAGACATAGAAATAGAGGATAAATTGTGTGAAGTAGACAGCATCCCAAAATGTAAATAAACCAAGGCAGAATCTTACATTTATGTTTTTTATATTGTAACTTGCTTGCTTTACTTACAAAGAGTTTATTTCATTTTCTTTTAAGCAATGTTAAATTTAAGACTTCCAGACTATATGATTCCAGATATAAATCTGCTTTGTAAAAACTCAGTAAATTTATCATTTATAAGGTATTATAAATAAATTTATTATAAAGATCATTTGATTTGCAAGTGACTTACCTCAAGATCTCTTTAAACAATAAGGTTTTTTAAATTAATGTTAATCAATTTTCATAATTTTGAGGGGAAAAGTTTCTTAATGACTTAGAACACATTTGTGAAAGTAATGTATTCTAGATTGCAACTTTTTTCTTTTGTTTCTTTCTTAGAAGCTGGTAGTTATGAGATGACAAATCAACATGTAAAACAAAATGGAAAACTAGAAGATAACCCTTCCTCTGGCAGTCCTCCAAGGACTACATTGTTGGGGACCATATTTTCTCCTGTCTTCAACTTTTTTTCACCAGCAAATAAAAATGGTAAATATAAGTCATTAACTATAATTTGGGTTTAAAAATTGTTTTCCTGATTTTTTAAAAGGTCTGGGGGGTTTTTTTGGCATTTTTTTATTAGCATCTTATGTTTGTTTTCAGTTTCATTAAAAATATACAGTTTCTAAAACGTACTTTTTTTTTTTCGTAGTGACTGAAATAAATGTAGGTTATGTTTAATTTTGTGTAAGTTATTGAACTCTGCTTTAACTATCTGAAAAGCTAGATGATAAACTGAGGGCTGGAGGGAAAGTATTATTTTTTCTGTGTTAGAATGTCTTTAGCATCTTTAGAGTGTGTACAGGAGAGAATTGAGAAGCATTTTCTGTGTTCTAGAGATCAGTAAAGTAGAATTTGTTGAATATTTTAAGTGAGTTGAGACCAGGTTATTTTTTGTAATACAGTTTATTTTTGTAATCATTTGCTTGGGTTTTTTTTCCACCTCCAAGGATCCTTAGTTTAGACAAACAGTAAAACTACCCTAATTCAATGAATTTAAGATTTCCATTGTATAATGCCTTTGCAAAAAAAATGGCCTTCTCAACATATTTTTCAGATATTTTCTGATTTTCTGTCTTTTCTGGTAATTAGTATCTAATTTCATAAATGAAATTATTTGAGGGTAAAAGGTAGTGTCTTCAGTTTTGCATCTACCATGTTGTTTGATGTATTATTCGGCTCATGGGAAATAGCCATTAAATACTTGTTGCCTGACTATTTAAATTCTAATTTGAATTATGTTTCTGGATGATAAAGCAGTTTTTAAAAGGCACAGTGGTACACTCTAAAATCAAGATACTGTGTGGGCAGAAAAATATATTAGCACATTAAAAAACTGTGAAGTCCTAGACTAGAAACAAAACAAAAAGCTACATTTAAGGATTTCCCTGGCAGTCCAGTGGTTACGATTCCATGCTTCCAAAGCAGAGGACATGGGTTTGATCCCTGATTGAGGGCAGGAGGAGAAGGGGACGACAGAGGATGAGATGGCTGGATGGTATCACTGACTCAATGGACACGAGTTTGGGTAGACTCTGGGAGTTGGTGACAGACAAGGAAGCCTGGCGTGCTGTGGTTTACGGGGTCACAAAGAGTCGGACACGACTGAGTGACTGAACTGAACTGAACTGGAAAACTAAAATTCCACATACCTCACAGTGCAGTCAAAAACATACCCCACCCCGCAAAAAAACGCTACCTTTAACTTTAACCCAGTATACCCTAGACATTCCTTTTTTAAATTTATGAATAATTGTATTGTTGCCTATCCCAGCCTGGCTCTCATGCCTGAGAAGTCTGATAGACTGATTCAGGAGGGATGTCTGGTGAAGGACAGTGGGAAGACAAGGAGGCAAGGGCACTGAGGCCGCCGGCGTGAGAGTGGCTTACACGATGCACCACGAAGTCTGACTAGACGAGGTGGTGGGGAAGAAGCCGCCAAGAGCTGCATTCGGATAAGGGAGACTGGCTTTTGTCAGACACGAAGATCACATGTAATAGAAATATATGAGAGAGACAGCTAATTAGAAGATGAGGCAGTTGTGGTAGGAGACTAATTACTTGAATTTTAGGCTTCAGAGGGGAATGGTTTCTCAATGATAGTGTCCAGGCTGTGGCCATGGTAGTAACTACTGAAGAGCATGGCGAGTGCAGATGGAGCTGGAGAGGGTAAGCCCTCTGAGGGTGGTTACTGGACCAGTCTTTGACACCTCCTGCAGTAACGACTGTGTAGGCGTTTATTAGAGCAGTAGCCTGGTAGCTAGGTGTTGGATTGCTCTGTTACCAAGAGGATGCCGTCAGCGGGTGGTGGGTGACAGCAGAGCGGGTAAGAGAAGGGTCGTGTGGTCAGTCGGCATCAGTCTCAGAGGAGCATACATTTTTACACATTAGGGAAAAACCAATGATCTGGCACCAGCAATGGAGGTAAATGAATTCTGATTGAGTAGCAAGTATGGGATAATAAACAGCTTTGAGGGAAGGGTAATAGGAAGAGAGAATATTGTTTTGAAAGAGGTTAAAATTAAGGCAGTGGAGGGAGAAAGAATATTCTGTGAGAAAGTTGAGAGTTACTGGGGGTTGATTTTGTTGTTGAAAATGATATTTGGAGGATTCCAGAAAGAAAATGAAGAGGTGATTTGGAGGATTCCAGAAAGAAATGAAGAGTTGGGCTCAGTCCATAGTGGGAGAGATTGGGCAGCAGGTCCATCTCAGAGATGGTGGGATGTAATGAGGAAGTTGACTGTTAATGAGGTGGAATCTTGTTGAGAAATTTTTCCTGTATCTTGGAATAAAAAGGTTCTTATGGTTACTGGAACAGTTGACTCATTCTTAGAGAACTGTCTCTAGTTGAAAAAATCAGAGGCTGTTTGAGGATAGTGGGAAAGTGTGTGTGTGTGTTGCCCAGCATATAGTAGGCGCTTAATAGATGAGACTTGCTTTAATGAAAGGTTCTGTGGCCAGCAGTACTGTATCACACTTGACCCTTGAACAACATGGGTTTGAACTGTATAGGTCCACTTATACGAGGATCTTTTTTCAATAGAAATACCACAGTAGTACACAGCCTGATTGGCTGGATCTGAGGATTGGGAACTGTGAATGTGGAGGGCTCACTGTAAAATTATTCCCAGATTTCTGACTACATAGGGTTCAGTGCCTCCAGCCCCTATGTTGTTCAGAAGTCAACTGTAAATATTGATGCTTCGAAGTTGCTAAGAGACTAGATCTTGAATGTTCTCACCACAAAAAAGAAATAATTATGTCTCAGGATAGAGGTTTTAGCTAATGCTCAGTTGGTAGTCATATTGCATTATGTAAAGTATTAAATCAGTTAATTATATCTCAATAAAAATATTTTAAAGTTCTGAATTGACTCATTTAACTATGAATGGGTATTTCTAAGCTATTTGAACACGCCTAAGAAAAACTCTGTTCACAGATATCACTCTAGCTTATAGTAGTCTTTATTCCTTATTGTTTGAAATGTCTAGTGAAGACTCACTGAGTAATGGTGTCCTCAGCTTTGTTTCTGTTCCAGTTAGTTTTTCTAAATATTTATGAATTTTATTTTTATTAAATATATCTGTCATATAACATTGTGAAAATTTCAAGCTGTACAACATTGATCTGATAATTTACGTATTGTACGATGATTGTCAGCTGATTACATAATCAGCTAGCTTAAAACTCAACATTCAAAAAACTAAGATCATGGCATCCGGTCCCATCACTTCATGGCAAATAGAAGGGGAAAAATTGGAAACAGTGAGAGACTTTCTTTTGGGGGCTCCAAAATCACTGCAGATGGTGACTGCAGCCATGAAATTAAAAGACGCTTGCTCCTTGGAAGAAAAGCTATGACTAACCTAGACAGCATATTAAAAAGCAGAGAGATATTACTTTGCCGATAAAGATCCATCTAGTCAAAGCTATGGTTTTTCCAGTAGTCATGTATGGATGTGAGAGTTGGACCGTAAAGCTGAGTGCCAAGGAATTGATGCTTTTGAACTGTGGTGTTGGAAAATACTCTTGAGAGTCCCTTGGACTGCAAGGAGATCCAACCAATCAATTGTAAAGGAAATCAGTCCTGAATCTTCATTGGAAAGACTGATGCTGAAACTGAAGCTCCAACACTTTGACCACCCGATGCGAACAACTGACTCCTTAGGAAAGACCCTGATGCTGGGAAAGATTGAAGGTGGGAGAAGGGGACAATGGAGGATGAGATGGTTGGATGGCATCACCGACTCGATGTACTTGAGTTTGAGCAGGCTCTGGGAGTTGGGGATGGACAGGGAGGCCTGGTGTGCTGCAGTCCATGGGGGTCGCAGAGTCAGACACGACTGAGTGACTGAACTGAACTGAACTATGATCATCAGAGTGATGACTATCATGTGCTATTGGGTTCTGTAATTGTCTTTTTTAGTGGTTGGATTAACTGACTTCCAGTCTCTCAGCAGGTTTGACAGTGTCAGTAGTGTTGTCTGTATTCACTATACTGTACATTCTGTCTCTAAGGTTTATTTATTACTTGTTTTAAATTTGTCTCTATCTTTCCTCTCCCACTGTGAGCTGTTAAGTAATGATTAATGTACACTGAATCATAATTTCAGGAACATCAGGATCCGATTCCCCAGGACAGGCTGTGGAAGCTGAGGAGATAGTGAAGCAGCTTGACATGGAGCAGGTGGATGAGATCACTACCAGTAGTACCACATCAGCTACAGGGGCGGCTCTTTCGGATCAGGCCGTGCAGGTGAGGCCGTCAATGAACAACGGCTTAGAGGAAGCAGAGGACACAGCTAATCGGGATATACCACCCCTTACAGGTGAAAAGTGTTTTTTTTTCCTTACACGTTTTCATGTATAGTTTGTAAAAATGCAGTACTTCGTATTTTTTCTTAAATAGGCAGATTAAATGCATAAATAATTCTTCCTTGAAATTAATAAAATTGGAAATAAAGTGTTTCCTTCCAAATCTAGTCATTTTGAAATTGAATTTTTCAAAGGTTATTTTACTGCATTTTAGTCACTTACAGTTTAATTATTTGTACCAGTCTAACTACTTGGAGAAATGTAACACAGCTAACAAGATAATATGCCTGCATTGATGAGCATATTTGTTATAAATGCATGAGTCTTGCGTTCTTAAGATCTGAAGTCCCTGCACAGAGGTAGTCTCACACCTTCAGATTTGTTGCATATATGGATGACATTCCCAAAGAAGAAACTTCTGTTCTCGGATCTCTCCGTGTACATAGGCTCTGCAGCCTAATCCGGACCCTTTGAAAGGCCTGCCGTAATTGGTAGGTCCCTGAGCCAGTGGAATTATAGAAACTTGCGGGGTCAGCATTTATTACCTAATTAAGAATAATACTGAATTTAAACAAGCAAATCAGCATGAATTACGCACATCATTTATTCCTGGGTGGATAAGACTTGTAGATGAACCTACTGTTGAACTGTTGTTTAATGCTGATTGCTTCCCCTGTGTTACAGGCTTGTGAGTGATAACATACAGACTGAAGCCAAGGCTCTTGACTTTTTGTTTGATGTTTTTCTGTTTTTGTGGTTCTTCATAAACCTTTGTACTTATTTTTTTCTGACAACTATGGCGACAGAGGATTTCTAAAACTTTAGTTTCTAGTGGGGAAAAGTAAGATTTACTCCATTTCTCATTCATTATTTGTTCCTCTAACACTTGTATAATTGAACACCAGCTTTTTGTGATGGACACTGTTTATAAAGATGAATAAGATATGCTCATTGACTCTGAAGAGGGTATGATTCAGTAGATGAACCAGGTTTACACAAAAACTACTGTGCAGTGTGACGAGTGCCGTTGCAAATAAATGAGCGACATGGAGGTGGCGCATTGCACCACTCTGGGAGGATCGGGAGAGGGGACAAGTGAGGCTCTGCTGGTCTTACAAGACAGGGGTGAGCGGCAAGGTGCTGCCCTTCCTCAGCTGGGAGAAGGTCGTCAGAGAGCAAGAGGGAGGGAGCTCGCTCTGCCGTTTACTTAGCTGTGTGACTTCAGAAAACCTAAGCTCTCTGAGACGGTTTTCGTAGCTTTAAAATGGCAATAATAATTTAGAGTTTTGGAGACCGAGGTGAACGGTGAAAAATGCATCAGCATATGAATGCTTCCTTTCCCCCTTTTTCTGCGGGTGATAAGAGTTTGGAACAGTAAGTGGTAGGAATGTGTGTTTCCCTTCTTGTCCCCTTGTGCTCATGAACTGTTAACTGGCACAAAGTTGTTGGAGATGAACAAAGTTCTGCCTTACATCTGTTGTCATTTATTGAGCATACACACTGTATTGACTCTGAGAAGATATTAATATGTGAAAACAGTAGAATATAAGTTTTGTCCTGAAAGACTATTATCCACCAGTATTCCATTCCTGGGGCTTCCCTCATAGCTCTGTTGGTTAAGAATCTGCCTGTGATGCAGGAGACCCAGGCTGATTTCCTAGGTTGGGAAGATCTCGCGGAGAAGGAAATGACAACCCACTCCAGTATTCTTGCCTGGAGAATCCCGTGGACAGAGGAGCCTGGCAGGCTACACTCCATGGGGTCGCAAGAGTCTGACACGGCCTAGTGACTAAACCCCCACCGTTCCGTTCCTGTAGACAGCTCACAGCAATGGCTGTTGCGGCCCTTTGTCTCGGTTCTTTCAGGCTATTGTAATAACAGACTACCATTAGACTAGGTGACATATAAACAACAAATATATCTCATAGTTCAGGAGTTTAGGAAATTGAAGACCAAAACCCCAACAGGTTCACTGTCTGGTGAAGATCTGCTTTCTGGTTCATAGACAGCTGTCTTCTTGGTGTGTCCTCATATGCCAGAAGCTATGTGAGCTCTTTGGGGTATCTCTTTTTAAGGCCGTCGATCTCATTCATGAGGGCTCCACTCTCATGACCTAATGACTCCCCAAGACTCCATCTCCAGACACCATCCCTTTGAGGGTTAGATTTCAGTCCATGGATTTTGGGGGAGCACAAACATTCAGTCTCTAGCCCACCTTAAACTTTGATCTCTGAGACATTACCTGTTTAGCTTGTAGGTTATCTCTGTCCTCTCATTGAATTTAAGTTGTAAATATTAGAAAATTCTCAACATAATTTCTGAACCTTTATCAGTCAATTGAATTTTAGCTCAAATTTAAAAGGGACTGTGTGTCATGGAATATAGAATTTTTTCTTGATTATTTTCAAATTACTTGTAAGTGAGAAGTAAAATAATGGGTCATCTAAAGCACTGATTTCTATGTAGAGCATCATTTCTTAACTTTCAAGATCATAGACAACCTTGAGATCCTATGTAAGTCTTTAGGGGTTTGTGGACCTCTTTAAAGACTGTTCATGGATGTTAAGTTGAAACTACCTTTGAGTCTTTTTTCAGCACACACATACAGATGTTAATTAATTTTTGGCTGTGTCAGTTCTTAGTAGCTGCAAGATGTTAGTTCCCCGACCAGGGATTGAACCTGCATTTCCTGCATTGAAAAGCAGATTCTTAACCCCTGCACCACCAGGAAAGTCCCAGCATATATATTGACTGCCTGTATGTCAGTGTCATGAAATTTTTCTTATACATACAAACATCATTCAGTTAGAAATAGAAATTTTGTGAAGTGTGTTTTCCTAATAATAAGTGGTAAATTTTCTCTTAGTTGTTAGGAATTTAAATTTTGTTAGCCATGATGTAGCTTGCCACTTTGTCTGTAATGGTATTTTTTTCCTTTGGATCCAGGGTTAGGTCTGTGTGTTAATAGTTAACTTTTAAATACTGTTTACAAATTATTTCTGTCTTATCTTTAGCCTAAAATGCACAGGGCTTCAGGAAAATCTTAATGAAAGCAGTAAATATGTATACTTCATGGAAGCATTGAGTAAAAGCAACATTTTGTCTTTCACTTTATTAAATAGCACCAGTGACACCAGACAGTGGGTATTCATCTGCCCATGCAGAGGCCACCTATGAAGAAGACTGGGAAGTCTTTGACCCGTGAGTTTTTATGTTTTCCTTTCCCTCTTGGGACAGAAAAAAAGTACATGTGTACAGGGGTGGCTGAGTGGCACAGTGCAAGGAGCATCTTGCCTGTAGATATTAATACTTTTAGTGAGTTACTGAAATGCTAGTTTTACTTACATGTTTTATAGTCTTCATTTACTAGGTTAAATATGCATTATTTAATTAAAAACTTAAAGATGGACCGAGTTTAGTAAGATGTTTCAGATTTACAAAAAATAGAAATGTTGAAATTTTCTTAAAATTTGATTTATAGCTATTATTTCATCAAACATGTTCCACCACTGACAGAAGAACAACTAAACAGGAAACCCGCTCTTCCATTGAAGACAAGAAGCACACCAGAATTCTCCCTAGTTTTAGACTTGGTGAGTGTATTGTTTCTAGAGTTAGGGGAAATAAAGGAGTTAAATTCTTTTTAAAAAATACTAGCCCGAAATACCTAACAGAATACAGGAGAGTGAATAGCCTTATACATACATTTACTGTAATAACATGTCTTAGGTGTTCTGAAATGTCTTTATTTTAAGCACCGTCTAACGCCAGGACTCCCATTGCATTGGTATCCAGTGCCTTTTGAAAATAAATTGGGCTTCTTTTTTTCTCTCCCCACCCCATTGCTACTTTGCTATTTAAATTCAATTATTTTTCCAATACTCCTAACCCTTTTGTTTTGTTTTTTAATCTCCCAGTTAATTATAATTTCATGCCTAGATTTCAGTCCAGGAAACCCACAGTCATGTTTCCCCTGAGGACCTGGGTCTTGATGAGTTAACCTTAGGCAAGACCATACTCCTTTTCCTGTTCTTTTCTTTTTGCATATTATCTAATACCAGTAACTTTATTAATAGACTCTCAAAAGCATGACTTCTTAATATTGACTAATAAAACCTTTAGTATGCTTTCTTGGTGTGACTTTATATTTTAGGGTACCAGGAGAGCTTTGAAAGCTGAATATCTCTTTCCTTCTCCTAACTAAATTTAATACATAGTCACCATTATTTACATATGCCAGCAATTTCTTGATATTAGCAAAAAATTAACTTATTATATAATATTAAAAAACATTTTACTATTTAGCCTTTGTTACTAGTAACCTATAATTGGAGATGTAGTTTAGTTCTCATTAATTGTTTTCTTATCTTAGGAAAAGGTTATTCTTTTAAATTCTAACTAGCCTGGATAGTTCTGAGAGTTCAGCACCTTAGCTTCTGCCTAGCCAAAGCTAGGTATCCAGAAGTCCTGAGTATTTAATGTATGTTAGAGGGTTAAGTAGGAAAAAAGAAAGAAAAATATTGAAACTGATTATGACGAATTAAGATTTAATATGCAAGTTAGTGGAGAAACTGAAAAAGATTTCGCTAGATTTTTATGTTAGTAGTTGATACCATGATAGCAAGCTTGGTGGTAAAATTTTTAAACCAATATGAAGGATTAAAAAGAGAAGGAATGATAAGAATTGGTGAGCATAAATTAGTAATTTTACAGAGGTATATAAAGAAGAATGTTCAAAATTTAGATAGGCTATAGAAGAAGTAGTAGAATTAGTTATGATTCAATTATAGGAAAGAGAATAACTTTTTAAAAGATACTAAGATTTAAAAGATGCTAAGAGAATATCTTAATTTATATACTCTGATATGCTATTAGAAGAAGATGAGGCGTATCTGGAGTATTTTTTGCTCTTTGCCTCCACCGAGTTCAGTTTAACTCTAGGTTAAAAGAAACACTGCAGCTAATAAAATGTGGAATCATAAGGTGTGAGCATTTGTATTCATTTTAATTCATTTTAAGCATAGAGTGTTGTCACTTTCTGCAAATGGAAGCCTTCTTGTTTTCCTTCAGGATTTGGGAAATATATTCTCACATACCTTAGATGAATGATGCTCACATCACTTTCCTCACAATGAGAAGAGAGGGCTTGGTAATCAGAGATGATAAGTCTTGATTAACTGCTAATTTAGTTTACAGATAAGGAGCTACATGTGAGTAAAAGATACACATTTTTAAATAATTAGATGCTAGGTTTCGATTGCCGAATTATAAAAATAAGAAGAAAGTGTGTATGTGGTTTAAGAGAAGGACTCAGAACAGTGAGTCTCAGGCTCGCCCAGTCACCCTAAGCCCTGAGGGACGGGCTGGAGCATAGGTGGCTGAGCTCCGCGCTCTGCTCCTGGCTGAGTTTGAGTTCTCAGAAGAGCTGGGGGCTCTCCATTCCCCACTGCTGGCTCCCCAGTAATGCCGGCGCTGCGTGCGTCCTGGTGGCCACCACCTGAGGCCCAGCGACTTAGAGATTCTGTCCCCGATGACTGTGCCGTGCGCGCACAGTAATGTGTTATAAATGCAGAATTCATGTGTTCAAGGGTGCTTTAGTAAATGTGTTTGGTGATCTTGAGCACACATTCTCATTTGAAATATCTCAGTATCGTAGTTCATTCAATGTGTGCTTTTTATTTCAAGGATGAAACACTGGTACACTGTAGTTTAAATGAGCTAGAAGACGCAGCACTGACTTTTCCAGTCCTTTTCCAAGATGTCATTTATCAGGTAATTAAAACTTTTTTACTTGAATTTTGGCCTGTTAGATATTCTGAACCAAGAAATCCTTTGTAAATACATATATGTGTGTGTGTGTGTATATATATATATATATATATACTTTTCTTTTTTTTTTGGCTAAAGTTTAAGGTGTTTATTCCCAATGGATCTCATCTCTATTTTAATGATTCAAGGGACTACATTTAAATGTTGTCACCAGAGAAGCTTTTCCACCCACTGATCTCACTGATCTCATAGCCTGTTTGCCAGAAGGTGGAGGCAGGAACACTGACCCATAGGTCCCCAGAGCTTCGCCAGGCTGGTATCTGGCGTCGTTGCTGTTGTTCCAAAGTGCAGTTTGTATAAAGAAAGCTTCCTTGTTTGTCATTTTATTGCCTTCTGTAGTGATATGGTCTGTAGGTAGCAGTGCAGTAAATCTAGTTTATTTTAATTCGGAATTCCAGGACACTCTTCTAGTCACTCCTAGTTACCTTGCGCGTACTTTAAAAAATCAGAGTCTGTCTCCCTCATCTGTGTTCATGGACAGGGAACAGTGCAAAATACAAATATCAGTTACAAATATCACTGCACGTTATCTGTTGACCACAGTTCTTACTTTGTTTGAGATTTTCCTATCATAAAGTTTGAATTAACACGTGTGAGTACATTTTGAAGACTGCAGAGTGCCTTTCTGTCGTGGACGCTGTTGCTAGCATTGCCTTGAACACCAGTTTTTGAAAGGTTGGCAAAGGGTCCAGAACTCCGCTGTTTGTCAGGTGGAAGCCGGCCTGAGGGCTGACTGGGCAGTCGCAGCGCTCTCCCGGTGGAGCAGTGGGCAGGTGTTGGTGCTGTCTGTGTGCTCTTAATAGGCAGGGTGTTGGCACAGAGCTCTCGGCGTGCGGTGATCCCTATATCTTAGGAATCTTGAGATTTTAGCGTTAGTTTGTGCTTCAGGATCTACTTTACCTAGCCTGATCTTGTAATTAGTCATAAGAGGATTTATTTAAGCAGTTATTGTCAGTTCTAGTTTAACCTAGAAAGGAATTGTAGGTATGGTAATATCTGGATACTGTATTTATTTCCCTTTTATGTAAACTGATTTTAGTTCTGATGTGTGATCAGAGGATGAACAAAATATACATAAAAATAAGGAATTTTCAGATTTTTAATCACTGGATGTTATTTAAGGTAAATCTTTTTCTGAAGACATTTTCTGCCAAGTAAGTTGTGTTTGTTCAGTGTACTTCAAAGACAGGAATCTTACGGCAAATATAAATAGTGTAGCAATATGTTCTGTCTTTTTTGCTTGATAACCTTGTTTTTATGTTCAAAATTGCCCTTAAAAACAATGGTTTTCAAGCTTTGAGTTTGGAAAAGAAAGCTCTTACTGAAAAATACAAATAAATACTTTGATGTGATTTCTTAAGCTTTCCAGATTTGAAATTTATTCCTTACAGTTGGTTTGTGTGTTTCCTTAATTTTTAGTAGTGAAATAAGAAACTTGGAGAGCGGATAAGTTTGATTTTCCTTTCATGAGGATTTCTTTTCAGTATGACCATAAAGTTGAATTTTTTTCTTACTGCTGTAAAATCCTTATTATTTCATGTGGATCCGGATAGTTGTCTTATTTTGAATAAAAGGCTCTTAAGCAGTGCATATGATACTTTAAAAATAATCTTCATATGTACTGCATCTATCTCTGGAATTCAGAGAACTCTTTCTTATGTATCCGAGTTCCGCTTTCTGAACCAGGAAAATTAAATGGTCTAGCCTAAGTCAGGAAAAATTAGCAGGAAGTTTGAATCTGAAGTTACAGAGATGACTGCATTTTAATATGACTTAGTTACTACATCATGTATAGAATTTAGTTCCCTTTCAGTAAGTTGTTGAGGATGTCCATAGTTAATACTAGATTTCTGGTGTTGGCCTAGCCATTCTGTCTACTTTTTAAAAAAAATAACTTTGCAGAAATCTTGGGTTAGGGTTCCCCCAGTTTTCAGACCAGCAAGCTCCCTTTAAACAGGGAATGATGTCTTTTAAACTTTCAGTGGTGTTGTCTCCATCTACTGGCAAAGAAGAAATAAACACAAGGGTCTGGGATGACCTAAGGGATTTTGGAGAAACCACATTATTAGGTAAGATGTGACTCAATGTTTACCATCTACAGTGTGATGTGGCCCACTTAAAGGTAGACATCTGTAAAAGACTGTGTGTATCTTAAAAAATAATGGGTTGAGATTTAGTTTCACAACATGGAATTGACCATGTTTAAGGGAACAGTCTCATGGCATTGACCTGTGTACTCTTGGATATGTCAGTTCCATAACCTTCACGTATATATGCTGTACAATAAAACGGTAATGTTAAGATAGGATCAGAATTCTTCATCTGACTCAAAGCCAGATAAAGTGGGGACTTTAAAGAGAAGTCCCAGACTCTTAGGACTTCTGTTACTTTTACTTTCTTTTTATGGTAAGTTTGTTGAGGTCGAACTATATCTAATTTTAATTCTGTTTGCTGTTCTCTTTCAAAACAATTTAAAATGTAATTTGTCTTCTGTATGTTTTAATAATTGTATCAGGAGTTGGCAAACTTTTTCCTGTAAAGGGCCAGTTATTAATATTTTAGGTTTTGCAGTCTGTGTTAGAACTACTTTTTCTGCCGTTGTAGCATGAAAGTAGTCCTAGACAACACATAATGAATAAGCCTGACTGCATCCCATTAAAACTTTACTTAACAAAAATAAGTGATGATCTGGATTTGGCTCAAAGGCCATAGTTTGCTGACCCTTGATCTAATAATTATGAGAGTGTATGCAGTAAATTTACATATTCAAATTCCAAATGGAAGTAAGTAAGCAAATGTTCATCAAAATTCTTGTTAATATATAGAAAGATTTAAAATTAGATCCACTATACTCTGATTATGGACTTTCTGAGGTTTTTGCAGATGAAAGTTTGAGGGAAATTTTAAGGTGGTTACTACTCAACGTTTAAAGATTGCCTTACTTCATGAGATACATTCTTCTTTTGATTGATGAGTGGGGGTCAGCTTAGTTAATGCAAGACTTAGAATAATGAGGAGAGAGATTATTCAGGCCTCAATTTAGTACCTTGAATGTATTTGAATTTCCATTTCTCTAGGGGATAAACCTAAAAGATCCAACTCAAATGAAAATTTTGATACATGTTACCACTGACAGTATATAGTTTAGACAGATTATAGTTTGTGAAAAAGTCATTTGAAAAAGTAACTGAGTGTTTAAAGTGAGGGTGTGGCATTCACCAAGACTAAGTAGATAGATTTTTTTGGTTGAATGTTTTTTGGTTGAATGTTTTTTTCTTTTCCCTTAATTGGTAGTTTTTCCATGAATTGCTTTGCAGTTAGATACTGGAAAACACATTTATTCGTAAAATGGTACAAATGCGTTTGATATCTGGAAAAACAAGTGCATGGTCAGTTCCAGTGCACACGTTTTGATTTTTATATTTAGCTTCTATATTGACGCATTGTCAGGAAATCCATCTCGTGGTGTCACTCAGTTAAGAGGTCTCCACTGTATTTAGTTTCTGTTCCTGCAGATCCACCAATTCAAGACTCTAGGTCACCTCACTCCCTCTTCCATCCAGAAGATGACTGCTGTCCACAAGCAGGACTGAATCAAAAGACAGATTTTTCACTTAGCTCTTGAGCTGAACCACCTCCTCAGTGACCTTCCTCTGTCTCCATCAAGAACTGGAGCTCAGGTTTCTGAAGATGTACTAGAGCTACCCAGCCCAAACGTGGCTAACTGAAGACAAAAAGAAGTTGCCTCCTATGTCTCACCACAGTGCCGCCCGCGCACCTGTGTTATCCAACTCCTCCCTCTGTAAAGCATGGCAGGGCATCTGAGTTTGACTCTGTTCACCACTAAGACTTTAGCCAGTCAGTGGCTTTCTGAAGATCAGTAAAATCAACAAACTTTGGGTCAGCTGTCCAGAAATCAGATTGTGGTAAGCACTCAAGGAGAGATAGGATCCTGTAGGGAGCTACTTGCTGAAGTATCCTTTGTTTTACTAGTAGAGGTCGCTTTTATGGGAAGAGTTGGGGGGAAAGGTGGGCGGGAAACCCCATGTTTAGCGAAGCTCAGCCTCTTCCTCATTATTATAGTTTTCTGGGAAGCTTACAGCCTAGAATAATTTTTGTAAGGATTTCAAATATTTTATACTACAGAAAAATAGAAGTAGAAGGTCATTGGCATCTGTGTCTTTTCTGCAGTCTTTCCTAGACAAGTAGGCATTTTTGCTTGATGAAGAAAGAAAGCAATTGTTTAAATGAAGAGTTCTGTTAGTAGATACTTAATCAAGCTTTTCCTTCCCTCATGCTCTGGCTTAAATTGATACTAAACGAGAGGCATTTTATTTTGACATTCATAAAGCATAATTTTATTATAAAAAAGTAGTATGTATATTTGTTCCTTAAAACATTTGGGGCCATGGACACAGTATTGAGGATGAAAGTAATATATTATATCTGATATGGAATAATATTTTTGATAATTAGTTGTAAGTCAGCATTATAAAATAATTTTTCCATCCTTATTAGTAAGTATAGTTAGTCATTGGTACTAATTTTTTCATCATGGCTTTTGTATTCCTTATAAATGTATCTTAAAATTAGAAGTAGTTCATTTAAAAATATACAGAAAATTCTTGTTCAGTAGCTGAAAATATTTTGCAACTTTAGGAGAGGTGACAGTTGACTATTAAACATATTAAATTGGAGACTTAAGAATTTAGAATTTGGTTTTGAAGTCTGTGGGCTTTTGGGGTTTTATTTTTTGCTTTTAAAGTCAGTAGACTTGATTTTAGGAAACACATTAAACCTTATGTATATACATACACAAATATGTGTACTTACATACTTAAATTGAAAAACTGTGTGTGTGTGTGTGTGTGTGTGTGTGTGTAAAGGGCCGTGACTTGAAAAGTATGCTTCATTGCTCATTTTTAATATACCTTCTGTATGAATACATGAAACATTTATACCATTTGGACTCCATAAAAAATACCTTTTCAAATTTATTTCTATTTAGTACAGTGTAAGGTTTCACATAAGGTTTCATTTGAGAGGTTCATTGTCACTGGTCACGATGTTTCCGTGTCACCTGTCCGTTCTCAGACTGACCCACCCACAGACACCGTCCCCAGCAGTCTATCTTTTAGTGAAACTGTGTGAAGCAAAAGACGACTTCCAAAATCACCTGCGGACTATGGAGTTGAGGCCTCCACAGGGCGCATCTGAGCAACCCTCTTTCTGTGGAAAAGATATGGGTTTTGTCTCTGTGATCTGGTATTGATGCAAAGACAGCGGTAACTAAGTTGAATAATTAAGTGACCCGTTGAGTTAGTTCACCTCTGCCACAAGTAAAGATGAAGCGTCCTGTGGTTGCCCAGTCCTGCCCCGTGAGGTCCTGCTCTTTCCACCTGTCCTCCCTATGGCTGATTACCTTTAAATAACCACGTGGGTCGTAATACCCGCCATTGAGGGTCTCGGTGTGCTGGTAGTGTTCTAGGCGTTTTATATGTTTTAGCTTGTTTACTACAGCGGCCTTAGGTAGGTGCTGTCACGCATGTTTTATACATGAAGAAACTGAGGTGTACAGAAGGGTTAAAAAAATTGGCAGAGCCTCTTACATACCCGTGGTATATACTGGTCTATGTGTGCTGACACTCTTTGCATTCTTCAGTGTTCTGGGTTTTCTGTTGTTTTAAATTCTTACTGCTGATTAAATAGGTAGTAGCATCCACCAATCGTCTTTTTATGTAAAGGCACCATACTCCTAAGTGGGTGAATACCATTGAATTTGATCTTTTCTTTTCTTTCCTGCAACAGGGTAGCATTAAGTTCAAAGGATTTCATGGAAAAAATATTAAAAGATACTTTAAAAAAATATGTTAGAGTCATATTATCTATGCTTAAAACTGGAAGTATTTTTCCTAAAAGTATCTACATGTAAGAATTTTTTCTGCAGTTCTGCCTGCAAATTGAAATTGTTGGCTGTCCCCTTGCTTCTTTTGGTCTCGCTCGTAAAGTCACCTAGATAACTAAGGTAATGGTTTAGTTACAGAAATCAGTATTACAACCTGACATCGCATACTTAGACATGAACTTGAATTTAGATAGTTTTTAACTGGATAGCTATTTTAATGACTTTTTATTAAATCTAGTTCTGTTAACCATCTATGCACAGTTACAGAACATTCACTTGTCTTAGTACTAAAGAGAGTACAGGCTGACTGTCAGAAGTCATCTAAGTTCTGGTAAAATCAGTTCACAATATATTACATAAGATGAGTTATCACTGTTTTCACAGATGTTATTCTAGTAGATCTTGTTTTAAAAGTTTACAGCATGAACACATAATGAAACAAGTGAGGGGAATTACAAGAGGGGCAAACTTCCAGTTCCAAAATAAATCAAGTCACAAGTGTGACACGTACAGAAGTTTGACAAAATAAACGTTTCATAGCACGAACATCTTTGGGTAGTAGGCAGTCTTACTTAAGACATGTCTTTGTGTCTGGTACTTTTATATGACAATTGTTCATTATTATAGCATTATGCATTAAGACTTTGACTTTTTCAAAATATATTTGGTTTAGCGATTACAACGATTTGTTTTGTAGCTAGAATGATTGCTGGATAGTTAAAGGAGCATGTATACACCAGCCTGAAATGAAACTTACAGCCTGGTCTTACGTTTGGGTGACTGAATGGTTTTGAAGAGTTG
Organism: Antilocapra americana; assembly: GCA_007570785.1. NCBI lineage: Eukaryota > Metazoa > Chordata > Mammalia > Artiodactyla > Antilocapridae > Antilocapra > Antilocapra americana. The sequence continues at coordinate 257,615 of ML664173.1, read as the reverse complement.
CAGGTATAAAGGAGGATGATTTCTGAAATACTAAGTAGTGGAAGAATGTAGAAACTAGGAAGTAAGAAACTCGGGCCGGGAATCTTTGTTACAAGGCAGGAGAAGAAGGGGCACCTGTGGAGCCGACACGGCAGCATCGGAGGTGCGTCTGTGCGCTGCGCCTCTCTGACCTGACGTCGGAGGTGGCGGCAGCCTCAGTTTGTGCACCCCTCACAGCTGTCCTTGTTTCTTGCTGGACGTGCCTAGTGCTTCTTGACTCCTGTGTGTCTCTGCTTCAGTATACCCGTCCGAACGACATAGATCCTGCTGGGCTTGTGACTCTATTTCTGTTTTTCTTTCTGAGGTTTTGCCTTCTCAGCACACGATAGAAGCTCACGTGGGCCCAGCCCCATCCCTGTTCACTGTTGCTGTGTACCTTTCAACACTTTGTTTCCTTAGCCATCTCCATCTCTGCTGATGGCTTTTAATCCTGAAACACCTTCCTATGTTTCAAATAGTGAATCTGTCCTGAGAGGAGGAACATTTACAGGGGACAGTTTCTATTCTCATGGCCAGGAAACCCTCTAGCACTATATTCTCCTATCTCAGTGCTGCCTTTCATCCCCAGGAAACAGGTACAATATGAAAGTCATGTCAAATTTTAAGATGTGTTTTACATTTTTAAGTATAGTCAAAGTTCAGTTCAGTTCAGTCACTCAGTCGTGTCCGACTCTTTGCGACCCCTTGAACCACAGCACAGCCAGGCCCCCTGTCCATCACCAACTCCTGGAGTCCACCCAAACTCATGTCCATTGAATCAGTGATGCCATCCAACCATCTGATCCTCTGTCGTCCCCTTTTTCTCCTGCCCTCAATCTTTCCCAGCATCAGGGTCTTTTCAAATGAGTCAGCTCTTCACATCAGATGGCCAAAGTATTGGAGTTTCAGCTTCAGCATCACTCCTTCCAATGAACACCCGGGACTGATTTCCTTTAGGATGGACTGGTTGGATCTCCTTGCAGTCCAAGGGACTCTCAAGAGTCTTCTCCAACACCACAGTTGAACAGCATCAGTTCTTCGGCACTCAGCTTTCTTCACTGTCCAAATCGCATTCATGTATGACTACTGGAAAAACCATAGCCTTGACTAGACGGACCTTTGTTGGCAAAGTAATGTCTCTGCTTTTTAATGTGCTGTCTGGGTTGGTCATAACTTCCCTTCCAAAGAGTAAGCGTCTTTTAATTTCATGGCTGCAATCACCATCTGCAGTGATTTTGGAGCTCAAGAAAATAAAGTCAGCCACTGTTTCCACTGTTTCCCCATCTATCTACCATGAAGTGATGGGACCGGATGCCATGACCTTGGTTTTCTGAATGTTGAGCTTTAAGCCAACTTTTTCACTCTCCTCTCACTTTCAGCAAGAGGCTCTTTAGTTCTTCTTCACTTTCTGCCATAAGGGTGGTGTCATCTGCATATCTGAGGTTATTGATATTTCTCCCGCCAATCTTGATTCCAGCTTGTGCTTCATCCAGCCCAGCATTTCTCATGATGTACTCTGCATATAAGTTAAATAAGCAGGGTGACAATATACACCCTTGACATAGTCCTTTCCCAATTTGGAACCAGTCCATTGTTCCATGTCCAGTTCTAACTGTTGCTTCCTGACCTGCATACAGGTTTTTCAAGAGGCAGGTCAGGTGGTCTGGTATTCCCATCTCTTTCAGAATTTTCCACAGTTTATTATGATCCACACAGTCAAAGGCTTTGGCATAGTCAGTAAAGCAGAACCTAAGTCCCACATTGCAGGTGGATTCTTTTACCAGCTGAGCCACAAGGGAAGCCCATTGTCAAAGTAGTAGAGTCATAAGTCACAGTTTTGACCTACTCCAGAAGTGTAAGTAGTTGGCAGATGTCCCCTTCTTACAGTGTTCCACTTATTATGCTTAATACTGTTTAAATAGAAGTATTCCTCTACAGTTGAAGTATTTTAGTTTTCAGAGGAGACGAACCCCAAATTGTAGAGGCCTTGCTTATTTTAATTTACAGTATGAGCAGGTGATGCAGATACTGAAAGCAAATGGAAACATTTATACACATGCAAAAATGAAGTGTTTTTGGCTGTTAAATGCATCTAACGGCTTGCTGGCAGCAGACAGAGGGCTCTGATAGTTTGTGGTTTGTCATCTTCCGTGAGGTAAGGTTGACTGAAAAAAAGTATTGACCAAATTAATAGTTTTTTCCTTAACCATTACAAATGTATTTTGAGGTATTCCATTATGAATAAAAATCGATTTTGTCAGTTGCCGCTGCAGCTGCTAAGTCGCTTGAGTCGTGTCCGACTCTGTGCGACCCCACAGACGGCAGCCCACCAGGCTCCCCTGTCCCTGGGATTCTCCAGGCAAGAACACTGGAGTGGGTTGCCGTTTCCTTCTCCAATGCATGAAAGTGAAAAGTGAAAGTGAAGTCGCTCAGTCGTGTCTGACCTTTAGTGACCCCACGGGCTGCGGCCTACCAGGCTCCTCCGTCCATGGGATTTTCCAGGCAAGAGTACTGGAGTGGGGTGTCACTGCCTTCTCCTTTCTCGGTTGAGGTAGTAATATATCTAAATCTGTCAGTTACTTGGATTATCAAATAAGGTGTGTTGAAAACTACCAAACTATACCAAATATTTTAGGATGCAAATGTTAAAATTAGAAGTGCAAATCTAGTTAAAAATTTTGTATCTCATCCTAAAGGATAGGGATTGGATGCTAAAGATTTTATTTGCTAGTGGTGGGAGTGTGTGGCCAGTCACAGATACTGAGACCAACTGCCTTATAATAGGGTTAGAGATGAGTAAATCTTGACCGTGCTGGGCTCCCCTGGTAACCCAGACTCTAAAGAATCTGCCTGCAGTGCAGTAGACGTGAGTTCAGTCCCTGGGTCGAGAAGATCCCCTGGAGAAGGGAACGGCAGCCCACTCCAGTATTCTTGCCTGGAGAATCCCACGGACAGAGGCGGCTGGTGAGCTCCAGTCCATGGGGTCACAAGGGTCAGACACGACTGAGTGACTAACACACACTTTGACTTATTATTCCAGCTTTGTAGGTGGCAATAGGGTGATATTATTAACATTAATAATTGTTTGAAATTTGTGTTCCACAGTGATCAGTTCTTAAGGAAGTTCAGTGGTTGTCCTTCTAGTGTATAGTTGTCCTGTAGTATGTAGTCTTGCCTTTCCTTCTCAATTTTGTTCATATTGCTTAACTTAAGACAGTTTTGTTTGTTTGCCTAAATCTGTTTATTATTAAATTCAATTTACTTAAGAGACTTTTATCATACACTTACTTACTATATATATTTGGCTTTCTTTCTCTTACACTGTTTGGGCTTTAGCATTTACAAAGACTTCTGGTACATAGTCCCTTCCTTCTAAAATCCTTTGCCTGATTTCCCTGTTCTGCTCTGAAACATTCCCTAACGTAGATTTTTGTCATAAGGTCATTTTTGTTTAGTTGTGTACTGAGACACAAACACAATGAAACCTAAATTTTGGATTTGTTGCCACCACAACTTTAAAAAAAAATCTGAATCAAGTGAATCTGGTGCGTAGATGTTCTATAAGTATTTGTTTTTCATGCTTTTTTCATCTTTGAGTGAAGTACAAACTTTTCTTTTTAAAAATTTTTTGTCACAAAATGTAATTTTAAGGAGTTAAAGTCTCTTGTAAGTCAGTTTTTAGCGGTTGTTCGTGGCTTATATTTCTGTGCTCCTTGAGTATACTACAAGAGCTGTGTTAAATATAGGCAGAAAGACAGGCAGAAATCAGAGAATAGCATACTTGGAGTCGGTTCTTTGGTGGCTGCAGTCTTCCCTGGTGTGGTCCGTCCATCTCTGACTGGCGAGTTTGGTCATTGTGTCCTCACTCTCAGGTGGCCCTGTAGTGCTGATTTAGATGCCACCTCTGAATCAGTGAGTGCAGAGCAAGCTTGACTTCTGCAAACTTCTTGTTAGTTGAGCCCACCAATCTAGAAATCTCCTTCCTAAACATTATTTACGTTAATAGAAATTGAAAATAAAGGTGTTCCTAAGCAAGTGAGAAGAAATTCTGAGTGATCATTGAGGAAGGTCATTGAGACAGGTCAGCTAGAGGTGGACACACAGCCTGCCCAATAACTGGACGGATGCTGCCTGGCTGGAAGATGGAGCTGATTGGTGGATCAGAATCGCAGAGGGAAACCTGCCGTTCTTAGTTTGAGTGTTTATTAAAGTTACACTCCATGAAGGTCTGTTATGCTGCTCTGTAACTATTGAACATGACGTGATCGCCAGCGATGTCATTGCCCTACCAGAGATCGTTCTAAGTGGCTTTTGACATGCGAAGTATATTTGGTCAAGTGGTACTTAATAAGCTGTTTCATTCACATGAACTTTTAAATTACATTCACAGTTAGGACGTCCCTATAAAGAAGTTGCTTCCGATTCCTGTTTTCATTTGCTGAAGCCTGTCTGTGTGTTTCTGCAGGTTTATGTCAGATTAAGACCATTCTTCAGGGAGTTCCTGGAACGGATGTCTCAGATGTATGAGGTAAACACACTTAAGTTAATTATTTAAGTGTTTTTATTTTATTCAATATAGTACCCATATTTAGATCATGTATAATGATTACTTCTTTTCCCCTGAATTTGTAGATCATTCTTTTTACTGCTTCTAAGAAGGTGTATGCAGACAAGTTACTGAACATACTAGACCCTAAAAAGCAACTGGTCAGGTAAATTTAATTAAGAAATAGTGGAAATGTCTGTCACACTGAACTATGAAATTACTATGATTCTATTTAATTTTGATGGCCATTTTTAGTTGGCTCCATTTATAGAGATTTGTTATGTTAAACGGTGAAAATAAGTGATTTTTTTTTAAGCCCCTAAACTCTTTAAGAGTTCCTAATTAAACTCCAGACAGACGTTCTTTAATGGATACAAAGCTCAAATGTGTTTATTCACTTGTACATCTGTGCCCTCACTTTGGGATTGGGGGGAAGTGGGGGTGTGTGGGATTTCTTGCTGTGCATGATGCTCTCACGAATGCCTGAGATAGTGCATGTCACGTCATCTTTTTAATGGCATAGAAATGAAAGTTAGTTTTAACAAACAAGGTCAAATTAAACTCTGGGTTTTTTCCAAGAGCAAATTTATCTTCCATGGAAAGAAAATGCTACATGAGCCTAACTGGGAATTGCAGTGGGCTGGTCGCTCAGGTTATTCTGATCTAGACTCGGCGCCTTGTGTGCGCCCTAAGCCAGGAGATGCAGTGTATTACTGGTTAGGTGGGAGTGTTCTCAGGAATTTGAGACAATCTGAAAATTAGTTTCATTACTTCTGTCAACTGAAGTGAGATACCAAGATTCATCAGGCTTGCTGCATCTTCTGAAGTATAGGAGTTAATCTTTGAGTTTTGCTCAAGAGCTGAGATGCAGGAAAAGACTCCTGAAAGCTCTGGTAGCTGGGTGTTCATTTTCTTGAATATTTCCTCCCATATTGTCTTAGTGGAAAACCCTAAACTTAATTTCTAATGTTAATAGTACCTTTATTATTGAGTGGTTTCAACTATAGTGAAAGGCTTATCCTAATGTCCACATTTAGGAGATTTTTTTTCCCTCTTTTTTTTTTTCATTTAAAGGATCAAAATTTGTCGTTTAGTCAGTTTTGATTTTATCTTCCATATAAGCAAGCTTCAGACAGACAAATGAAAATGGTATTTTATGTTCATAAAAGTATAATTTATGCTCATTTTACCTGATAATAAAAGCATACGAGTGATCTTGCTCCGATGACTTCATTCGTTCTGAAGATTTCTATTTAGCACCGCCAGTGTCCCAGTGAACAGGGGTGAGCAACAGAAGCCTCTCCCTCTTGGGGCTTTCATTTTACTAGGGGACAAATCATAGTCCTGCAGTTGCAATGTTAGAAGTTAAAACCCCTCTTTTAAACTGTTTTTATAAAACCTGCGCCTTTAGGAGTTTAAATTTGTTTCATCAAGTTGTATTTTGAAAAACTCAAAACAGGAAAACCTCCTTGAGCTGTGTGTTGAACGCACCGAGAGTGCTGCTGCCGCCCAGTCGCTCAGCCGCGTCCGGCTCTGTGCGACCCCGCAGACGGCAGCCCGCCAGGCTCCCCGTCCCTGGGATTCTCCAGGCAAGAGTACTGGAGTGGGCTGCCATCGCCTTCTCCAAAGTGCTGTAAGGCTATAGGGCATCATCTCTGTTGGTGACAAGGTCAAGTCAGAAAATCCCAAGAGTCCGAATGCTAATTCGATGACTAGCAGAAGTAGATTCTTTTTTAAATTGCAAGTCTGCGCTACTGACCCTCAGATCCCTGATAACTGGAGGGGTTTGTGACTGAATTAAAGCAGTCATTAGTCTCCATATACACACTCAGCCAGCTATCTGCTGTGATTGGTGAGTTGCTGCTATTGGAGAAGTTATCAGTGTGACTTGCAGGTACCCACTGAACCTGCCTCCAATTTCCTCGAATCTGGATGTTTATACAGATAAAATGTAGAATCTTATTTAGGTCCAACCAGGACTTAAATTCTTTTGTCTAGCCTTACATTTTCAAAGTAGGACTGTCTTTAAACCTTTCAGACATAGATGATCATTAGAAAAAACTGTTTATACTATTACATTTTGTCTGGTTTTAAGATTCTTCCTCTTTTCCATTAGCATTGGCACTGATTAAAATACCAGTTACTAGTTGTTCTTAGACCTGTGACAGATTTTGTTGGTAGAAAATGCCCCTTTCTTAAAATTGGAGAATTAAAAATATTATGAATGTATCAGTCCTAGCTCCTAAAGAATTGTATAGTGGGATTAAGACACAAGGAAGCCAGACTACCAGACTGTTAATGTGTCCAAGTAGTGTTTCAAGATGATCTGTACCAGTTGTTAATAATATTCAGAAACTAATGTATTTTGAGTGCTAAATAGAGAGTATATAAATATTATAAGTATATAACAAAACTTAATAGCTTTCTTTTTAAAATGATATAGCATTTTTCAGTTTTCACTGGTGAAAGATCAATTTTGTAACATTTAAATCTGACTTCATCCTTTCATTCAATCCTTGTGTTTTCAAATGATCACACACACAGTTAAAGCACGGGTGTTTGGGAAAAGTTGAAATGATGGAATGTTTTGGCCTCTGCACCTTTCCTCAAAATCTATAAGAGAAACTAAAAACTTTTTTTTTTAATGCCAACACGGAAACATTCCTTCTTACATTTTCTATTCTGGCATGTGCAGGGATAGGGAGGCTGTGTGGTCTTCTGGTTAGAGCAAAGGACTGGGAGCCAGGAGGACCCTGGGTCCCATTGCGGGGCTAACCGCTGACTTACTGTGTGACCTTGGGCAAGTCACTTGACCTCCTTGTGCCTCAGTCAACCATCTGGAAAATTGGTTAAAAAGCAGGACCTCGATGACAACCAGATGCTGCATCTGAACTGAGCTCTCCTGGGTAAATAAACTACACAAACACTTTACAGAGTTTTTCATCCCTCTCTACCATTTAATGTAACATCTGGGATAAACCAAAGTTCTCTAAGGCATGGTGATAGTTGGTTGTGAGGTTTCAATAATTGCTAAGAGTTTTTATAATAAGACCGTAGCCCGAAGCCTAGGCTCCCACTTGTAATTGAATTTCCTTTGTGAGAGAAAATGATAAGGCTTAAATTGTAAAGCCTGTGGTATGTGTATTGTATATATGTTTCAGTGTATGTTGTGCCTTTAAAGAGACATTATTTCTTAGTTAATTTGTTTTTACTTTTATATTTAGGCACCGGCTTTTTCGTGAGCATTGTGTTTGTGTACAAGGAAACTATATAAAGGACTTAAATATCCTTGGAAGAGATCTTTCAAAAACTATAATAATCGACAACTCACCGCAAGCCTTTGCGTATCAGGTAGGAAGAAGACCGCTAGACAGACTCAGAGCTGCCGAGCAGGGCGCTGGGGCAACAGGACGCTCACTGGCGGCGTGTCCTTGTCTAGTGCCAGCTTATAGAGTCAGAAGTGCCAACTTAGTATATTCCTTGTGGAAGTTTTTCTTGTAAACGAAGTACAGCATACATGTAAATTTGAACTGGTGAAAGCCTAAGAAGGGGCTGTAAGATACGTACCATTTGATAGCATTCTTGTTGTTGTTTAGTTGCTAAATCGTGTCTCGTTTGCAACCCCATTGACTGTAGCCCACCAGGCTCCTCTGTCCATGGGATTTTCCAGGCAAGAGTACTGGCGTGGATTGCCATGTCCTCCCGCAGACTATTTTGCCAACATATTTGTACCCTTCGTCAGTGTTTCTTAGACATATAAATTCAACTGTCCTTGAATTTGGTGGCAGTCCAGTGTCTAGGACGCAGCACATTCACTGCTGAGGGCCTGGTCCCCCCTCGTCAGGGAACTAGGCTCCCACAGGCCGTGTGGCGTGGCGTGAGTAAACAGATACATACATAGACAGAGAGATAGGCCGTCTTTGCAAGGTAGATTTGACATTGCATATGTTCATGAGATACGACTGAGATTTTCGTCAGAACAAATCAGTACAGAATTGGGATGGTGGAAAGTAGGTTGGGTGTAGATGAAACAAGATTTGCCCTCAACTTCTGTGTTTCAAAATGTCCACAATAAAACATAAAAAAGAATAAATACAAGGGGGAAAGATGGCAAATGGTACTGAAATATGTTCAGTTTTGGTCACTACTTTCATTTCCTTGCATTGTGAAATGTTTTTAAGAATTGGTTTGTAAATAAAGTAATTTCAGTTACCCTCCATCCTAAACACAGTGTTCCATGTAAATATTAAAAGATATAATATCCTAGAGAATATTTACTATAAAACAAGCATAGTTTGTAGTTTTGCTTTTAGATTTCAGCAGAATGCTGTTGAGTCAGTCTGCTGTGTTCCTGCTGTCTCAGGTTGTCTTGTTAGGGAGTAAAGTTTGTTGGGAGTGAAACAGTGAGCTGGACAGAGTCCTTGCGTATGTAGATGCTTTCTCTCTGTTTAAAATGGCAGTATTCCTTTATTCAAAATGCCTCGCCTTGACTAGTATTTCTCTAATGAGTAATGTTTTTAGTTATGTTAACACAAAACTTATTTTAATGAATATTTCTTGTTAAGTTTTACATACTCTTAAGAATTACTCTGAAAAGCCAGTTAGGTTTCAGTTTATTCCTTAACATGGGTCTGGCACTATTACGATGTCAAAGAATGCGACAGGCATAAACTCTGATGGCCTTCCTTTTTTAAAGGAACTTATGGATTAATATTTACTAAAATCTGTTATTTCTTTTTAAAGCTTTTCCAACTTAGGCAGACTGTAAATGAAAAGTAGAGTTAATTCCTTATTTATCATTTTAGCTATCTAATGGAATCCCTATAGAAAGCTGGTTTATGGATAAAAATGACAATGAACTGCTAAAATTGATTCCATTTCTGGAGAAGCTAGTAGAACTGGTAAGCATATCTTTTCATTTATCTTTTTGTTAGGTTTTTGTTGCTTTAACTATTGAGGTAAAACTTTTCAGTTGCTTTGTGTGTACTGATGTTTCAAGTAAACATGGTGAGAGATTAGGGCAGAGGTTGAAAAAGATTATACCTTATAAGTTATATTATGTTTATCAGTATTTAAAATTTTATACATTGTTTTCTTTCACCAAACTTCCTATGGCAAGTCACTAACTAGTTGTTTAGTGACAACTAAATCGGTTTCGTAGTTCAGGTCTAGAATTAATGCTTATGGTACTGAAATTTTATTTTGGAAATTTTTTCTGCTACATCCATGGATAAATTTTAAAACGACTGTGTAAAGTAGACTTTGGTGGCTTAATGCTTTACCTGTCTTTTGGTTTGATCTCTTACTGTATAATTGTTCTTACAAAACTGATACATTAATGACAGGCTTTTTTTCTTTAATCTAAATTTAAGTTTACTTGTGTGTAGTGTGTTTGTATTTGGCAAAAATAATAGTGCAAATTATAAATAGCCATAGTTTCCCTGCAAAGTAAGAATGTTGATAATGTTGTGAGGATCGTGTCTTTTAAATTACATGGCTTTTAAAACGTCTCTCTCCACGCAGAATGAAGACGTTCGACCTCACATCAGAGACCGATTTCGCTTGCACGACTTGCTGCCCCCCGACTAAGTACAAAGACTTGTCAAATCACTGAAGGGGGAGAGAATGCAGGACCCTTTTGGACTAAGACAAAAACATTGCCATTACTGTTGAAATTTTGCATTTTTGTACCCCGTCTTGCTTTTCTTATCTTGGTGCCCAATAATAATCAAGGGTTACAGAGAGAGACTCTATCTCAGATTGAACACATGCAGCAGGCAGGCTAAAACAGAAGAGTCTTCAGAACTAGTGCGACCCCAGTGAATCTCTTATGTACAGGACATCTGCAGTTTATAAAGAAGTCTGTCTCTGCCACCAGCAGTTTGACCTGTAGTCACACAGGATTTTACGATAATAACAGAGATGAAAATGGACTTTTATTTTCTCTCTGTTTGGTGCTCTAAGTGGGTTTGTAGCCACTTTTCTGTTACTTTAAAATTCTCATTTCAACAGGAATGGCCAGTAAAAGTTGTTTTATTTTTCCTGTTAAGGTTTATAACCTTTTTACATTTTTGACCTGTATTATTAATAGATTAGAATTTCATTATGCATTCCTTTTAGTTGAGGCGCTTCATAGTTTTCTGGAAATAGTAAATTTTTAGTTTTTTATTATACATTTGAATGGCCGTTTTCCTGCTTTGTCTGCCTGCATATTGTATATTTGTTTAAAAATATCCTCTACTTTTAGTCCATGTAAGTTTCATTTAGAGAGAACATGCATTTATATTTTGTTTCTGTAATATTCTACTGTAGGGGAAGTCTTTTCAAAAATCAAGAGACTGGGTAGATAAGAGTACATGAATGACTCAGCAGTCAGAAGACGCAGACCACTGTGATGGCGCGTGTCCCAAGTGGTACTGTCCCGCAGTGGCACACGGACTTGGTGGGTAAAGGCATACCTCAGACCTCACTGTGCTCACCAGTCTTTGAGGAGGATGGATTGGGTCACCTGGTGGGCTTGATTTGGTTACTGATGCCTTTGGTTTTCTCCAGGAATGAAGTGTTCAGCACAGTGATCAGTATTTTTCGTTACTTTGCATGGGCTGGTAGTACCTCTGTTATGCTCCCGGTCACAATCAGTTAAACTCTGTGTAACAGTCTCGGTGCCCTGCAGCAGCTGCGCACAGCCCTGTGGCACAGTGGACCCCCAGGCCACCCGTGAGTGTGCTCTCACAGTGGTTTTCTATGCTATATGAAAATAGTCTTCAAGCCTTGGTTCTCTGATGCAGCTACCACAAGAGGTTGATATTTTTATAGTGGCGTGTAATCTCTTTTTCGGGAGGCTTTTTATGGAGGTAGAATTTGTAAAAGTTAGTATGCTTTGCCTCTCAACTGCATTAACATGCCACAGGCTCAGACTGTTTTTGTGTAAAGGATGTCAAAGAACGGCACTTTTTCTAGAGAGAGGTTTGATATTTTGTATGCTTGTTAAGAAAGTACAGTATTGGAAATTAAAGGTGGACAACTGATAATTGAGGAGTATGTCACTTAATTTTTTATGTATATTACCTGTTTACTTGTACAACTTACTGTACAAATTACATGCAGCTTCATTTTCAAATGAATCCTTAAAATAAGGAAATCTTTTTAGGAAAACATTTAATTTTTGTATTTTTGATTTTAAAGGCATGAGTTATGTCAATTTTCAGTGTATTAATGAAGATTTTAACTTTTCATCAGGTTGAGTGTTTTCTTACTATATTATCTGTTGTGTATGTAGTTAGCATATTGTGTCACTGAACTGTTTAAAAATCTAGCATGTAGAGCAAGCCTGTTTTGTGGAAAATCCTTATTCATTAAAAAAAAATAATCATGGCAGATTTTCTGCAAAAAAAAAAAACATTTGCAATTCAGAATATTGGGGGTTTTTTGTTTCTTTTTAATTTAAAGAAAGGTATTTTGCTTGCAGGAAAAAATAATACAGATTCATTTTAATGAGAATCTTTGAAATGTATTTATCTTTAGGGCATCTGGGCATCTCTATGCTGTTTGTCTTCTGTCTTTCTTGAAATAAAATGTACATACGTTACCTTTACATATGCTCTTGCTCAAAATTGTGAACCTGGCTACATTTCTCCTTGCTCCCTTTTTATGTTCAAACAGCAAAACCTGTATCAGATGTAAACTTTCAGCTTCCATTATAATCGCTGAAAGCTTTACTAATGAAGTACATACAGATTTTATGGGCTTTCCCACAACTAGAAGGGAAATGTAAGCGCCTGTATAAACCATTGTGCCTATAGGCGCTCTCAGAACGACTTTAACCACCTTTCTGTTGGTAAAGCTGCTTTTGATCCCCTGCTGGAGAGTACCTTTATGTCAACTGACAAATGAATCAAGCCTAACAAGATTCTGTAAAGAAGTAAGCTAAGGGAAAATTTTCTATGGCCTGAGAAAATTTCTTGATATCAATTTAATATTTTTTTCATTACTTGATTTGAGTCATTTTAAATTTGTTATTAATACAAAATTTAGAAAAAGCTAGAGACCATTATCCAGCTTCCTTCCTCCTTTATATGTTTTATTTGTCCTTCTTTCCTTTACCTGTTGGTAGATGTTATCTTAAACATTTCCATTTAGTTAAATGGAGGTGTTTATGAATGGATGTGCCCAGCCCCTTCACTTCACACAGGAAGCATGAACTCTTAGAAACTGACCGTGATAAATGCAGGAGAGGTGGATGCCCGACAAGACACAGGAAAGGTGACCTGAGCACACGCTGCGGCTCTGGGGTGCACACTGTGACTGTGATGTTTGCAGTGGCAGATGTCTGACTTTTATTAAAGATGTGCTTTTAAATATTTGTATTACTGTTAGGATGTTTTAATCAGTTGTGTTTTTTAACGCCATGTAATATATGTAGCCCTGACCAGATTTATAGCACCGTATTTCTCCTTGGGTCTTAAAGTTGACAACAATTTAAAAGCATAAATTGTTTTATATTAGCTAGTATGTATATTTATTTACCCAATGGCTTTATCTTATTTCCCAGAATTTGGAGGGGGATTTGTTGAAAGCATTGTAACTTCTATAAATGGCTATTTTCTTGTAACTGTCAGTGAAAATGGATGTGTATATTGTTTTTTTATATTTCTCTGGTTTTCCTGGTTTGTTTGTTTTGGGGGTTTTGTGGGGGGTGGTTAAACGTAAAATCATTTTTTTTTTAAAAAAAGTTACCTTTGGCCAATGACTTTTTCAGCTCGATATTTCTTTCATTTAACCATCTAAAGAAGTTTGTCTTTCATTGTTTTGTTCAGTCAACTTGCCTGAAAAACAGAGGCTTCATCTCATCAATGAAGAAAGCATTTCATTATTCCTACAAATCTTTACAGCAAGCACAGACTTCCTCATAAGGACCAGATCTTTCCCACGTCTTCTGTCAATCACATAAAGCTGAAATGTAAAGGACACTGACGCCTTCATTTAATTGTACTAACATGATGGTGTTATATACTACATCATTAGCTAGTCAAGGTTTTCTGACCTGAATTCTCTTTGTCTTTCTAGGTATTTATTTGTTATCTCTTTTAATCTTGTGTATCTAAATTAACTTAGTGTTAATAGTCACCCACCGAATAACTATGCCAAGCAACTAGGAAAGAATGTTTATTTTATTTCCCCTTATAGGGGAAGAGTGGACTGGGAACAAAAATGTATGGGCCAGAGGGCCTTAGGTTGTCATTCGCCCACTTTCTTATTCCTCTCATGAAGCTATTTTTGAGTATAGTATTTTTTTCAGTGCTTAGGTACTGGATTATGTCATTACTTCTCATGTCTTCCCCTGAGTTAAAAGCCTACTAGCAACCTGTATAAAATAGAATTTAAAATTTCAGAAGAACCACAGAACTCAGTATCTTATATATCTAAATGCTATGTGAATTATTATTGGAATCCAAGTCTCAGCTCACTAGATACATTTTTTATAAAATGTTTCTCTATCTTGAATTAAAATTACTTGCCCAGAGGCAGAATTCCAGGGTTATAATGCATTTTGAAAAATTTTTAAAAAGGGGAGTTGAGAGCAAGAGGTTTATACTTACTTTATGGTTTTGATATTAGTATTTTAAAATACATCAGTGGTTCCCAAACCTGACTGTTCATTTGTGTTACTCTGTGGAGCTTTCGAAATACAGATTCCTGAGGCCTTAACCTCTGCAAAATTGTCTGAGTCTAGAGTGGGGCCCGAGAATTCTGTGTTTTTTAAAAGCTCTCCAAATGATTCTGATAGATTTGGGCAATCGCTGCTTAGTGTGACAGTGGTTTGAGAGTAGGCAGCAAAACAAAGTTTACCAGATGTTTCTTTGTGGTGGAGTTTACCAGCTTTCACAGAGCTTATTCAGGATACATGGAGGAGTAAAGAAGATTGAGGCTACTGCTCATTCTCATTGTCTTTCATACTTTTTAATAGTTTGCGTTTCTAGCACTTGAAATAGTTGATCATATACACAGCTGAAGGACATATCCCTGAATGAGACCATTATATATATTAACTGTAAAATATTTCACTATTTTTTTATTTTATAAATCTTTGTAGAAATAAGCAATGAAGTACTACTTTCATCTTTTGAAATGGGATTTTTCAAGGCAGTGTCCTTTTGGCATTAAAGTAGGGGGGAGTTAATATTCTCTCTGCCTTTTTCCACATGAATCAATATAAATCATGGACATTTAAGATATTCAATTTAATTTCTACATATTTACTATGCAGTACAGCCGTGAACAAGTAATGTAGATTTAGTTTTCTCATCTTCAAATGCCCTGATCACCCTACCTCACAGGGTTGTTGTGGGGATAAATAAAACTTTTATGGAAGCACTTTTCTTTGGTGATATTTTATCAGCCATTAGAAACTATAGTATCTGACAACTTATATTTATATAGGGCTTTGTTTACAAGTACAGAATTTTTTCACATCGCTTTCCCTTTGGGTGATCTCTAAGGAACAGAGTAGGTTGGATACATGTATATATGTGGCTTAGTCCCTTTGCTGTTCACCTGAAACTCAACAACGTTGTTAGTCAGCTGTACCCCAATACAAAATAAAAAGTTTAAAGTTTGTGGGGGTGGGGGAGACGTGAGCAGTAAGCAGTCTGGAAAGAGATGGAGCATTGCTGATGGAGAGGTCACCCATGAGTGTTAGGAATATGTTTGATGAAAGTAATGCTCAGTGTGAAGGAAGAAATGGATGCTGAGGAAATTAAAGAATGATTATTAAATGGTTTGAGAAATCTGGTAAGTAATTGGGGTAGCAGGCTCATATAGATGACTTGCAAAGCTAGCATTCTCTTAGTGAACCAAATGAACTAGAGCTTTTAGTAGCTCATATAATAAGCTCTAATATCTTTGTGAGTGGGTGACCAGTTAGAAGAAATACAGGCCTAATTGACCTAATTCTCCATGCAACCAATTTCCTTTCTTTGTGATAACAAATGATTAATGTATTGGGTGCTAGCACCATAAATGGATAATCTGAGCCCGGAGATTGGTAAAGTTCTAGGGGGAGTGTGGCTTGTCCAGGTTAATGACGAATGGAAAGGCCCTCTGAATTTTTATATCAGTGTATAAAAAGTACAGAAAAAAATGTGTAGGAGTTGAAAGGAGACACGCTGTCACTGATTCCATGTTACGGGAAGGCTCAAATCGGCTATTTTGATATTTTATAAATTTTTTTGAGGCGGGGCACACAGCGTGTGTTATCTTGGTTCCCTGACCAGGGGTTGAGCCCAAGCCGCCTGTGTTAGAAGCGTGGAATCTTAACCACTGGGACTACCAGGGAAGTCCCTATAAATGAGTTTTAACTTGGTGCACTGATTTCTAGGCTCAATTTCATTCATTTACCTTATGAAACTAAATCACAATCAGATGGCTGCTTGGTAAGGGTAGAACTAAAGAGAATCTTAATGGCTAATCAAGTTGACCAGAGGCTCTCATCTTCATCTCTACTGGGTATCTGCCAGCAGTCTGCAGGGCAGCTTAGCCTTATTTCTGGGGACTGAAAATCTTGTTTTTTGGCCTCCCATCCCCTATATCTCACCTTATTTCTGCTAACATTGAAGATACATTGTCTTAGAACATCTTCAAGCAAGTTAATACAGATGACTACATTACCCCTTCAGAAATGGTGTTGCTTTCCTGAGTCTTCACCTTGGTGTATTTGATTGAACCTGCCACCTTTTCAGCCAATTCTTTACTATTTCCTAGTTCAGGTCATGCTACAATGTGTGGGCTTACTAGAAATAAAATACAAAAGCAGCTTTCTTTGGGAGCCAGCTCTATTAATTTTCTTTTGAGGCTACCTTTCATGAGGAAAAACAATGGCCTGATGGGTGGATTTTTGAGAAAAATCCCTAGAAATTTTTTCATGCTGTCATCTCAGTTACTAGGAGCCCACTATGTGCTGAACAGATTTAAGTATGGCAGAGCTTAGCTTCTCAAGATTTGTTACCTGCAGATAAGACTACTAGGGTGTACTTGTTAACAGTGTTAGCTGAGGCCAGTGATGGAATTGACTGAAAGATGCTGGGCTACCTCCTGACATTTAAGGAGGCCTCAAGGGAAGGCGAGGAACTAAAGTGGCTTTTGGGAAATCCTCACTTCAGCAGGAGGTCTTTTCAAGCTGTTGTCATCTGCCACCAACTCCCAAATTGTAAAGTTCTAGGAAAGTATATTCACCTCAAGACTTAAGAAGCTTAAGATATCTCTCACAGATCTGTGGGCTGACTGGGCTCAACTGCACAGCTCTTGCCTGGGGTCTATTGTAGCTTGTGTTCAGTTGCGTCTCTTGCGGCCCCGTGGGCTGTATCCCACCACGCTCCTCTGTCCATGGGATTCTCCAGGCAAGAATACTGGAGTAGGTTGCCATTTCCTCCTCCAGGGGATCTGCCCACCCCAGGGATCGAACACTTGTCTCCTGCATCTCGGGCAGATTCTTTACTGTGAGCCACCAGGGGTGGCCCAGGGGTTTTCTGTGATGGCGTTCAGATGATAGTGGTAGATAGGAAATTCCCTGGTGATCGAATGGTTAGGACTCTGAGCTTCCACGGGGGGGGGCTCAAGTTCAATCTCTGATCAGGGAACTAGCATCCAACAAAACTGCATGGCCAAAAAAATGGTGCTTGTGGATGGAATCATTTGACAGCTCGACTAGGCTGGACGCCCAGTCTGGCTTCTCTGCTCCCATGTTTGACATCTCTGCTGAGGTCATCTGAAACAGCCAGACACTGGCTGAGTATTTCTCTCTCCTTAAAACAGGTTCAGACCGCTCCAGTTCCAAATGTATACTACACATTTCTACTCGGATGCCTCAAAGGACTGTCAAGGTCTGTGTGGCCCAAACTTATCCTCATTCCTTAATGTTGAGAACCACCATTCAGGAATTTTCAGAAATATTTATGGAGCATTTACTACATGCCAGGCACTGTGAATACAGTAGCAAAGAACACAGACAAGATCTGTGTGCTCCAAACATATTAAATAGGGAAACAAGATCACTAGAAATTGTGATAAATGCTGTGACAAAAACAGAGTGACGAGGTGAGTCTGGGGAGGCCCCTTGCTGGAGAGAGATCAGGGAAGGACTTTATCTGCAGAGGAACTTGGAAGGAGGAAGGAAAGCCAACTGTGTGAAGGTGTGGAAAAAGGACTGCAGGCAGAATTTACCGAGTACAAAGTCTAAAAACAGGAAAAGGTTTAGTAGCCTCAGAGGGCCAGCAGCAATGATGTTAGAGAGAATGGCATCATAAGGGCTTGGTGGGGGCAGGAGTCAGACTATGCAGAACCTTGTAGGCCTTCATAAGGTGAATTTAAGCCCCAAGCAAATACCATGAAGCCACTAAAGGGATTTCAACTGGAGGAAGGGGTATGATGTTTGATTTTTTTTAAATAAACTGCCTGGTATGTAGTGAATGGACTATGGAGAGGGAAGAACAGAAGACGGAAAACTAACTGGAAGCAGATTATAGAAGAATTGAGAGAAAGCTTGGACTACGGTGGTAGCAAGAGACATGGTAAATTAAATGGGTTTAAGATTAATAGTGGGAGCAAATCGCAGGCCTTGGTGATAGACTGAACTTAAGAGGAAAGTGGAAGGGGGAAAGCAGGGGTAGCGCCCAGGTTTCGACTTGAGCACCTGCAGGTGGGTGTCGCTCTCCTCCAGTCTCCAAAGGCATCATCCTCTGCTGATCCCTTCCCCTCCTCCTCCATATCCATTCTGCCACTATATTAGTTGGGTTGATTCAGAGAAACAGAACCAACAGGATGTGTCTATATGAAGAGAACATTTTAAGAAACTGGCTTACAGGGAATTCCCTGGTGGTACAGTGGTTAGCATGCCCAGCTTTCATTGCTGAGGGCTCAGATCAACCCCTGGTCAGTGGAATAAGATTATGCAAATTGATGGGTGTGGCCGAAAAAAGAAATTGGCTCACTTAATTGTGGGAGCTGGCAAGTCTCAATTCTGCACAGCAGGTCCACAGGCTGGAGCCCCCAAGAAGAGCTGATACTGCAGAGTCCAAAGGCAGTCTGCAGGCAGAATCCCTTATTCCTCAGTGTTTTCTCATTGCCTTCAGTTGATTGGCTAAAACCCACCCACATTATGGAGGGTAACCTGTTTTACTCAGTTTGTTGATTTAAAGGTTCGGTCAGCCCAGTCGCTCAGTTCAACTCTTTGTAACCCCATGGACTGCAGCATGCCAGGCTTCCCTGTCCAGTACCAAGTCCCAGAGCTTACTCAAAGTCATGTGCATTGAGTCAGTGATGCCATCCAACCATCTCATTCTCTGATTTAAAGGTTAATTGCAAACAAAAAATATATTCACAGCAACAATTAGAGTAGTGTTAGACCAAAACTGAGTACCTAGCCAAAGTGACACATAAAATTAATCATCACAGCCACTAAATCCTGTTGATTCTGACAGTTAACTACCTTTCAGATTGGTTCCTGCCTCTCAGTTGCCATTGTCTTACTTTAGGGTTGTATTCTCAATTCATAAAATATTTACTTAGATACTGTGACAAATGTTGGAGATGTAACTGTGAATGAAAGATTGTGTCTTAGGGACCTTTCATTCTAGTCTTTGCCTTCTGTCTTGCCTCCTTCCAATCCCTCTATAAAGAGAAGGCTGCATAGCGTTGCCTCTCACACTCTAACATAGTCATCTGGGACCAGGTCAGAGAGTCTCATACTTAAAAAACCAAACTGAGTAAGTGGGCTGTAGAATATTTTTTGGAAGAATATCTTTATAAAATGTGTACTATTGTAGACTCTGAAAAGATACACAGGAAGTGGGGGGAAACGGTTGCCATCAGAAAGAAACGAATTGCTGATGATTGTATATACCTTTTCACAACTTGAATGTTGTGCCAAGGAGGGATTACATATTCAAAAACAAACTAGGAAACAGCAAAAACAAAACAAAAAATAACTGAAACTGCACGCCTCTGAAAACCCTGCAAAGGCCAAAGTACAAAAAAGAAACTGAATTTGCTCAGTTGTGTCCAACTCTTTGCTACCCCATGGACTGTAGTCTACCAGACTCCTCAGTCCATGGAATTTTCCGGGCAAGAGTACTGGAATGGGTTGCCATTTCCTTCTCCAGGAGATCTTCCTGACCCAGGGACTGAACCCGGCTCTCTTGCACTGCTGGCAGATGCTTTACCTTCTGAGCCACCAGGGAAGCCCAGCAAAGGCCAAAGGGAGCCCAAAAGCCAAAAGGGCAGAGTGCAGCTTAGCCCATCTTCAGTTCAGTCGCTCAGTCGTGTCGAACTCTTTGCAACCTCCTGGACAGTAGCACGCCAGGCCTCCCTGTCCATCACCAACTCCCGGAGCTTACTCAAACTCGTGTTTACTCAAACTCGTGTCCGTTGCATCAGTGATGCCATCCAACCACCTCATCCTCAGTTGTCCCCTTCTCCCTCCTTCAATCTTTCCCAGCATCAGGGTCTTTTCCAATGAGTCAGTTCTTTGCATCAGGTGGTCAAAGTATTGGAGGAGCTTTAGCTTTAGTCCTTCGATGGATATTCAGGCCTCATTTCCTTTAGGATGGACTGTTTGAATCTCCTTGCTGTCAAAAGGACTCTCTCAGAAGTCTTCTCCAACACCACAGTTCAAAAGCATCAATTCTTCCGCCTTTAGCCTTCTTCATAGTCCAACTCTCACATCCATACATGACTACTGGAAAAACCAGAGCCTTGACTAGATGGAACTTTGTTGGCAAAGTAATGTCTGTGCTTTTTAATATGCTGTCGAGGTTGGTCATAGCTTTTCTTCCAAGGAGTAAGCGTCTTTTAATTTCATGGCTCCAGTCACCATCTGCAGTGATTTTGGACCCAAAAAACTCACTGCCACTGTTTACACTGTTTCCCCATCTATTTGCCATGAAATAACGGGACCGGATGCCATGATCTTAGTTTTATGAATGTTGAGCTTTAAGCCAACTTTTTCATTCTCCTCTTTCACTTTCATCAAGAGGCTCTTTAGCTCTTCTTCACTTTCTAACATAAGGGTGGTATCATCTATATATCTGAGGTTACTGATATTTCTCCCAGCGATCTTGATTCCAGCTTGTGCTTCCTCCAGCCCAGCGTTTCTCATGATGTACTCTGCATATAAGTTAAATAAGTTAACTTACTTAAATAAGTTATTTATTTAATATATTTATATTATTTAAAATATATTAAATATATATTAAATATACAGTCTTGACGTACTCCTTTTCCTATCTGGAATCAGTCTGTTGTTCCATGTCCAGTTCTAACTGTTGCTTCCTGAGCTGCATACAGATTTCTCAAGAGGCAGATCAGGTGATCTGGTATTCCCATCTCTTCCAGAATTTTCCACAGTTTGTGTTGATCCACACAGTCAAAGGCTTTGGCATAGTCAACAAAGTAGAAATAGATGTCTTTCTGGTACTCTCTTGCTGTTTCGATGATCTTGAGGATGTTGGCAATTTGATCTCTGGTTCCTCCGCCTTTTCTAAAACCCGCTTGAACATATGGAAGTTCACGGTTCACATACTGCTGAAGCCTGGCTTGGAGAATTTTGAGCATTACTTAACTAGTGTGTGAGATGAGTGCAATTGTATGGTAGTTTGAGCATTCTTTGGCATTGCCTTTCTTTGGGATAGGAATGAAAACTGACCTTTTCCAGTCCTGTGGCCACTGCTGGATTTTCCAAATTTGCTGGCATATCAAGTGCAGCACTTTCACAGCATGATCTTTTAGGATTTGAAATAGCTCAACAGGAATTCCATCACCTCCACTACCTTTGTTTGTAGTGATGCTTCCTAAGGCCCACTTGGCTTCACATTCCAGGATGTCTGGTTCTAGGTGAGTGAGCACACCATCGTGATTATCTGGGTCATGAAGATCTTTTTTATATAGTTCTTCTGTGTATTCTTGCCACCTCTTCTTAATATCTTCTGCTTCTGTTAGGTCCATACCATTTCTGTCCTTTATTGAGCCCATCTTTGTATGAAATGTTCCCTTGGTATCTCTAATTTTCTTGAAGAGATCTCTAGTCTTTCCCATTCTATTGTTTTCCTCTATTTCTTTACACTCATCACTAAGGAAGGCTTTCTTATGTCTCCTGGCTATTCTTTGGAATTCTGCATTCAAATGGATATACCTTTCCTTTTCTCCTTTGCTTTTCGCTTCTTTTCTTTCACAGCTATTTGTAAGCCCAACTCAGGCATTTTGCTTTTTTGCATGTCTTTTTCTTGGGGATGGTCTTGATCCTTGTCTCCTGTACAGAGTTACGAACCTCTAGCTATAGTTCATCAGGCACCCTATCAGATCTGGTCCCTTAAATTTGTTTCTCACTTCTACTGTATAATCGTAAGGGATTTGATTTAGGTCATACTTGGTCTAGTGGTTTTCCCTACTTTCTTCAATTTAAGTCTGAATTTGGCAATAAGGAGTTCATGATTTGAGCCACAGTCAGCTCCTGGTCTTGTTTTTGCTGACTGTATAGAGCTTCTCCATCTTTGGCTGCAAAGAATATAATGAATCTGATTTCGGTGTTGACCATCTGGTGACGTCCATGTGTAGTCTTCTCTTGTGTTGTTAGAAGAGGGTGTTTGTTATGACCAGTGCGTTCTCTTGGCAAAACTCTTGTTAGCCTTTGCCTTGCTTCATTCTGTAGTCCAAGGCCAAACTTGCCTGTTATTTCGGGTGTTTCTTGACCTCCTACTTTTGCATTCCAGTCCCCTATAATGAAAAGGACATTTTTGGGGGGTGTTTGTTCTAGAAGGCCTTGTAGGTCTTCATAGAACCGTTCAAGTACAGCTTCTTCAGCTTTATTGTGCCTCCCTGGTAAGTGGCTCAGACGGTAAAGCGTCTGCCTGCAATGTGGGAGACGGGTTCATTCCCTGGGTCAGGAAGATCCCCTAGAGAAGGTAATGGCAACCCACTCCAGTACTCTTGCCTAGAAAATTCCATGGGTGGAGGAGCCTGGTGGGCTATAGTCCATTGGGTCGCAAAGAGCGACTTCACTTTCACTTTTCACTTTCCTGACAGCTCAGTTGGTGCTTCCCTGATAGCCCACCCTAAGCCCTTTATTATGATGTACCCGTTCAGCTTATCTCCAGTTGCCTGTCAGATCAGGGACCACCTGCATACTTTCTACGGGAAACACACTGGAGCAAATTTCATTTGGTCTTTAACACCCGTTACCTTACCGCAGAGCTCACTTTCTGGGAGCCTTTCAAGTACCCTACCGCTCCCCTCTGCGGTTAACCTTACCCTTTTACATTTAACCTCACAACGCTTCTTTTCGTTTCAGTCACTGCACTGTAATCTGTTTACGTGTCTGTTTTTGCTGCTTGATTGTGCCCTCCTTGAGGATAAGGCTAGAGCAAACAAGTTTAGCTCAGACTGAGTTCTGAAGTCATTCTGCGAAAGAATGAATCGTGTACTGGGTTCAGGGGGCTCACAGAGGGGAAGGTCCTCGGGCCCTGGGGTTCCCTTCCGCCCCTTCGAAATGCATTAGAGGCAAACGTGCCGGGAGCTGAATCTGAGCTGTCCGGCTGGGAGGCTGCCAGGAACTCAGGGCTCTCCGCTCGCTCCTCCCGGCGCCCCGCGCCCTTCGGGTCGCAGAGACCCACTTCTCCCAGCGCGTCCGCGCCCCCGGGGACGCGGAGGCCAGTCCGCCGCCCACAGCAGGGCGCGGCTGCCGTCTGTCCGCCGCGGCCACCGCGCCCAGGTGCGGGCCCCACGCGAGCAGAGGGCGGCCGCACCCCTCGAGGCGGGCGCAGGGTGGCGGGGAGGAAGGGAGAGGGCAGGCGCCAGCCAGGGGACCGCCACAGCCCCCGCGCCGCCCGCTCCTTCCCCGCGCGCCCGAGGGTGGCCGGCCGCCTCCGCCCCGCCCCCTGCCGCACCGGCCCCGCGGGCCCCTCAGGCGCGGAGCGGAGCGCGGAACGCCCGCGCGCCCCGCCCCTTCCGGCCGCGCTCACGCCCCTTCCGGCCGCCGAGGGGGCGGGGCCCGGCGTTGAGTCAGCCGCGGTCCCGGCGTGCCCCTCGCGGGCGACGAGCGCGGATCCGGTGACTCACCTCCGCCGCGCTGACTCTCCCCCGTCTTCCCTCACACACGCTCGCACCCGGCTCGATATGGCGGCGGCGGCGGCGGCGGCGGCGGCTGGGGACTCCGACTCCTGGGGTGAGGAGGAGCTCGGGGGTCGGGCCGCGCCGGCGCTGGCCGCAGACTGTCATTAACGCGGCTCTCTTCCCGCAGACGCGGACACGTTCTCGGTGGAAGACCCGGTGCGGAAGGTGGGAGGCGGCGGCACTGCCGGCGGGGACCGCTGGGAGGGCGAGGACGAGGACGAGGACGTCAAGGTGGGTCCGCGGGGTGGGCCGGGGTGCCCGCCTGGGGGCGGGAGGTCGGGCCCGGGGCGCCGCCCGGGCCTGCGGGCCGTGTGGGGACGCGAGCGCAGGGCCCTGCCGTGCCCTGCTTCCCCGGCCCGCCGGCCACAGGGCCGGAGGCCGGCGGCGGCGCCTGCCGAGCCTGCCTGGCGAGTGGCGGGTCCCAGTCCCTCTTAGAGGGTCCGCGCCTGTCTGGACCCCCGCCGGCCGGCGACAGGCGGTGACAGCCGCGCTGGGCCGGCCCACGTGCGCACTGCGCGGGGCTGAGAACGGGAGGCGAGAGCGGGGCCCCTGGCTCTTCCCAGATGGGGCGTCTCCCAGCCCTCTTGCCTTTTCGAGCTCAGGCGTCCCTCGGGCCGGTAGCTCGTCTGCAGCCCCAAAGGCCCGCTGGTAGTTTGTTAGAGCTGTTAAATGTGTGAAATATTGTAGTGTAGTTTCCGCCACCCTTTTGCCCCCACGCAAGTGAAATAATTTTTAAACCCCCTTCTCCCGCCCTGTGGTAAAAGGATGAACTGAGGACTGAGATAGCTGTGGTCTGAAACCTGGCTAGTTTCAGCGACTTGAAAAATGGAGCGCTGATAGAGTTGGTTGTTCATCTACACAGGAACCAGTAAGGAAATACTGATTTCGTGATTGGAGAAGGCGAGGGAGCCAGTGTTTGTTTTGTTTTTCCTATGCTTTGTATATTTCGTTTGTTTTTGAGACCTCCTGGGGACTTATCATATGGCTTCAGATGACATTATGACTGCTGCGTTTGTTTTTGTTTTTCTAGTAGCTACAAATCTCAGGTGCAGAATGTTAAGACTCTTATTAACGAAATTCTCAAAATCTTTATTTCCATGAAGATAAAATTTTATATGAGTTGGAACATGATTTTCTGTGGTTTTGATTCATTTAGTGAATGGTTTATTCTTCTGACTTCTATCCTCCTGCTCATGATAACAAACCCTACAAATCTTTCCGCTTGGGTTAAAAAAATTTAAGCTAGATAATCGTTATGAACTTTGTGTCCATACTGCTTTTGTTTAGATTTTACTTTTGTCTGATGAGGTGGCTGTCCAATTCATTGAACAGCCTGAGGCTCAGGGATGATGTGAGCTTTGCAAACCTTGGGGTTAATTAATAAGCAACACTATTGTGAAGATATTTAAATTTTTGTTTCATTTACATGTTGTGTAGACATGGGAATGGATTGTGTTATCAGTCTCATGGCAAAATATTAGTTACCTCCCTACACTATAGCAGATTTTCTGTTTTGAGCCTTTAGTTCAGATTTGTCCTTTCACTTCTATGCATAGTAGATGTAGGAGTTAAGACATCCGTTAGGAAAATTGGGAATAAGTGAGAAGAAGCGACTAAAGAATCAGAAATTACTAGAAAATGAAGTTTGAATGAAGTAGTCTAGACTGATATGAAGAAGCCTGACTGAAATTATTGTATCTAAATAGTGTCTATCCTGATAAATAGAATTCTGACTACTTGTAACTAATTTTGGAGGTTTAGGGATTGTAAATCTTACTTAAAGGTAAATGTTACATAAAGGTTATCTTGTCTCTTGACACTCTCAGTGCAGAGTTTGCAGTATATACAAATTGCCTATTTCTTTTATGTAAACTTTGAAGTTGATCTTTGAGTAGTAGAAAGCTGAACTTACCCACTTTATTTCCATGTTGAAATGTTGCTTTATTTCTGTTGAGTTTCTCAAAAGATTTCCAAGATAAGGTGTCCATGGAGTAGTTTGGTTTCTAGCAGTTTAGGATCCCACAGACCTGGATCTGTATTGTTGCCTTGACAATTTCTATTTGTGATCATAAACCAGTTTTTTAATCACCCACCCCACCCCCCATTTCCCAATCTTATCATTACAGAAGCTAACTCAGACATTATTTTGCACTTTAAAGGAGATAATATATGCGGCATTAAGCAGAGTTGTCTGACACTAGGCACTGAGTAAATGTTAGTTCTTTTTTGCTTCTAGATGTAGTCTTAATTTTTCTGGCTGATGGAAAATATGCTTAGGCTGTTTGGATCTTGTATCTCGGGTCATTTTTGTGCCACATTTGTGCTTTCCTTAGCTCAGTAGGAGTAAGTTCTCTCCACAATGGGTGTTTACTGTGTATTTTTTGTTTTGAATGGAATGACCATGGTTGTCAGGCAAGTTTTTGCTTGCTCAGAATCTAGAGTTGAAATTTGTCACCTTGAATGGTAATGAGCAGATTTTCCCTGCTTTCTGAAACTAGAACATTCCTATCAAACCTTTCCTAAGCTGAAAGAAGCAATTACTTGAGGACACATCTTGCTAACAAATGCACAGAATAAATCAAGGTAAAGCACAGATGCTCACAGACATAGTTCAAGGCTGTGGCAGCTTGGTGCTGAGATTCTGAGGAGCTTGGTGGAGAATGAACTTGGCCTTGATGGTGCCACTCTTGCTGCTTAGGGTGCTCACTGCATTATAATAGCTCAGTGCAAAAACAGATGCTATTTCCACTTGTCATAAAAGTGTAAATTCTCTGGATTTCACTTGGTGAACACAGGTACTAAGGTACGTCATTAGAAAAAGTGAAGTGTCATAAAGTGAACTTTCAAAAAGTAAGGAATACATACCAAATTTCTGAATTCTAATGTTGTGATGCTAAAATCCTTTTGTAGCAGTTGTTAACAAGGTTTAGTTTCCATGAGATTGAATAATCACAGTCCTTAAAGAGTACAATATGTGAATTTTTGAAAAGTCCTTCAAAAGTAAGGTAGGTAGAAACAGTAAGTTCTTCAGTCTGCATCAGCATCTAGTGTTTAACCTTTAAGAATATAGGGTTAATATCATTTGTAAAGCCCTGAGAAATGAAAGAAAACTAAGGTCTTTTGTTACAGTAACTTGCTCCAATAGGTTAATGTCTTTCAGTAGACATAGCATTTTGCTGCCCTTGACTTTTCAAATAGCTGTCTGATAGTGGCAGAAGTGGATTTAGGTGAAACTAGAATTGTTGATATTCACTTGGCGGGGGGGAGTGGGGAGGGGAAGGCTGTGCTTCTTCCCAGTTTAAAAGGTGAGAACTAGGGAGCATACTTTCCTCTCACATTAGCTTTATTTCCCCTTTCTACCCTATCCTGGTATCAATGCAGAGGCTGCTGCTGCTGCTGCTAAGTCTCTTCGGTCCTGGCCGACTCTGTGCGACCCCATAGATGGCAGCCCAGCAGGCTCCCCTGTCCCTGGGATTCTCCAGGCAAGAGTGGGGTGCCGTTTCCTTCTCCATTGCACAAAAGTGAAGTCGCTCAGTCGTGTCCGACTCTTCATGACCCCGTGGACTGCAGCCCACCAGGCTCCTCCGTCCCTGGGATTTTCCAGGCAGAGCACTGGAGTGGGGTGCCCCTGCCTTCTCCGATGCAGAGGCAGTGGGGGGATTGTTTGCTCGGCATGTATCTCTGGACTCCTTCCCCATTTCTGGAATGACGTGTAGGCTGTGTTGGTCAGTTTTCGTGCTTGCTCTGAGTACCTACCCACTGCAAGCAGGAACAATGTAACTTTTACTCTATTTTACTAATCTCCCATAATTTCACTAAAACAGAGTAGAAGCTAGATTTATTCAAAGGGTGTAGAGTTTGTTTTAAGAAAACTTCTGCCTGTAATAAACATCTCACACATTTACTTCTATAATGTTATCACAAAAATACTTTAAAAGACCCTAGAGAACTGGATTAGTTGAAAACTGTGTGCCTTACTGTGCCCATTCAGCTGTCTGTTAGGATCATATACCAGCTAATCATTTAAATATACCAGAGCAAGGACATTTTTGAAGCATTGGAAAAAGCACTTCTGAAATAGAGGGTTATATATCAAAGACACGGGAGAGTGTTGGGAAGTCCTCAGAAGGCAGGCATTTTGCTGTCCTTCCAAATGGATGTCTGGGAGGTGTGTGTGTGTGTGCGTCTTCAGAAGAATTCTAAACGTACACAGAAGTGGAAAGAAAAGTTTAGTAAACCCATGACCAGCCTTCTGTTTTCTATATTCTGTCTTACTACTCTCCTCGCCCCTCCAGATTATTTTGAAGAAAATATCAATTGTATCATTTTAATACCTGACAATTTTTTATAAACTAGTAAGTTTTTAGTTGGGAAGTGTGTTTGTTGCTGAAAAATGTTTACCTAATATATTTGCTATCCTGGACGATTGAAAATAAATACACCATTTGTTTAGTGTTCAGCCTCTTGTTCTTGATCTAGCTTAGCCAGGAATTTGAAGTAGAATTGATTGATAACAGTTCCAAATATGAGACAGGACGGTATTGAGATGGAATTCAGCAGAGTGCTGAGCCATAGTAGTGTGTTAAAAAACTTAATGAATTAAGTGAAGTAGACTTTACTGAGACAGATACCCTAGCTTCCAGAGACAAGCGAAGCACTGAGGTGATGGAGAAATGTTTGAGCTCATTTTAAAAACTAGACTTTACTGTCGGGTCTAGCCGTGGCAGGAGCTCACAGCAGAGTTCTGAGGTTTCTCAGAACAGAATTGGTACAGCTTACAGAACACCCAGTAACAGGCTCTTGCTTCAAGAGATTATGGTTTATCTAAACCAAACCATCGAACTTAAGAAGAAAAGGAGGAGGTGTATATAGTAGTTAATGGGCTTCTACTGTGGGGCAGAAGAGTTTTCCTGCTCATGTGAAGCTGCTTCTGTTTGATGATCTATAAATATATCTTGCTTAAGTTGGAAAGCATTTTCAGCTCTAAACGTGTTCTCATTGCATGTGACATTCTGTAGCTGTACATTGTAAAAACGACAGACTAGTCAACTACTGGCTGCACTATTAGAAATACGAAGAGACCAGAGTTTAAAGTTTTTCTGTTATGTTTTCAATTCTTAGTTGTATTTAGTTCGGAAGCAGGTTTTAAACTTGAAAAACACCCATCTTTTTTAGAGAAATGGCTCAAATGATGGTGGATGTGTATCTGTAGAACGTAAGTGTAGATAAGCAGGTAGTTTTTAAACAGCTTCTCTTCTGAGGAAGTTGGCCATTCTAGAAGAGCCTGGTTAATATTGGAGATATTAATACTTTGAATACTTGGAAATACTTTTGGAGATAAAAGAAATTCTTTTGGATATTGTAGTTGGAAGATTTATTGGCTACCAGTATTAATTGGTTAAAGAATTTAATTGGATATTGATAGGTAACTCTTGAACCAATCACAGTCATCTATTTTAGTTGTTTCTCTAGGAACCCTTCTTGTATTTTATTTTATCTGAATTTATTGTCAGCATTTACAAAGTCTTGTTTATGGAAAATGGGGCAGTTTTAAACATTCTACTTTTATGCGTTTACTTTTATAACTAAGGATGCAAAAACTGTCTAAGTTCATGGGGAAAGCTACCCGGCCTTCTGCTTTGGGTTTTACATTTGTTTGGAAGTGGACCAGTCTGTTTTTTCTGACGTCACTGTGCTCCCTTCTTGTCCTCAGTGTAGGAGTAACTTCAGAGCAGACTGTCTCCCAGCACTCGGGCGAGGGTGCCTTTCGTGTCCGTTATGAGCTGAGGAGCAAATGTTGTAGTTGTTTCCAGGACCTAGAGATAGGAACCACTGTTCTTGTCACTGAAATCTTTTTTGTGCTGAAATTCTAGGTGGCCTCATTACACTTGCACTGATGGGACAGTGTGACAACTATCTGGAATAAGGTTATTCTTCGATAGCGAAACCAGGGACGGGGTAGAGGTGGGACGTAAAGTTAGGGTGAATGAGACACCGAGAGAGCAGTGACCTGGGTGGGTGA
The DNA here is from genome assembly GCA_007570785.1 of Antilocapra americana. Lineage (NCBI taxonomy): Eukaryota > Metazoa > Chordata > Mammalia > Artiodactyla > Antilocapridae > Antilocapra > Antilocapra americana. The sequence goes on along the minus strand of ML664173.1, from coordinate 227,871 downwards.
GGTTCACTGGTGAGGGAGCTGAGGACTGTCGGCACTGAGCAGAGCCCTCCGTGCTGGACTGTTCCTCTGGGGGAGTTAGGGCACGGCGCTGCTCATTCTCAGCTGTGTCTCGCTCCTCTTGAGCTCCTGCTCCCAGAGGCTGCTAGACTCATCTGTTACAATTAGTAGAAACCCATCACAGGCAATTTGAGATGAATATTTGGCATAGTTGTAGCTGGGCATATCTTAGTATGTACCGTAACCCTTCTCTTTGATATGGGATTCCCTGCAATTCCAGGGGACTCCATTCCAGGACTAATTGAAAGAACAAATTTTGGTGTGGAGGGACCTAGTTCCCAGACATTTATACTTCAGGATTCAGGTAAGAAATGATGTTTAATATGACACTTTAGAGAAATTTTGTCCTATTCAAAACAGGTTTTTTCATTATTTTTCCATTCAAATTGTGTGACATTTATCTCTGGGCCTTATTGTTCTTATATGTGAAGTGGGGATAACACTCACTGCTTACAGGACTTTTGTGGGGGTTGGCTGTGTTACTATATGTAGAGTTCTTTGGGGACTTCCCTGGCAGTCCAGTGGTTAGGACTCACTGCCATGGGCCCAGGTTCAGTCCCTGGTCAGGGAACTAAAATTCCACAAACTGCAGCGTGGCCAAAGAATTACAAAAAATTAAACAGAAAACTCCTTTGCATAGTTCTTAGTGCAAAGTGAGCCCCTATTGATGCGATCTATTGTTACTGTTACCATCATCACTGCTATTAGTAGTGCGTTATAAACATCCCCTAGAAATAAGCAGTTCTTTTATCTAAGCATCATCGAAGCAGCAAATCACTCACAAACCCAGCTTTATGTTCTATGAAGATTAAAATGACAAAAACTTCTGGCGGTAGTCAACTTTTACTTCTAACTCTCTGGTTCCTTTTGTACAGTGGTGTACTGGTGAAGCGTTTAAGCAAACCAGCAGGGTGATACAAACATTCACTGTCCAATTTCCAGCTCTTAGATGTTCCACGACTAGCTGGTTTGCTTTCATTGTGTTTGTTAACTATGAACTATGGGTTAAATTGCAAAGGGAAAGTGATTATAAAAATACTTCTATTCAGAGTTCTTCCCACTCCATGGCAGCCTTGATCAGTATTTTTTATTTCTTTGGATTTAGATTTTGTTAAGAATCAAGGCTTGGGTAGTTTACAGACCTGGCCTGATTCAGATTTATGGCCTCTTGGGTTGTAAAGCCAGGCGCTTGGTGTCGCAGCTGTGGCACATTAGTCAGCTTTGCCCCTCCAGCCGCGCCAGGGCCTCTTGCCTTGCCCGTCATCCCCTGGCTCAGCTTCAGATGCGTATCCTAGGGTGCCTGGTGGTGGTTGAGACAGTGGTCAGGTTACCTGTAGATTAAAGCCCTATTTAAACACAGGACTGTGTCTTTCTCTATTAAACTTACACCTTCTAAATTCTGTAGACCCTTTGGAAGATGGTTTGATAATTGTTTTACGTTTAGCTCAGTGACTCTGCTAGGCATAGAAAAGAGAGTACAGATCTACCTTAAAGTGCCCCGCCCAAGTTAGGGAGTTGGTTCCATGAAGCTGTTGATCAGCTCTTGATTCTTCTGTTGTACTGAGCTTAACTCCTTTTTTCTTTTTTTAAAATTTAATTTTTAAAAATTGAAGTATAGTTAATTTATAATGTTGGGCTTAAATTTTTCTAAAGATTTAATTCATTAGCCAGGGTTACGTTGTATGGAATATTGCTTGAAATAATTAAAACCACTAGCCAGAATGTTGGATGCTTTTACATTTGAGAAAGTAGGAAGTATAAAGACAGCTCAATTTTTCTTTTAAAACTACTGTGAATTATTTAAGAGAGGCTATTAGTTTTGGCTTGGTGGTCTTGTGTTTTAATTATTAATGGAGAAGCTTTTTTGTGGAGTTAGACAAGTTGATATAAAAATTCATATGGAGAAACAAATGTGCAAGAATGGCCAGGAAAACGCTAAAAAAACCTGAAAAGGGGGGATTAGCCCAGCTTACGTGAAAAACATACTATAAAGCCTCTAATTAAAACAAACGAGGTACTGGTACATGAAGAGACAACAAACCAGTGGGATAGAATAGAAAGCAGAAATGGATCAAGTGTCTAAGAAAACTTAGTGTGTGGTAAATCACAGGGCAAAGATGGGCTTTTTTAAAAATTGAAGTATAGTTGATTTGCAGTATTATAGGTTTCAGGTGTACAGTATCACTTAGTTCTGTTGTGTCTGACTCTTTACAACCCTATGGACTGCAGCACGCCAGGATTCCTTGTCCATCACCAACTCCTGAAGCTTGCTTAAACTCATGTCCATCTAGTTGGTGATGCCATCCAACCATCTCATCCTCTGTCGTCCCCTTCTCCTCCTGCCTTCAGTTGTTCCCAGCGTCAGGGTCTTTTCCAGTGAGTCAGTTCTTTGCATCAGGTGGCCAAAGTATTGGAGATGCTTCAGCTTCAGATTCAAGCCTTCCAATGAATATTCAGGACTGATTTCCTTTAAGATTGACTGGTTGGATCTCCTTGCAGTCCAAGGGACTCTCAAGAGTCTTCTCCAGCACCACAGTTCAAAAGCATCAATTCTTTGGCGCTCAGCTTTCTTTATGGTCCCAACTCTCACATCCATACATGACTACTGGAAAAACCATAGCTTTGACTAGATGGACCTTTGTTGGCAAAATAATGTCTCTGCTTTTTAATATGCTGTCTAGGTTGGTCATAGCTTTTCTTCCAGGAATAAGCATCTTTTAATTTCATGGCTGCAGTCACCATCTGCAGTGATTTTGGAGCCCAAGAAAGTAAAGTCTGTCACTGTTTCCATTGTTTCCTCATCTGTTTTCCATGAAGTGATGCGATTGGATGCCATGGTCTTAGTTTTTTGAATGTTGAGTTTTAAGCCAGCTTTTTCACTCTCCTCTTTAACTTTCATCAAGAGGCTCTTTAGTTCCTCTTTGCTTTCTGCAATTAAGGGTGGTGTCATCTACATATCAGAGGGTATTGATATTTCTCCCGGCAACCTTGGTTCCAGCTTGTGCTTCATTAAGTCTGGCATTTCACATGATGTACTCTGCATATAAGTTAAATAAACAAGGTAACAGTGTACAGCCTTGACGTAGTCCTTTCCCAATTTAGAACCAGCATTGTGGTTCACAGTTTTTAAAGATGAGACTCCATTTATAGTTATTATAAAATAATAGGTGGACTTTTCTATAGATGGTGCTTTGACAACTGGGTAACTATTTGGGAAAAGATAAAATTAGATCCGTACTTAGATCCATCATAGAAAAGAAAAAATTCCAAAGGATCAGAGATCTAAATGAGAAAACAATGGAAGCATACATCTTCTGGAAGAAAATTCCTTGCTTTAAGGAAAGACTTTCTAATTGACTTGGAATTCAGAGCAGTAAAAGAAAAGTTTGAATTTTACTCCATAAATGTGGTGGGGTAGATAACATAAATAACATAACATAGCATAACATAATATAAAATAACATAACGTAACATGGTGGGGTACATAACATAAATGTGGTGGGGAAACCCTCTAGGCATTTCCATTAAGAGAAGAATAAGGACTTGATCCCCATTCTCTCTGCCACTGTTCCTTCACACTGCACTAGAGGTCTTGCCAGTGCTGTTAGATAAGAGAAGTCAGTGGTGGAGGCACACAAATTGGTGAGAAGGAATCAAGCCGTCTCATTCGCAGATGATATGGTAGTGCACCTGGAGAACATAGAGACTCAGTGATGAACTAACTTGAGTGATAGGTGTATTCGGTAAGGTGCCTGGGTTTCGAAGTGGTGCAATGGTAAGGAATCTTTCTGCCTGCTGATGGAGGAGACACAAGAGATGCGAGTTTGATTCCTGGATTGGGAAAAATCTCCTGGAGTAGGAAATGGCAACCCACCCCAGTATTTTTGGTGGAAAATTCTATGGACAGAGGAGCCTGGTATAAAATCACAAAGAGTTGGACACAAGTGAGCACAACATATATGTATTTACATATATATAGTAGCAGGATATAAAGTTAACATACAGAAACCTGTAGCTTTTCTATGATAAAATAATAACCTGTTAGAGGACATAAAATGGAAAAAAAAATATTTACAGTGGCAACAGGGAAGACATAATACTTAGAAATAAACCTAATGAGAAATATGCAAAACCTTTTAAGAGAAACTTTAAAACATTCTTTGAAAGATACCGAGGTAGGCTTGAACAAATGAAAAGATAGACCTTTTTCTTGGCTAGGGCAGTTCAACATTATGTCAATTCTCCCAAAATTATAAATTTAATGTAACACCAAAAAAGAAAAAAAAAACAAAACAGCAATCTTGTTTCTGTGGCATTAGAATAATAAAGATCACGTGGAAAATAAGCCTGCAATAATTATTAATGGAGTTTTCTTTTGTTTAGGATAACTGGGATGATGATGATGATGAAAAAAAAGAAGAAGCAGAAGTAAAACCAGGTGATCCACTGAGTTTCCTCTATTTGGGGGTTTAAATCTTAATCTGATGCTTATGTTACGAAAACTAACAAAATGCTCCAAAATTGGAAATTTCAGTTATTTTTAGAAACGAAGCATCCTTCTGTTTCCAGTTCATTCTCTTCTCCCTGCATCTTTTCTCTCTCTCTCTCTGTTTAAATAATCAGATCAGAGGATGAGGCATCACAGTTGAATGGTCTGAGTCCTACCTGAAGGACTGTGGGGAAATATGAAAGGGGGTGTTTGGATCCTAGGGGTTAGATTAGAGAGGAGAAAGGAAGCCCCAGAACTTCCCTATTCTTATTTGCCAGCAAATCACCATCTAAATTGGAGCTGGGAGAGGTTTGATCTCTTGAAGTATATAAGTATCATGTCTGTCTCATTCATAAACTAGAAAATATTTAAGATTAACTGTGATTAAAACATTTCTTTACTTTCAGAAGTAAAAATTTCAGAAAAGAAAAAAATAGCAGAGAAAATAAAAGAGAAAGAACGGCAGCAGAAGAAAAGGCAAGAAGAAATTAAAAAGAGAGTAAGTCCTATTTATTTTCCATAATACAGAATTTTCATGTCAGTAGTGGTGCAATGTCTTAACAAGCAGCAAATAATTACTAATCATTTTAAGGGCTTTGTAAAGGCTATAAATGGACACCATCAGATAAGGTGATCCCAAACAAACTTGAATTTGTGGTTTTTGCAAAAACCAAACCCAGAAGCTTTACGTGTTAGAATGCCTTTTAAATTTTCATAGACATTTGGAAGCACTCAGGATTGTTTTGTGACCATAGTCAGTGCCTTACAATTCTCTCTAGCGCTGATTAGTCTTTTTTTTTTGCAGTGTACATTTTGAATAAATACGAAAAACATCCATTTCTCTGCCTTATGTACTGTATAGATGTTGTTTTTGATTATTTGGAGCAAGATCAGGAAGTTTGTGTTCATTTACTTTTGAATAGAAAACACATCTACAGAACTCAGAAGTCAAAACGGCACCAAGAGGGGCTCCCAGCTCCTCACAGGTTTGGTGTGTCTCTTCCCCTTTATCCTGTTAAGTGAACGCTGGTTCACGATGTCTCCAGGGTGACTTCATATATTTGTTTGCGACTATATGTTCATATTTCACCCATTTTTTTTTGTTTTCACCATGGAAATCTTACCATAGATCATAGCAAGCTTTCTTATTTTATTTTAAACCTGGTGAAACGACTCCACAGTGAACGGGCCTAACCACTGGACCAGGGAATTCCCTTGACTTTTTATTAAGGAAAATAGCATAATGGGTCATATACAAATCACCTAAATTTACCAGTTGTTAATATTTTGCCAGCTTGCTTCATCTGTTCTTTTTTTTTGCTAAAATATAATCCAATAAATAACAAACTATGTATTTTTCCTTTAAATACTTCAGTATGCATTTCTGAAAAAGCAAAGATATTTCTCACATAATTACATGCCTATTGTAACAGTCATTTTTAAACATCATCTATATTCAGTTTATGTGAACTAAATTGTCCCAAAATAGCCTTACATATGATTTGTTCAGGCAAGCACCTTGCATTTATTTGGTTATTAATGCATTCTAAATCTCCTAGGGTCTGTCTTTCTCTTTTAAATGACATTGACTTACTGAAGAGAGCAGGGCGTTGTCTTGTAGAACACCCAACCTTCTACATTTGTCTGACTGCTTCCTTGTAGTTAGAGTTTCCGGTAACTTGGCAGTGGTGTGTAGAAGTTTAATTGGAATTAGAGTGAATATTTTTGATTGGAATACTTCAGATATAATGCTGTATGCTTCCTGTTGCATCCATCACATCAGAGTCATATGATGTCTGTACTATTAGTGATGCTAAAATTGATTACTGAGTTAAGTTGATGACAACCTGGTCCTTCTCTTGTAAAATTACAGATTTCTTTTTCCTGTTAATCCAGTTTTAGGGTTAGTCCTAGTGTCATTGATGATCATTGCATAATTATTTCTTTAGGTGTTACAGAATGGTGATGTTTCATTCTGTGACTTCTGTTTTCTTATTGGCTGGCTTCCCCCCCCCCCTTTTTTCTATTTAATTTATTTGGATATGGTTTGTACTAGAAAGCATAAAAGGTTAATTCTTTTAATTACTAATTTTCAGAGTAAGGAGGGGGTGTGTAACTTTAAGTGGTGAAAAATGAAGGATTTTGTGGCTTTCAGTTTTTTTCTTTTTGAATAAATTTATGGACTTACAGGTCTTTATGAATTTCATTTAGATATAGTGATTTTTTTTTTTTTTATGCTTAAATTGTCCCAATGTTGGACAATAGGAGTCTCTCTTAAGTTGTTTTGTCTTCCTCTGTTTCACAGAACCCGGCTAGTCTTTGAAAAGTTTCCTTGTTCTCTGGCACAATAAGCTCATCTGGTAAACTCTCTTAGGCCTGGAATCCTGTGATTCCTTTTTAGTAGCAAAGTATCCTGGCCAACAATTATGTGAGAATGTGTTTTCCCCCACTCAAGAACATTTTAGATGCTTTTGAGTAATCTTGTATTTGTATATCTAAAAATACTTACACGCATGTTTGTTTGTTCAGAACAAGCAATGGATTCTTATAGCTCAGTCTAAGAAGTTGGTCATTGAAGTTTAGCATTATACTTTATTGCATCTTGATATTGTCTCCAAAATAGAGAAACGTTACACTCAGTGAATTAATTTTATCTTAGGTGAAGTATTGAGTTAAAACATGCTCAGTTTTGATGCAGGGAATAAGAGTGTTCAGGACTATCAATACAGTTGAGATATTTCCCTTTTTCTAGAAAATCTTCTCCATGAGAAATAAAATGTGACCTGTTTCAGAAGTGGCCTTCTGAATCAAAATCTTCAAACTGCACAGGCACGGATAATTGTGAATGGCACAGATTCCCTTCACCTTTTTCCCACTTTGATAAATATTATCAAAGGTATCCCCTCTTAGTAATGTATTTGTCATAAGAAATTATATCATGGTATAAAGAAAGGATATAAATTAGACTATTGTCCTCTCAAAGAAGTGGAATAAAAAGATAAATGAGGGGGAAATATTTTTCTAATTCTTTGAAAGAGAATTTTTTTTTATCTCTACTTAATTCAGACTTAAAATGAAGAAAGTAGGGAAAACCACTAGACCATTCAAATATGACCTAAATCAAATTCCTTATGATTATACAGTGGAAGTGAGATACAAATTTAAGGAACTAGATCTGATAGAGTGCCTGATGAACTATGGACAGAGGTTCATGATATTGTATGGGAGACAGGGATTAAGACCATCCCCAAGAAAAAGAGATAGCAAGGAGAGATAAGAAAGCCTTCCTCAGTGATCAGTGCAAAGAAATAGAGGAAAACAACAGAATGGGAAAGACTAGAGATCTCTTCAAGAAAATTAGAGATACCAAGGGAACATTTCATGCAAAGATGGGCTCAATAAGGGACAGAAATGGTATGGACCTAACAGAAGCAGAAGATATTAAGAAGAGGTGGCAAGAATACACAGAAGAACTGTACAAAAAAGATCTTCATGAACCAGATAATCATGATGGTGTGATCACTCACCTAGAGCAAGGCATCCTGGAATGTGAAGTCAAGTGGGCCTTAGGAAGCATCACTACAAACAAAGCTAGTGGAGGTGATGGAATTCCTGTTGAGCTATTTCAAATCCTAAAAGATGATGCTGTGAAAGTGCTGCACTCAATATGCCAGTAAATTTGGAAAATGCAGCAGTGGCCACAGGACTGGAAAAGGTCAGTTTTCATTCCTATCCCAAAGAAGGGCAATGCCAAAGAATGCTCAAACTACCGCACAATTGCATTCATCTCACACGCTAGTAAAGTAATGCTCAAAATTCTCCAAGCCAGGCTTCAGCAGTACGTGAACCGTGAACTTCCAGATGTTCAAGCTAGTTTTAGAAAAGGCAGAGGAACCAGAGATCAAATTGCCAACATCTGCTGGATTATCGAAAAAGCAAGAGAGTTCCAGAAAAACATCTACTTCTGCTTTACTGACTATGCCAAAGCCTTTGACTGTGTGGATCACAATCAACTGTGGAACATTCTGAAGGAGATGGGAATACCAGACCACCTGACCTGCCTCTTGAAAAACCTGTATGCAGGTCAGGAAGCAACAATTAGAACTGGACGTGGAACAACAGACTGATTCCAAATAGGAAAAGGAGTACGTCAAGGCTGTATATTGTCACCATGCTTATTTAACTTATATGCAGAGTACATCATGAGAAATGCTGGGCTGGATGAAGCACAAGCTGGAATCAAGATTGCTGGGAGAGATAACCTCAGATATGCAGATGACATCACCCTTATGGCAGAAAGTGAAGAGTAACTAGAGAGCCTCTTGCTGAAAGTGAAAGAGGAGAGTGAAACAGTTGGCTTAAGGCTCAACATTAAGAAAACTAAGCTCATGGCATCTGGTCCCATCAATTCATGGGAAATAGATGGGGAAACAGTGAAAACAGTGTCAGACTTTATTTTCTGGGCTCCAGAATCACTGCAGATGGTTACTGGAGCCATGAAATCAAGACACCCACTCCTTGGAAGGAAAGTTAAGGCCAACCTGGATAGCATATTGAAAAGCAAAGACGTTACTTTGCCAGCAAAGGTTCGTCTAGTCAAGGCTATGATTTTTCCAGTAGTCATGTATGGATGTGAGAGTTGGACAGTGAAAAAGCCTGAGCACCGAAGAATTGATGCTTTTCAACTATGGTGGAGAAGACTCTTGAGAGTCCCTTGGACTGCAAGGAGATCCAAGCAGTCCATCCCAAAGGAGATCAGTCCTGGGTGTTCATTGGAAGGACTGATGTTGAAGCTGAAACTCTAGTACTTTGGCCACCTGATGTGAAGAGTTGACTCATTGGAAAAGACCCTAATGCTGGGAAAGATTGGGGGCAGGAGGAGAAGGGGACGACAGGATGAGATGGTTGGATGGCACCACCGACTCTGTGAACATTGGTTTGGGTGGACTCTGGGAGTTGGTGATAGACAGGGCGTGCTGCGGTTCATGGGGTTGCAGAGAGTCAGACATGACTAAGCTACTGAACTGAAATGACTGAATATTTATTATGGATGTGCCATATACTTTAGCCATTCTATTGTGGAACATTTAGATCGTGTCTACATTTATTTGATATTATTATGAATAATACCTCACTTGACCTCCTTTTGGTTAAATATTTGTGTGCAGCTTTGATTTTTTAAGAGGAATACCTCAAAGTGGAATTATTTGATTAAAGTATATAATAATATTTTAAGGACTTGATAAATATTACCAAAGTTACTCTAGAAAAGATTTTTCAGCATACAGTTTTAGCCAGAATATAAGAGAGCTATTTTCAACTTGTCTGCAATCTCAATTCCTTAATTTAAAAAAGTTACCATGAAATAAACCCAGTCTTCAAATCTCCATTTTGTGACATTACCAACTGTGTTAACCTTCTGTTTCCATGGGCAGGCTGCTTAATCTGTGACTCAGGTTTTTTTCCTATAACATTAGGAGAATATCTAAAAGAATTTACTGTCGAAATACAGTAAATACTATGAATGTTTGCTATTACTTATATGTGTCTAGAAAAAAAAATTATACAGTACAGACATGTAGTGCGTTCATTATAACCAGCTGTTTTCAAACTTCATTGTTGTCTCATTTTAGTTAGAAGAACCCGAAGAACCTAAAGTGCTAACACCAGAAGAACAATTAGCAGATAAACTTCGGCTTAAGAAGTTACAGGAAGAGTCTGACCTCGAGTTAGCAAAAGAGACTTTTGGTGAGTGGGGGCGTGGTAACAGTGTAGTACTGAAGTCGTAGGTGAGTACTGTGGAAGTCTTAGTAGTTTGAAAATTCAGAAAACATCTTTCTCGAAGAAACATGATAATTTAGGTATTAGAAAGTGGTTCTTCATCTCTTATTTGCATTTGAGGTTTCGTTATTTAACGTAGAGCGAGATACATGCTCAGATCTTTGAACAATTTGAGTTTTGTATAAAAGGTGATCAAAGTCAGTTCAGTTCAGTCGCTCAGTCGTGTCCGACTCTTTGCGACCCCATGAACCGAAGCATGCCAGGCGTCCCTGTCCATCACCAACTCCCGGAGTCCACCCAAACACATTTTCATCAAGTCGGTGATGCCATCCAACCATCTCATCCTCTGTCGTCCCCTTCTCCTCCTGCCCTCAATCTTTTCCAGTATCAGGGTCTTTTCCAATGAGTCAGCTCTTCACATCAGGTGGCCAAAGTAGTAGAGTTTCAGCTTCAGCATCAGTCCTTCCAATGAACACCCAGGACTGATCTCCTTTAGGATGGACTGGTTAGATCTCCTTGCAGTCCAAGGAACTCTCAAGAGTCTTCTCCAACACCACAGTTCAAAAGCATCAGTTCTTCAGCACTCAGCTTTCTTCACAGTCCAACTCTCACATCCATACATGACCACTGGAAAAACCATAGCCTTGACTAGATGGACCTTTGTTGGCAAAATAATCTTTTTTTAATATGTTGTCTAGGTTGGTCATCTCTTTCCTTCCAAGGAGTAAGCGTCTTTTAATTTCATGGCTGCAATCACCATCTGCAGTGATTTTGGAGCCCAAAAAATAGTCTCACTGTTTCCATCGTTTCCCCATCTATTTGCCATGAAGTGATGGGACCGGATGCCATGATCTTAGTTTTCTTAATGTTGAGCTTTAAGCCAACTTTTTCACTCTCGTCTTTCACTTTCATCAAGAGGCTCTTTAGTTCTTCACTTTCTGTCATAAGGGTGGTGTCATCTGCTGGCAGTCGTGATTCCAGCTTGTGCTTCCTCCAGCTCAGCGTTTCTCATGATGTACTCTTATTGAATACAAAGTATACTGCTGATTTAATATGTCTATCAGCTGGATGACATTTGGGTGAAGTGTGAAGTCTAAAACTTTCTGAGATTTCAGTGTTTGACTGTAGGAGTTTCACTGTCTTAAGTCTGGGTAGGACTTGAACACGCACACGCTGGTCTTGGTGAGGCGGAGGTTGTGCCTCCTGGTGCCCAGCACGCTCTGTACCCCTCCTTGGCCTTCACCAGGCCCCACCTCCAGAGGACTTCATTTCTGTGTCCCATGCATGCAGCTGTGGTTAGTGTAGAAGACACAAGGTGTGCTCAGGAATCTGTGAATAGATAGTTTAGAGTTCCTGGGGGACTTACATGGCACAGAGGGTAGACACACAGAGAAATAGTTTAAAGTTCTCGTTTTATTTATTTGCTGTCTCTGCTTATTGAGTACTTTTCCCAACTAGAACATCCTTTTGAACAGTTAAATAACCTTGGAATGAAACCTAGAAGGATCTAGTTAACTTTGATATCTCCCCCCACCCCTTCTTTAAAATGGACCAAGCAGCCTTCCCATCTCAGGAGTTCCTGTGGATGCTCCTGTGTGCTGGCGAGTGCTTGGCAATAAATTCTAAGATGGGACACCAGTTACAGATTAAAAGCAAAAACATGTATTCATACAGTGATCATTTGGTTAATAGGATTTTAATGTTGTGTTTCTAATACTAAAATACTGGATTGGTGTTAACAAGTAATTGATTATTGAGGAATAGGTGACGCTAGTGTTAAAAGAACTGGCCTGCCAGTGCAGTAGACGCAAGACACAAGTTTGATTCCTAGACAGGGGATGTCCGCTAAGGGTAGGAAACGACAACGCACTCCGGTCTTCTTTCCTAGAAAATCCCAGGCCCACGGGGCTGCAGACAGCTGGACGCAGCCAGGCACACGCAGCACGCCTACAGAAGCAGTGTCTCACAGCCTGGAGTCCTTTTAAGCTAGATTAATTTTTCTGTTGGGATTTAACACAAGGTTTACTCCTACTGAGCTTCTGTAGTTAGCTGGATACTTTCACAGGAACCATCTTTGCTTGCTTTTTCTCTTTCTCTTCCATCTTTGCTGTGGGCTGTTCTTGGACAAATGCTTTTAGAGCATCCCTTTTGTGCGGGGGACTCCTTTGCCAGGTGAAGCCTAGGGTCCCCTTCCTAACATACTGTTTTTAAATGCATAAAATACAAAGGATTTTACTTACAAAGGAAACCTATTATTTGGGGGTAGGTATCAAAATATTGAAATAACCTGTGATACAGTAATTATGTACAGACCACCTGAATTCTGTCCAAAGATTTCAGTCGACTCAGGTCGAGAACCTCTATTTTAGAATGAAATAATTCCCCTTTTTCCTACAGGTGTTAATAATACAGTTTATGGAATAGACGCTATGAACCCATCCTCAAGAGATGACTTCACAGAGTTCGGAAAGTTACTAAAAGATAAAATCACACAATATGAAAAGTCACTGTATTATGCCAATTTTTTGGAAGCCTTAGTTCGAGATGTTTGTATTTCATGTAAGTAATTCTCACCTGTGACCCCTGTGCATGGATTTAAGCAGATGTTATAACACACTGAAGGTTTGCTTTTTAGCACGTAGCTCAGGAATGTTGTTTTGCAGATGCACGTTAAGTGGTGTTTTGAGGATGCTGAGTGTGTTTCATCTGTGCTTGTTGGCACAACCGCTAAGACTAGCTTCTTGTTTTATATTGAAAGGAGCTAATGAAGTATCTTTTGGGGAAAATCATACAGAATCTTAGAACTGAGTGAGCCCACAGATGAGTGTCTTTCGCTTTGTAAATGAGGCGGCCACCTGCAGGAGCTGCCACCTGTTCCCTGGGTCCATGGATTTCGTCTCGTGCTCCCCGAAGAGTGATACACTCTAGGGGCATGCGATACGGGAGGGGCAGCCAGTGGTTGTAGAGCACAAGGTGGGAAAGACTAGTTTTGCTAGTCTTTGCTGCTTTTAAGACTGAGAATGAGTTTCTTCACAGGAGTTTTAAAGTGGACTTTCTCTGGTAAATGACTGCTAAGTGGAAGGTTCTAAACTTGGTCAGTGATATGCCCATAGTTGTCGTTTTATTTTGTACACTTTTTTTCGGTTCCAGAGGTGCTAACCAAAATCGAATACTAGATACCTACTACTCTCATTTTCATTCTTGTGCTAGAAAATGGAGACCTCAAGGGCTGGGGAGTTGTCCTCTATGGGTTTAAGGATTGGCCTTCCACACTGATTCAGATACTCCTCACTGAAAATCAAGGATGTGTTATTTCCATAAGGCATGGTTATTTTGTGTGTTTAGACTGGATAAGGAAGAACAGTAGGGAGCACTGTGAGCTATAGATGTTTCTAGTTTCTGGTTAAACAGTGGTGTCTTGGCGATTATAGATCATTATGAAGTTTGGTTGCTGGGTTTGCCGTTTTAAACAGTTCTGGTTTGTGAGCCTAGCCATAGACTTAAGGTTCTCTATCATGTTAGGAGAAATGAACAGCCTTTTCAAAGTTACCTAAGCTAATGATGGACAAATCAGATTTCTCATGACACTGTGAAGAATGTGTATTTTGCTTTTTTTACTCTCTAAAATTCTTAAAAATTTTTTTTTTTTTTAGTGGAAATCGATGACTTGAAAAAGATTACCAATTCATTGACTGTGCTCTGCAGCGAGAAACAGAAGCAAGAAAAGGTAAAAGAGCTTTACACGCTGTGCAGGGGAGTGTCACACAGACACCGGGGTGCGGCCTGTATTTTTACCAGGTTCAGTTAGGAGAAGTCAGGAGTTCAGTACTTTCATACTGGAGTAGACCAGTCTGGGTGCCACTGTCATCCTTTTGTTTACAGATATGTTCATGTTGTTCTCAATTAATAGTAGGAATTACCCTGGCTTAGTTCTGCAATCTCAGAGAACTAGGTTTTTCTGGAACCAGAGCTTTTTTTGACTCTGAGGGTTGCTGCACCAACTAAGATGCCCACAGTAGATAAAGTCTTACGACTTAACTCTCTTTCATCACCAGCAAAGCAAAGCCAAAAAGAAGAAGAAAGGTGTGGTTCCCGGAGGGGGATTGAAGGCCACCATGAAAGATGACCTGGCGGATTACGGTGGTTATGACGGGGGATACGTACAAGACTATGAAGACTTCATGTGACCTTTTCTCTTCGGGTGTCTTCTTGCTGTTGCCCACAGTCCCTTCAACATGTAGCACAACTTCCTTTCCTTTCAGTTCTGCCAAACGCTACAATCAGAAGTGCAGTATCTTTTGTGCTGGTCATTTAATCCCTTGACACTTAGGTGCTAATGTGCAAATGAGGGAACTTGGATCTTGTTGCCAAGGGGTTAAAATTGGGAACCTCTGTTGCTACTAAATCATAGTTTTAAAAAACACCTCTAATAATGTGTTGTCATTGTTGCTGATTCCATAGCAGCAGTCACTAAATCGGAAACAGAGGTTGCAACGTGACAAAAAATTGTGTAGTATTTACCAGCACCGTTGAGTAACACAGCCTTAACCATACCTCCTTCAACTACTTGTCAAGAAAAGCGTCTGCTGCAAGGGCAGGTGGTGTGCACCTAGTGTTAAAATTGCTTTGTCTTAAAATTGAGCGTGAGGATATTAAAGATACATTTGTGAAGAAGAATGCCAATCAGAGGGAAGATACGGCGGCTGCAAAGCACTAGTTTGATACTTAATTAAATGACCAAAACCCTCCAACTTTGAAGCTGAAGAAGGTAAACCTCTCCATTATTGCGTTACAAGTTATGGAATCTCTTGACTGCATAGACTCTCTAGTGTCTGTCTATCAGACTGTTCTGCTGACGGAGTGCTGCTTCTTTGCCTGACGTAAGTGTCTGAGAAACAGACCTTCCTTTGTTCTCCAAGGCTGCAGCGGAACAACTTCAACAGGGTTTTGGCATTTCCTTTCCTTTATAAAACATGCTCAGCAAACTGCACCAGTTACCTACAGTTTGGTAAATTGTTATGTTAACAATTATGACATCTGCAATGTTTTATAAAGCAACTAATTTAATAAAGTCACTATTGTGAGGACTTAAATTTTGTGTTACCTCCCAAGAGATATTTTTGGAGAGTATAGAACAAAGCTCTTGGGACTAGAGTTCTCTATATACTTACAAAGCTTTCTAAGTGCTTCCTGAGTAGGTGTAGTTTTAGAAGGGAAATGATTTACAGTCCTTCATAGAGTCACGCTGGAGCAACAAAGGTATAGAGCTGCATCCCTCTTATTTATTTAGAGAAATTATTTGGTTCCTTAGATACTAAATCCTAATTAAATACCTAGAAGTATTTATTTGGAGTAACTGAGCTTATAAACTCAGGTTATGGCTGTATGCCGAGACTGGGTGATCGATCTTCTCTATTATTTATAATCTGGTAAAGTCTTTTTTGGAAGCTGCCACGGAATCAAAAATAGGGACAGAGCAAGTATTCTAAATGTCTCTTACGTAGGAGTAGGAGCCTCGATCAGAGCTCTGAAGACCACCAAGTGAAAACAGGACCCTCAAATGATTTGAGGGATTTACAGAATGCAGTGACTCTGCAGCAATAATTACAGCCAATAAAGATTGCTTCCTTTGAGGCAGCCAAGGGCTAAGATTTCCTTAGCAGTAGCAATGACATACACTGAACTTAAAATCTATTTTATTATAGAGATCAGTTTCTAACAAATGGAAATGTATCATCTTGTTCCTCAACTGTGTAAATAATATTAAATTCCTTTGAAACTGGAATCTGCAGGCACAGCTATTCTTTACTAAATACTGTATCATCTCCTAAGGTAAAACTATCCTGAGGAAGATGGAACGTTTGCTCTTAATACCGACATATAGATACTGGTATATAGAGAAAACGATATAGATACATAATCACATTGCCTTGTGAAAAGTCGTCATTCTTTACCCACGGAGTCACAGAGGCTGGCACGGTTCGTCCTGCCTGGCGTTTTACAGTCAGACATCAAGGATCCCCAGGGCGCTTCTCTCTAGGCTGACCACAGGCATCTGAGAGCACCTCGTTTCAGTACGAGAACCCAGGCGCCGGCGCCTCCTTGGCATTGGCCATCCTCCGTGTCACCGGACGCCATCTAACCTGCCAGCATGTCCTTTAGACAGCAGCCGGTCTGAGGGTCCTTCAGAAGCCCACTGACGACATCGTAAAGTTTGTGTTCGTATGCCAGCTTGTAATACAAGTAGATATCTTCGCAATACGTAAGTAACTTCTTCAGGTTTTTCAGAACAAAGTCTGTAGGCTGATGATGTTTACATCTAAACAGAGAAGCAAGAATAATGTACAGGTTAAGACACTGTATCTTGAGCGAGGGCTGTCAGCTCTGACACTTACCACTATCTATAGAGAAGAGGGTGCTTGAGTCTAGGAAATCAGACCAGTATTGGGGTACTAGTATAGCCCTCGCTATCAATGCTTGGTAACAATGAAGTTTCATTAAAAATGAGTATCTTAATGCTGGCCTTAATTTCCTGCTCCAAAGGGATCTTCTGCTATTTAGTGCTTTTGGAACCTCAGGCCAGCTGAGTAGCTCTCCTCCTATTTTAGGTACAGAGCATCATAAGCAAATTATTCTCATTCCTCTGCATAAATCTGTTAAAAGATCTTATCCTTCTGGATATTCTGGACGTCTCTTTGCCATCTCAAGCCAAGAGGTTAGACATGTTATACCGGTACTTAGCTATAAAATTCTTAACCCATGCCTGATATCAAAGCAGAGGCATTTTAATACTTACTTTAGTGAAATCTCTTCAAATATACTGGGTCTTAATAACCTTTGCTGCTTAAATTCTTCCAAGTAATTAAAGTCTCCTTTAAGAATCACTTGTTGATACAGAATTTCAGCCCAATCAGGAACAAAGTCATAGGCCTCTGCCACAATAGAAGCCTTAAAAGGATGGAGAGGAAGAAGGACACCATTAAATAAGGCCAACAATTCTAGAAAACAGCTTGGCGCTGCGTGCTCAATGAGTGTGACCGTTACTGATGATGTTAAAGGGTGAAAAGTTTGATATTACCCTTCCCCTGACACCCCAAGTACCTTCCTTCGGTGTTTCTAATCTTCACACTGGTTTAAAAGAATTGCTGATAAAGAATATTTTTCTCACTCTCTCAGCTCTGCTCAGTGAAAGGGCTGATTCCCTGATCACTACCCCTCCTTGTAAAAGGGCTGGAACCGGCCTCTCAGAAGCCCTGGCTTTTTACGCTAACCCAGAAGGGCACACATGCTGTAAACACTGGGCTCAGAGGTGCTCAGAGGTGCTCACAGGGCCATGAGCAGGGATGTTCCCCTGAATCTCAACTGTCGAAGTAGGCTTAACAGTATGGAGAAAGGGGACAGGGTGCTGTGTCGCTAGTCTCCAGCCTCTGCCCAGACAGCATGCCGGTAAGGTAGGAAGTACTACTGTGGAAAGGCGGCTGGATGGATCAGACAGCAGGGTCAGGAGAGCTGGCTGACCTGAGACCTTTAGGGAAGCCGCTCAGCCTCTGGGTCCTACGACAGGGACATCAGGAGAGACGAGGCTGGCGGTACTGGTGTGTCTTCGCACTCACCTGGTAGAACCGAGGCAGGGCCGTGATACAGTCCATCAGCCTGTGGCGGCTCAGGTTGATGAGCATGGTGTTCTGACCAGTGTTCAGAAAGTGAATCTGCAGCGTTATCAACTTGGTGAGCCGATGACAGTGCAGGGCCTGGCGCACGCAGGAGTCCTGAGGGGTAAGGACAGAGGCAGGCTCAGATAAAGACTTTTTGTGACATCTCCCCTATGACCCCTCCAACAACGGAACAGAATTATTCTACAACACCAAGCCCCGAGGCCAGTCTGGAGTAAGACTCACGGTTACCTTGGCGTAACTCTCTGCTGCATCCAGCATCAGAGTCAGGGCCTTCAGCAGCAGCTGTTTCAGTTGCTGCCCATCCTTGAGGCTCTCCTCTACAGAATAAAGCAAACTTGGGTGTGTATGGCCCCCAAGTGGGCTACTTTCTCCTCAGCAGTAGGGTGGGCTAGAGAAATATCCCAGCTCACATTCACAGGGCGGCAGGCGTGTCTCACTCAGGTGAAGTGAGAGATGCTCGCTCGCTCCCTCTACACACACTACAGACGGATTCACCGCCCTGTCTAGTTCACTCCTCTGAAAAGTCCTGGCAGGCGTCCACAGCCTCAGCATACACTGGTTCCTGAGAGAGGACGCCTCGGACACACAGGGTACAAGAGGGGTAGTAGATGCCTTCCAACTCCCCTTCCACCTCCTTTCTGCCCCGCTGGGACCCACCGGGTGACTGTCAAGGAGCTGAAGTGGGTGTTAAGTCTCCTGGTTTCTTGCCGTTCTGAGCCCTGAGACCCTTCCCTGGCCAGCAGCACTGCCCTGGGGTGCTGCTGTGACTGCTGCTTACCCCAGGGCTGAGACTCGATCAGTTTCAGCTGGATGCAGGCAGCTGCCTCGTGGTTTTCGCCGATCTCCCGGCACATGCTGAAACACAGCGCGATCATGTTGTGCTTCTCGCTGTCCCCAGGGCGGCAGCGCTTGATGTAGTCCAGGAGGGCCGTCTTCAGGGTGCCACTCTGCCCAGAAAAAAGGGGTACCAAGGTCTCAACCAGGCACTGCAGGGCAGGGGGGACTGACCCAGTCCTTTGATTCTGAAAGTTCCTCAAAAACTCCCAAGGAAAAGGAAAAAAGAGGCACAAATCAAGACATGTTTATGCTATCTTGAATATAAGCAAGCAGGCCCATCCTCTCTGCTGGCGGGGAGTGTGAATGCTGAGACCTGTAAGAGGACAAGCCTTAACAACGTGCATACATGCACGAGTCCTCACAATTCCACTCTAAATGCTGTCCCTCAAGAAGTAAGCAGAGGAAGGTGCTAAGATGGATATAACGAGGATATCTGATAGCAAACAATTAGAAATAATCCAGATGGCCAGAAAAAAGGCTAATGTAGCCATTAAAACCAATGCTGACTCGAAGACTGAGAAATGCAGGTTATTTCCTATCTGCACAGCGTGACAGAAGTTTAGTAAAAAACGTAAACATGTATACATGTATGTAAACATGCATGTATACATGCTTGTGGGTACATGTGCAAAGAAAGGGCCTGAACCAAACCGTCAGCAGTGGCTGTCTATAGTTATGAGACACGCAAGGCTTTTTCCGTGTTCTGTTTCCCAAATTTTTTTTTTTTTTTTAATGTGGACGACTTCACAAATTTCTGGTCATCCTTGTACAGGGCCATGTAATCTCTGTTCCATTCTAGTTTTTAGTATATGTGCTACTGAAGTAAGCAAATGTCTTAAATATGCACTACTTTCATAATTGGAAACAAAGTTATTAAAAGAATGCTTCAGTGCAAAAACAAAAATGCCTCAAAAACAATTTTAAAAGTCCTGAAGGTATCCCTTGCTCCTTTCCTTATAACTGGACTGCTCTGTCCAGAAACCGGCCCAACAATGAGGAGAGTTTTTTTGCTTCTCTTAATGTTTCTTGTTAACTGAGAAAAGCAGGCTACTTCCTACCTGCCGCAACGTATAGAAAAATATGTCTCTCAATCCTGCTTGGCTGGCCCAAGTTCTCAGATAACAAAAGTGCACCTAAGTTTTTAATCAATGTTTTCGGCCCTGCCACACAGCATGCGGGATCTTAATTCCCTCATTCAGGGATCAAACCCGTGCCCCCTGTATTGGAGGCAGTGCCCTAAACCACTGCACCACCAGGGAAATCCCTAGGGAGGTGAAATGGGTCAAAACAATGAATCAGCCAATGAAAGACTTGGAAACAGGCTCTCAGAGTGACGGGCCTGGTGTCCACACACACGCCTCAGACACACAGCTTGTCTAAGGACAGACAAGAACCCAAAGCCAAAGGCCTGTGAGTCAGGGTTCTGCTTCCCAGCCTCCTTCCTGGTCATCCTAAGCAACCCCACAGCTTTCTAGGCCCAGAGCTCAGCATTCACAGGTGATCAGCTCTTAGCAACACTTTTTCACGGTCCCGTGAAAACTCTCCACTCTTAAGGGCCCAAGCAGGTCAATCCAGGAAGGAGTGGCTTTCGCACCTGCCAAAGCAGGCTTTGGGACAGTGAGTGAGGAGACTTGTTCATTATTCAGCATCTGTCAGCACATCTGTGACCTGGCTGGAGCTCTGGAACCTTAAGGTACTGGTTTCGGTGTATGTCTGAGGGGGGTCCTTAGTTCTCGCCCTGATTGGGATTATTCCTGAGAAAACCGGAGACTCCCGAGTGTCAGCAGAACAGCAGCTCAAATATACCGTACACCTACAGGGTCCAGCTTCTTCCTCATGAGCACTTCAAAGTAGTGCTTTTTATGCAGCAGATCAAAGATGTACGTCATCTCATTGTACCTCCCGATGCCGGTGAGGAGGCGCACCTGCAAAGAGAGGACAGCTCGCATCAGCGCCGCCTGGCGCTCTCCGGGCCGGACCACCTCCCCAGCAGCCTGAGTGCTTTCAAACACCAGGCTCAGCAGGGAGCAGGGTTTTAACGGCCAGGCTGCCATGCTTCACTGCTTTCCTCTTTGCCTGTCTCCCTCCCTCCTGGCCCCATGTACTCAACAGGGGCCTTCTCTGGAGAACTCAGAAATGCCAGTCACCGGGTGTCCCCTCCTCTGCTGTCTAAACCTGACTATCACGTGCTGAAGGGCCATCCTCCCTGGGCTAGGCGCCCTTCTGTCCCCACACTCCTAATCACAGCACCCAACAACTTGCTCAGCCACCTGGGTCAGTCTCAAGCCTCCAGGATTTGCGGGGAGGCACAGGAAGCTTGAGTTGTCAGCTCCTTTCAATTCACATACAAGGGGCGGGTCTGAGCCTTGTTTTGTGGGGAAAACGACTGCTGTCTTAGCCCTCTGGAAATGCTAACAACCAGGGGTGAATGGGTGTGACAGCCTGGAGCAGGGCAGGGATCCTCTCTGATTCCTGTTCCTTTGGCGTTACCTCGGATTCTGACAGAAACCAAAACCTGGAGCAGAGGGCTGAGCTGCCCAGCCAGTTACTAAGTAGGCAGAGGTATCAAGACGGGCAGACTCCCTGAGAGACATCAGCTCTGAGACGGCCTCCAGCCCACCTGCCCTGTCCAAGGTGGTCTCAGGATGGGGGGGCAAGGGTCAGGGGTGACTTACCACCAGCCCATACTCCTCACTGGGGGCCAAGTGGTTGTCGGTGAGCAGCCGGGCGGCCTGCAGGACTCGGATGATGCCCTCCATGTGGCATGTCAGCGTGAAGCAGAGATGAGCCAGGATCAGGAGCTCCGTGGCTGCGTGGGGCAGGCACGTGTGAGACAGGGCTCTCCCACCCCCCGCCACCTGGCGTCTCGCTCTGCGCCTGGCCGGGGGGTGATGGGGCCTTCTGGAGAAGGCTCAGCAGTCTTGAGATCCCTGGCCACACCAGTTCTAGCTCCGGGACAGCCCCTTGACGAAGTCAGTTCTTCTCTCAGTGATAGCACAGGGCTAACTCTCCTCAAAGACAGTCCACATATAGTGACAGCACCTCTAAAAGGCTCAAACAGTGAGAACAAAGAATCCTAGCTTCCTAAAGATGGAGAAACTTCCTGCACACAGACTGACGGAATGCCTGCCAACGTGACTCTGAAGGCATTCTCTGCAGCTCAGCGGAGCGTCAGGGCCTGATCAAGTGCTACCTGACGCTTGGTGCTTCTGTGGACTTCTCTGATTAAGATATGATGACACAAATTTAAAACTACTACACACCATCACTATGAACACAATGAAAGGGGAAACAGAAAAGCCTCTGTGCCGCTGGAAGGCAGACGAGGGGCTCCCAGCCTGACACACACTGTGTGCAGTGTGCTCAGGGCCTGGGCACCCCAGGCCCTCCCCAGACCTACTCACTCCCAACCCTTCAGGCCTGGTTTGCACATTTCCTCTCCAAACCCTTCCTGACGCCACTGGTCTGCTTACTGTGTGTGACGCCCCTAGCCTGTGAGCTCCAGGGCTGCTATTTAACTTGTCCACCATAGTCCTGGTTTTTAGAGTAACTGGCACACAGTACTCAGCAGCTAATTCCTGAGCTGGACTGACAGCAGATGCAGAATTTGTATTTGTTTTTTGGCTGTGCCTTTCAGCTTGCAGGATCTTAGGTCCCTGACTGAACCTGGGCCTACAGCAGTGAAAGCAATTCAATGGTCCGCCAGGGAATCCCAGAAGGTTATTTTAAAGATAAAACTGTTCAACCTCTTAAAATCTCACTTGTTCACTAAACATCAGTAAGATGCCTTTTTTTTGCATCTCTCAGATTTGCAGAGTATAATATTCCCTGGTGCTCAAACGTGAAGAATCTGCCTGAGATCCAGGAGACCCAGGTTCCATCCCTGGATTGGGAAGAGCCCCTGGAGGCCTGGCAACAAACTCCAGTATTCTTGCCTGGAGAATCCTGTGGACAGAGGAGCCTGGTGGGCTACAGTCACTCCATGGCCTCATCAATTGTCGAATATGACTGAGTGACTAACACTTTCCTTTCCAATGCATCCCAGGAAATGATACTCACACTGCTTAAGAGGGAGAAGTGATTTTTTTTTTCCTGAAGTAAATTTGGCTGTGTGTGTGTGAAGACATTACTGTGTGTGTGTAGACATTACTCTGTGTGTGTGTAGACATTAGTGTGTGTGCGTGTGTGTGTAGACATTACTTTGCCAACAAAGGTCCGTCTAGTCAAGACTATGGTTTTTCCAGTAGTCATGTATGGATGTGAGAGTTGGACTACAAAGAAAGCTGAGCGCTGAAGAACTGATGTTTTTGAACTGTGGTGTTGGAGAAGACCCTTGAGAGACCCTTGGACTGCAGCAGGATCCAGCCAGTCCATCCTAAAGGAGATCAGTCCTGGGTGTTCACTGGAAGGTCTGATGCTGAAGCTGAAACTCCAATATTTTGGCCACCTGATGCAAAAAGTTGACTCACTGGAAAAGACCCTGATGCTGGGAAGGATTGGGGGAAGGAGGAGAAGGGGACGACAGAGGATGAGATGGCTGGATGGCATCACCGACTCGATGGACATGGGTTTGGGTGGACTCCAGGAGTTGGTGATGGACAGGGAGGCCTGGCGTGCTACAGTCCACAGGGGCACAGAGAGTCGGACGCGACTGAACTGAAAGCTTTAAAAACGGGAATCCTCCTGAATCATCAATTTTTCTTACAGAAGTGATCATGGATGTGCACACAGACCGCCTGTGAACATGTCTGTCCCAGTGTTTAAAGTAGCAGAAGCTACTATGAGCAGTCTGCAGGTCCTGTGATAGGGTATACCTTTTAAAATTACATGTAAGAGAAATATTGTGTAACCGTTAAAAATTATGTAGAACAGTCAGTGTCATGGAAAGATTAATGATAGCATATTCATAATTGTAAGTAGCATCCACAGTATAATGCCATTAAAAAAAAAAAACCTATGGACTTGTATGTAAAAAATGAGAGGGACACACCCTACTGAACAGGTCCGACACTGTGCTAACGAGCAGGCTGAGTCACAGACGGCGTCCAGACGCCAGCTATGTCACACAGGAAGTCATGAACTGATCAACTTCTCTAAAGCTTCAGTTTCCTTCTAAAATGGGGATAGTGCTCGCTTCGGCAGCACATATACTAAAATTGGAACGATACAAAGATTAGCATGGCCTCTGCGCAAGGATGACACGCAAATTCGTAAAGCGTTCCATATTTTTGAAACTGGAGCCCATTATCCAGAGTGAAGTAAGCCAGAAGCAAAAACAACAATACAGTATATTAACGCATATATATGGAATTTAGAAAGACGGTAACGAGAACCCAACATGCGAGACAGCAAAAGGAACGCAGATGTATAGAATAGACTCGTGGACTCTGTGGATGAGGGCAAGGGTGGGATGATATGGGAGAAGGGCATTGAAACAAGTTAATTATCATATGTCTAATCAATCGCCAGCCCAGGATTGATGCTCGGGGCTGGTGCAGCGAGATTTCCCGGGGGGGAAGGCAGGAGGGAGGGGGGTTCTGGAGGGGGAGCATATGTAAACCCATGGTGACATCATGACATTGTATGGCAAAAACAATAAAAAAAAATTAAAAAAAAAATAAAATGGGGATAGTAATAGCCATTTTGCAGGGTAATGTAAGAATGAAATAAGCTAAATATACCAAATGGGAAAAGGTGACATTTTGGTGTGATTTTAAATTCTGGGCTGCATTTCCATATATATTTTCTAACCTTTCTTCAGTGAACTTATGGCTTTTTACTAAGAACTTATAAACAATCCTGGAGGAGGAGGGATCCAGAGAAGGAACAAGGAT
Source organism: Antilocapra americana (assembly GCA_007570785.1). Classification (NCBI taxonomy): domain Eukaryota; kingdom Metazoa; phylum Chordata; class Mammalia; order Artiodactyla; family Antilocapridae; genus Antilocapra; species Antilocapra americana. The sequence continues at coordinate 203,197 of ML664173.1, read as the reverse complement.
CCAAACAGAAGACTTCTCAGTGACCTGCTCGGGCCCAAAACACGTAAGAAGACGGCCAACAACTTACTGCAAGACAGCTCCCCATGGGGGACGGAGGAGATCTTCTCCAGCAGCTTCATGCCCACCAAGGTGCGGTCCTGACACAGAGCAGCCAGCTGAAGAAACGCCTGGCTCTCCTCTGCGGGGGTGAACACCGGCTTGTGTCCTGTGTAGAAAGACGTGGAGAAAGGTGCTGGTTGTACCGTGAGGGATCAGAGGAGGGCTGGAGCCCCAGGGCAGGAGACACCACGCAGGCCTGGGCCCAGGAGGTGGCGCCGAAGGAGCTCCCCGGGCAGCTGTCCTCTCGCTGGGCTCCAGCGCCGCAGGTGAGATGCCGCTGAACAGGACAGCAGGAGCTCGTCAGCTCAGAGAGAGGCACTGTTGCTCTAAGTGTGACCCTACAGCAATACCCAAGAGGCAACAGTGGGAGAGCTAATGCAGGGCCTCCCTGGTGTCCGGCGGTTAAGAAGCCACCCTGAATTGCGGCAGACGCCAGTTTGATTCCCTGGTCCTGGAAGATGCCACGCGCCACGGGGCAACTAAGCCTATGCAGCATCACAGCGACTGAGTCCGTGAGCTGCGAGTGCAGAGGCCAGGTGCAGCGACGCCGGGGCCCAAGGGAAAAGCCCCCACGATGAGAAGCCCGTGCTCCCCAACTAGAGAGGGGACCCTGCACTCTGCGACTAGACTAAAAAGCCCGCATACAGCAATGCAGACCCAACACGGCCAGAAGTAAACAAGTAAATAAACATTTTTAAAAGAGAAGATAAATGCCACGTGTCTTCTTTCACGTGCAGCCCTGCACTGTGCATGGATGGCATAGGTGTGTGAACACAGTGTCGGATCTGTGATGTGGGGAGCTGGGACTGTGGTCTGAAAGGACAAGGAGGCCTGAGCAGGGCACCTGTTCCCTCCGATGGCGTCAGCAGCTCCCGGGTCACCTCTTCAGCCACAAGGTCGGCCACTGTGTCTGGCGTGAGGCGCTGGGTGCTGATGAAGGCTTGAGCTCGCTTGCATCGATCAGGCCGCTGAGAGGCCAGGATTGCCCGGAGCACGGCCTCACCATCCTGGGCAGCGACGTCTGCGTAGGAACAGCCCAGCTCCTGAGAGGAAGGCAGAGCCAGTCCACGCCATCATTAGGAGCCAGGCAAAAGCCAGCAGAAGACCACCCTTTCCGAAATCTGACGTGGACAGACGCCATGGTTTTCTGAGCTTCAAGATCCCTCACCCTGAGCAGGAAGCTTACGAGAAGCAAACACGTTTTTCAAGTCCCTTCTATCACTTTGCCAATGAGCTGAATCCAAGCAAAACAAAGGCTTGTCTTCAGAAACCATCAGGTGACTTACACTCTCTCACTGAACACTGAGCTTTTCAAATGTCATGAAACCTAAATAAAAGGCAGAGCCCTTCTTTATTGTTCCCATGGCAGCAGGAAATCCTTAATTTCCAAAGACATCTCTGCACCTTGTCCAAGGCAGGGCTTTTAGTGCTCGGCTTGCTTTCTCTTGCGTGCTTCCACTCACTTAGAATCAAATCTTTTTCTCCCTCAGTCAGCACAAAGCCAAAACAATTCCTGGCTGCTTTGGCTCCTGTCTTTACATTCAAGTTTATTTTAAAACTTGAAATTTCGGGCTCTGCCCCACGTGGAGAGCTCCCTCTGTGGTTCAGGGGGTGGATTTGCAGGGGCCAACACACCGACGAGCTCTCCTCCCCGGTCACGGTCATCACTGAAGGGCTGACTGGGCTACGTCCAAACCCCCCCACCCCTCCCTCTCAGAGGCAGCTCCCCATGGAGGCCCCGCTGGCACGCACCTTGGCAAGCTCATAGAGACAGAGGACCTGACGGCAGTAGCTCTTCCCGTGGAGGCACTTGCTTGTCAGAGTTTCCAGGTTCACCACCACTTCATCCGCGGGGGTCAGCGTCACCAACGACTGGCTGTCCAGACTGGAAGCTGGAAGCAAACGCAGGTCTGTGGGGGGCTTCCAAGGCCTCTCCTCAGCGCCCGTGACTCTGCCTCTCCGCTCACAGCTTCCTTCACTGCACCCCTGCTGGCTCCCCCGGGTCTGGGACCACCTCTAACAGGGCTCACACCCCACTCACACATCTGTCATTGCCTTCTTCCAGGAAATCCCAGCCCAGGATACTTTGAAGGTCTCACAGGCTAAAAACAGACTCAAAGCCACCTAACAAACACACTAAGACCATCAAAGACGCCTGCCAAGCGCTCGCCTACACATTCCCTCCCAAGTTCCCTCCTATCAAGTCAGTCACCCCGTCTACCTGACTGTCTCAGAACATCTCTGCAGCCACCGCCTGAGGCTGTTCCTGTCTCCTGCTGCCATTCTCCCTGCTCCCCCAGTTCAGCCTCGCAAACTTGTTGTCCTTTGCATTATAAAATACAGATCACAAAAATCAAGGATCATCTGGATAGATATCTTAAAGGCATAGTAAAAGTAAAAGCCATTCCTGGTTTCTCTTTAAAAGAAAAAATAAAAACAAAAGCTCTCAGCCTACAATAAAACTTCAGTTTCATAAAGGGTTTCCTATTAGGGGAAAAAAGTAGGAAAGAATATTTATATGACACTGTTCCTAACAGCAAAAACAAAACTAAAAAAATTTAAGTGTGTATCATTAAGTGATATCATTTAAGTGAATCACTGGTAAAAAATCACATACATTCATATAGTACTCCGCAGCCACTAGAAGAATGAGGCCCGTCTATCTGTACTGACAGCGTTCAAGCCCACACACAGAAAACAACGCACACCAAGCACGTTCAAGATGTTACTCTGGGGAACTTGGTGGGGGTGCTGCTGAATGGGTAAATAACTTTTACTTTTCTACTTTATCCACTTCTGTATTGTGTTACATTAAGAATACTTTTTGCATTTAAGATATTACTTTTTAAAAAATATACTTTAAACACAAAAAACTAAAAAGCAACTCAGACCATGTTATTCCCCTGCTTAAAATCCTTCATTAGGGTTTCCATTTGTGGGTCTCTCCCGCTGAACTCAACATAAGACGCAGACCCAGGGCCGTTGCACTCCCTGAAGACTCTGAGAAGTCAACAGTGGCAGGTGGGCTGGAGACAGCCTGCACCGCCCCCGTCTCCATGCTAGGAACCTCCAGACTGAACGCAGTGCGGCCTCAAGCCCAGAGCCCATCACGGCAGCTCACAGAGAGGAAGAGCGCTTCAGGAGATGTCCTCTAGAACAGGCTCCAGGAGCGGGAAGGGAACTCCCAGGAGTGCCCAGATCTCTGGTCTCTGCTCTTGAGCAGCCCCTCAGCTGTGGTGGGCAGGCTGCAGCGGCGGCTGGCAACAGCCAGAGTTCAGAGAGGGACCGTCTCTTCACAAGAGAGGGGCTCTGGTCCCAGGCGGGCAGAGTGAGTCCCTGCTCCTTTCTGCATTACCCTGTCAGCTGGCCCAAGATGCAGGCAGTTGGGAGAGTGTCTGACAGGACAGGGTGACTGGCCAGAAGGCTGACAAGGGAGACCTCAGGCAACCAGAGAGCGGCCGGGAGGGAGGTTCAGGAAACAGCCCAGAAAGCTGCTCATGAACGTCAGGGCTCGTCCATTCCTGGGCTCTGCGCCACGTGTCTGGTCCTGACCAACAGCCCAACTCGGAGGAGAGAGTCAGCAGACAGATTGCTACCCAGGCTGCAGACTGAGCAGAGGATGGCACCACAGGATGGATCTGAATAGCACCGCAAAGAAAGTGAAAATGGGTGTGAGAACCACAGCCCACAAACGGTGGGCTGGCACTTGTGGTCTGAACCTAACCAGGTCAGTCGCCTGCTAAAAATATATCAACATTCTTCGTAGGATTAAAACAAGACCCAACATCTCATAACATACTACTCAAAATGCCCAAGATACAACGCAAAATTATTCACCATTCAAAAACACAGGACACCTGTGGTCACTTTTAAATAAGCAGTTTCTTTGAATAAAATTTGGTACCTGCCTGAAAATTGTCAAAGTTATAGTTTAAATTTGCAATTAATTCAGCCATCTTAAAGTGACAGTTGAAACAAACAAACAAACAAAAAAAACCACAGGACAACCTCAACTCATGTAAGAAAAGAAATGCTGAAATTCAGCACTAAAACATGACTGTTGACATTACCTGAAAGAGACTTTAAAACCGCTACTACAAATGTTCCAACAAGCAGTTACGAATGCTCACAAGATAAACAGAAAAACAAAGTCTTAGCAAAGAAATAAAAGGTATAAGGAATAAAAAGGAAATTTTAAAACTGAAATTTAAAAATCACAGAAATACAAACTAACAGAATAGAAATGCCAGAGTCAGTGAAAATGAAGATATAGGAGAAAGAAAAATTGAAAAAGCCAAACAGAGCCTCAGGGACTTTTGAGACAATCACAAACGTTTTAAGATTCTCCTGGAGTCCCAGGAGGAGAGCAGTATGAGTATAGGTGCTAAGAAATATTCAAAAAAATGATGTGTGAAAACTACCTGAATTTGATAAACCCACATGCTTAAGAAGCTCAAACAGCATAACCCACACCAGCCCTGGCCAAAATTCAAACTGTTGAAAAGACAAAACAAAAAAATCTTGAGAGTAACAAGAGAAAAATGCATTATCTACAGGGGAACAATTCAAATGACTGCAGATTATTCATCAAATACCATGCAGGTCAAAAAGAAGTGGCGGAACATTTTAAACTGTGGAAAGAAAGGAATAAATGTTCCATATCCAGCAAAAAATCAGCCTTCAGGAATTGAAGGTGCAACAGAGACATTCTCAGATGAACGAAACTGATGAAATAAAAAAAAACTGAAACAACCTGTTTCTAACAGACAACACTAAAAAATTACCAAAGGAAGCCCTTCAAACAGATAGAAAAAGGAACCAGAAGGAAACCTGGAACATCAGGAATGAAGGAAAAGCAACAAAAACTGTAAATATCTGAACTTCCCTGGCAGTCCAGCAGTTAAGACTCTGAATGAAGAAGGGCGCGTGTTCAATCCCTGGTCAGGAAACTAACCTCCCACATGCCATGTGGTATGGCCCAAAGATCAAAAAAAAAAAAAGACTGTAAATATCTGAGTAAATATACTGATAATAAACTACTCTCAAGTTTGTTAAAACATATTTTTCAGTTGAAAACAAAAAATTTAGCATTGTTTGATGAAATTTTCAATGTATGTAGGAGTTACATAATAAGGCAACTTGGACATAAAGGGAGAGACGTAAAGTGACCCATAAGGTTTCTACCCTTCAGTTGAGGTGGGAAAACATGATTTTAAGCAGACTGTGAAAAGTTATAAATGGTTAATGTAACCCTTAAAGCAACCAATTAAAAAAACAAAAACTCTGCAAAGCTATATAGTCAAAATCCCAAACTAAAATGGAAGACTAAAAACTGTTAAAATAACCCAAAGGCAAGAAAAGGTTTCCCCAAAAAACAAACTACCAAAACCCACCCAAGATAAAAAAGGAAAAAATAATCACCTGATTAGTCCTATAACTATGAAATAAATTAAATTTGTAGGTTAAAATCTTCCAAAACAAAACTCTTCAAGTTTAGATGGTTTTACTACTAAATTCTACTGAACGTTTGAAGAAGAAACAACACCAATTCTATATAAAAGTTTTCCAGAAAACAAGAGGAGGGAAACTTTCCAACTCATGAAACCAGCATTACTCTGATGCAAAATCCAAAGAGCATATAAAAGGGGTACAGATCAATATTCTTCATGCACATAAATGCAAAGAATCTCAACAAAGTAAGCGGATTCCAGTAATACATCAAAAATAATAAAGTACTATGACCAAGTGAGGTTTTTCCTAGGAATACAAAAGCTGGTTCAGTATTTTAAAAAATCAATTAATGTAATCTGCTGTATTACTGGGGATTCCCAGGTGGTGCCAGTGATAAAGAACCCGCCTGCCAATGCAGGAGACATGAGACACGGTTTCAATCCCTGGGTCAGGAAGATCCCCTGGAGGAGGACAGAGCAACCCACTCCAGTATTCTTGCCTGAGGAATCCCCATGGACAGAGGAGCCTGGTGGGCTACAGTCCCTAGGGCTGCAAAGAGTCGGACACGACTGAAGCGACTTATCACACACACACGCTGTCCTACTAGTCTAGAGCAGAAGAAAACAAAATCATATCAGTGGATGAAGAAAAGAAGACAAAATTCAACAATGATTCATGATAAAAACTCTCAGCAAACTAGGACTAGAACTTCTTCCACATAACAAAGGTATTTTCAAAAATCCTAGAGTTAATATAATACTTAGTGATGCACGGCTAAATGCCTCCTTTCCTAAGACCAGTAACAAGGCAAGGATGTGATGGAAGTCCTTGCTAGTGCCATAAAGCAAGAATAATTAATAAAGTAAATAGACTGGAAAGAAGGAAATAGAACTGCCTCTATTTGCAGATATGACTGTTTCCATAGAAAATCCCAAGGAATCTACAAGAAAAATCTTAAGGTAAGTGAGTTTGGCAAGATCACAGAATTTAAGCTTAATGTAAAAAATCAACCATAATTCTAAATGTGATCATGTACAATTGGAAACATGATTATTTACATAGAATAAATTTCAGTGAATTATTTTTTAATCAGATTCCCTCTAACCTTGCTACATAGCTAGTTAAAAATACAGGTGTTTCTACTTCATTGACTAGTTAATCACCTAGTTTATGGATTACCCTTAACTTAGTGTAACTGGCATGTCAAAGGACTCTCTCTACCTGGAGAGAACGCCAAACAGCCCCTCACAGGAGTTGGCAGTGTGACCTTCACTTACTGCTCTGGACTTTCCTTAGGGGGATGCCAGCTTCCTCCTCCTCCTCCTCCTCAGGAAGCTCAGCACTTCGTAAGAGCTCGAGGATCTCCGGGTGCAGGTCGTCCACGCTGGCCTCGCCTGAAGCCAGTGCTCGGCAGTGCAACACCAAGGTGACGTCTTGGTTATAGAAACGAAAATAGCGGCAGGCTCGGCTTGCTTCGTGCACACAGCCATCATCCAACAGGCGCCCGATCAGACAGTTTAGGGACGCCTGCTCCTTCCAGTTCAGTTTATTGTCACAGATGTCTCTGGACGGAAGGCCGTTAAGTTCTAAGTATTTTGATGTGTTCAGAACAGCCGACTTAGAGAAAGAAAACTCGCTGGCTAACCCGTCAAAGGAAAGCTCACCGCCAGCTGAGGCCTGCTGAGGCGCTCTGGGCTCTCCTTCCTCCCAGCTCCCCCCGAGGGTGTGCTGGGCGACACGGCAGAGCCAGATCTGCTTCTCCAGGTCCTCCAGCTCCTCCAAAGGCACCGGGTCCTCCCGGGCGAGCCAGTGCCCCGCCAGCGTGAGCAGCAGGTGGCGCTCCTTGGCGCCACCCGGGCCCCCTGCAGCGGGGCACTCACCCGCCCTCAGTGAGAAGAAAGAAGACGCTGCTCTGCTGGAAATGGAATTTTTCCTAAAATTCTCATGACATTTTCTCCAGAAGTCGACTCGTGCCTGTTTCAGGGGCCACTGGCCACTGTGCCCCAAGGCCTGCATCTCCTGCGTTACCTGCGAAATCGAGCAAAGCAGTCCTTAGCTTTTCCTAGACAAAGAAGTATCTATAAATGCTAATGCTCCTTAAGCAAACCATGCTTGTAAGAATCCAAATCAAACTAGAGAACATGGGACCTGGCTACAGACGATCCTGGATATTTTATCTGCAAAGTTAAAAGTATGAAAAACAATTCTAAATTTATCTAATTGAATGAAGATCAAGAGGAAGTCACGCTGTACTTAATTCTATTCAATATAGTTGAAGCATGTCCTGTAAGCTAACTTTATATTAAAGCAAACATTCCTCAAAAATGGGCACTGCAGGCTCATCCACATATGAAAGTAACCTGTGTGTCAAAAGTGAAAAAGTACCATCTCTGGTAAGTCACATATCTCACTGAATTCTCCAAATAATGCTGGTTCAAAAAGCTCAGTTTTTAAATAACTTAAAAAACTAATGATACCTCTTCAATTACCAAGTCGTCCACAGGTAGCTCAGCTAGTTCTGCTACCCTCCTGGCCAAAGCAAAGTGTCTGTCTCTCTCCAGTTTTTCCAAAATTGACCTACATTCATGCTGAAAATTCTCAAGGCTGTAGCTAGTAATAATTGCACGATTGATGGCTATGGATGTATCCTTCAAAATCTGACTAAGGACACACAGCTTCTTCACATCTGGACCTGTACCAAACAGAAGCAGACATAAGCATTAAAATAAAACAAAACATCAAAAAATAGCAGCAAAATACTGATATGGCCATTTCAAGAGCAACTAAATATGAGGGGATAATGTGTATATTTAACCTAATAATGTGTTTAAAGGGAAAACAACCACCTGTTTTCCTCCTCTGCTTGGCTGGCAGAGGAAGTCAAAGGCGGCTCCTGCACAGAAAGAGCTATCAGAGACTGGCGCATGCACCACATCTATAGATGCGGCTTCTCACACCAGGCAGAAGCTGGTGGCCTCCTGTGCAGCAGCAATTCAGTTTGCCTTGGGAAGACTTGGCCATTCAGGTTAGTTCCCTCTTTGTCCAGATTGTTCTACCTTAAATTTCTTTTTATGATTGCTTACTCATTCATTTACACTAAGCATCATGTGGATCGACATACAGAACCTGCAGGACAGCTAGTCAACAGCCAAAACTCTGATATGGTTCCAGTGCATTCAGAACGGAGCACTGCGCGCGCTGCCAGACATCTGTCTAGCTCAACCCAAGGAGACCCAGCTAAGCACTCCCTCATATCCCCAGGAAATTTTAATTGAACGATAACTGACTTACAATATTACATTAGTTTCAGGTGTACAACATAGTGATTTGATATTTTTTAAACTCTCATTACTTAAACTTTTTTATTTAGTTATTTGGCTGGTTGGTTATTGCCGGCTGTGCTGTGTCTCTGTTGCCACGCAGGCCCTTCTTTAGTTGTGGCAAGCAGGGTCTTCTCTTGGATGCGGGGTGCAGGCTTCCCCTGAGGTGGCTCCTCTCTCACATGAGCAGATGCTTCGGGGCGTGCGGGCTTCAGAGGCTGAGGCACGGGGGCTCCAGAGCACAGGCTGACAGTCGTGGTGCCCAGGCTTAGCAGCTCTGCAGCGCGGGTGGTCTTCCTGGATCAGGGATCGAACCCATGTCTCCTGCGTTGGCAGGCAGACTCTGTACCAGTGAGTCACCAGAGAAGCCCCTGACATTTCTAAACATTACAAAATAATTACCACGATGCATCCAGTTACTATCTGCCACCACACAGTTATTGCACCTTTCCTGACTACATTCCCTAGGCTGGCCACTGCCTCCTGTGGCTCATTCACTCTATAACTGGGAGTGTGTGCCTCTCAACCCTCTTCCCACTTTGCCCATCCCCTCACCCTCCTCCCTCTGGCAAATGCCAATCTGTTCTTGGTACCCATGAGTCTGTTTCTGTTTTGTTCTGCTTGTTCATTCATTCACTCTTTAGATTCCACATGTAAGTGAAATGATACAATATTTATCTGCCCTAGAAATTCTTCTCCTGAGTAATACTAGGAATTCTCTGCCCATAATTTATGTGGTTCGGTTTGTGCCTACTCTCAGACAGAGTAACACAGAGCCTCCATCTGCCCCTGTGATAAAGGACGGGCATGCAAACCACTCCACAGGCCTGCCCCCCTGCCACCTGCTGGGCTGTGCTCAGATGCAGCTAATTCCAGGGACAGAGACACCTCCAGTATGGGCACGCTGGCTTTCTGTGCTGGCATAATATAAAATATCAGTTTAAAAAAAAACATATTTCTTTACTCTAAGCACATATATGGAATACATAAAAATATTACATAAAAACAAACAATGTAATTATGTGAATAAGACATTATAGCAATGGTTAATAATGTAGACAATCTTTGTAATCTTTTTTTTTTATCTTTGTAATCTTTTAAAGATAGGGTACTTTGGCAAGAAAACAGGAAATTCATTTCTGAAAAAATTAAAGTTACTATAGACCAATGACAATATATTAAAAGGATCTACTGTTTGGTCTACATAGAGACTGACAAGCAGCTCACATATAACACATGTTGGAAACACCCTCTTTTCCTTCAAGCTTGCACAGCCTACAAGACTGGCAAGAAGCCCAGGTATTCTGTCACTGTTCTGTGCAAATGTGAGCTTCCAGTTGAACATCTGTGAGTTTAAATGTGATAAAATAACCCTGGGAGTGAAAAATACTAGAATCTAGTATAAAAGAGTAATATTACCACTCAACAAAAACTTGAAATTCTCAAAAAGTAGAAAAGAAAATAAGGGAAAACTAGTTCTATTTAATCAGAAATAAGCTTAGAGACTGCCAATGTCCAGAGGAATCTGCAAAAAGTCAGCACGATTTATCTCTTAAAACCTTCAAAATGAAGTAGGCATTCCTGAAACAAGTTTGTGCCGCTGAGCAATCACGACATGTTAAGGTCACCTGTCAAAGAGTGACGGTGACGGGAGTTCGGACGTTAGTAGACAGTTGTATCAGCCTGGTTCTACCCTGTTGTGCTGGTTTAAATGCTTTAACCTTGGTTGAAGTTTCCTGTCACCTCTTCTTCACACCACATTCTGACCTGTAATGTTTTATATCAACATGCATTTTAATTTCCTGAGCGCCACTCTAAACTATGTTCAAGATTAAGTAAGCTAACTTCCTAGCAGCAACTTAAATGTAAGGACTGTCTTACCATCAGAGAAGAGATGCTCTATTCCAACAAACAGCTGTAAAAGCCTCCCCAGCTCATACTGGGTGCTGCACTGCCATAGCATGAGCTTGAGAAGAAAACACACGTGCTCCTTCAGCCACGCGGCAGGGATGACAGCGGGGACCCTTGCGGCTGCTGTCTCAAGCTACGAAAAAGAAGAGGGGGCAGGGAAAGTGGTTTCACAGGAACAGCAAATCAAAATCTCCAAAACTTGGCAATGTCTAAGAAAGCCAAGGTCCCATCAAAGGCATCTCCCATCACAAAGGAGGATGCTTCTTCAAGTCCTTTTCAGACAGCAGTAACTGGTACTGCAAATATAAGCCCTCTGTGCCAGCTTTGTAGTTTGTCTTTTTTTGTGCTGTGTGTGTCAAAGTTAAAAAACAGAGACAGACCTACAGACTGAATGGACTGAAGTAATGCAAACACCCCAAGACAGTGACTGCCAAACTTACAGCCCTGTGAGTGACTCTGAAATTAACCAGACATACTTCACTTAGCAGATTCTTCAGAGAGGGTCTAAGCCTGCCTTGGAGTCCAGAAGATTCAAAATTCACATGTGAAGACCTCTTAAAGAGACTTGCTTAACATTTCTGAGCTGGTTGTACTGGTGTGCTTATAGTTTATACTATCATTACAGAAAAACCTCCGTTAGTAAGCCTGAATTTCTGTCATTTCAATCAAATGCTACACTGTTAACAGGAAGATGACCCCAAGAAGCAGCTACTGTAGGCCTGAACCAGAGCATTGGTTCTTAGTCTTTATTTCCTTGATTCCCTACCTCTATTGCTCTAAGAAGAGGGTCTACAGCAGACAGATGATGGAACTGGTTAAAGGAAGAAACATATGGAAGTGAAGAGCTGAGGCAAAGACAGGGCAGCCGCACCCAGCCTAGGCAGAGGCTGAGGCAGGAGCAGACAGGCAATAGGAAGAGCAGACCTGGAGGACCGACGGGTAAAACACGAAACTAGAAAGCTCCTGTGAGTTAGCATGGGAGGACCCTCAGGTGACCGTGCATGTGGGGGTGCCTTTTTAAAACAAAATATCGAGAAAGAATCCCCGAAAGGAATAACTGATAAGCTGGACTTCAATAAAATTAAAAGTACAAACCTCTGCCCTACAAAAGACAGTGTGTCCAGAGAATCAGATGACAAGCCACAGCCTGGAAAAAACATTTGCAAAATACACATTTGATTTTTAGGTACTGTTACCCAAAATACCCAAAGAACTCTTAAAACTAAACAATTAGAAAATAACACTATTAAAAGAACAGACTAAAGACATTAATAGACACCTGACCAGAAACACGCACAAATGGCTCACACGCACGTGAGGAGAAGAGCCACACCCCACCGGGTGGGGACGCGCGGACGGACGGCCCCACCGGGGACGTGTGGACAGAGGACCCCACAGGGTGGGGACGCACCGCATCCGTATCAGCTCGGCCACGGTCCCGAGCTCTGGTGACAGCGGACGTTAGCAAGGACGTGGAGACGCAGGAGCTCGCCTTCACTGCTGGCGGGAACGCAAAGCAGTACGGCCGTTTTGGAAAACAGTCTGGTGGTCTCTCCCAGAACTAAACGAACGCTCACCACATGACCAAGGACTCCTTAGCATTCTCCCAAATGAGCTGAAAACTTACGTCCACATAAAAACCTGCACATGGATGTTTAGAGCAACATTTTTGGCATCATAACTGCCAAAACTTGGAAGCAACCAAGATGTCCTGCAGTGGGTGAATGGACTGGTATATCCAGACAACGTGGTATTATTCTACAGTAAAAAAGAAATGAGCTATCAAGCCATGAAAAAGACATAAAAGAAACTTAAATGCATGTTACTAAGTGAAAGAAGGCAATCTATAAAGTCTATACATTCTGTATGATTACAATTTACCATATTTTGGAAAAGGCAAAACTGTGGAAACAGTAAAAACAATAGTGGTTACCAATGACTGGGGTAGGGAGAGACGAGTAGGTAGCATAGAGGATTTTCAGGGCAGTGAAAACACGCTGTACAACACTGTAATAATGGATTTAGTTAATTATACATTTGTTCAAACATACACCCAAAGAATGTACACCAAGAGTGAACCCTCAGGTAAACAATGGACAGGGTGACTACAATGCATCAATGCAGGTTTATCCCTGGTGACAAACAAATCTTTCTGGTGAGTGGTACAGGTAACGCATGTGTGGGAGCAGGAGGTACATGGGGAATCTCTGTACATTCCATTCAATTTTGTTGTGAACCAAAACTGCTCTAAAAAATAAATTCCTTTTTAAAAACTTGTATGTGTGTGTGTGTACAACAGCAGAGTTAAAACACTAAAATTCTGGTCTTTTCACCTAGATGACAATTACCTGGCAGAATCTGTGCAACATGGAACTCTTTTGGAACTCTGGAGTCTGCTAAAGGCTTACAACTTCCAGAGGAAAACTTGCAAGGTAAACTATAATTTCCATCCATTTCAGTCCTTAGCAGTGTGCCTGCTATCTCTCCCTCACTCCTAGCCACCTGGAAGGCAGCTGGCACATATTCCTGGAGCAGTTTACACACACCTTGTGTTGAGGAGACAGCAGGGGTGGCATAAAGAACCTTGGGTCTTTCAAATGTCGGAGCTGTTTGCTGCTTCGGACCACAGTGCAAATAAGGAGGCAGGCAGACGCTGATACTTCACCTCCCCTGTTGCTGCAAGCTCCACTCCTTCAACCGAAGTGACCCCAGGGGATTTAAAAGGGTGGTGCCCTTTTCACCCCCTCTTCATTTCTGCGTTTTTCCTTGGGAGCCAGACATTAAAGATCAGGACCCTCAACCGACAGTCCAGTGGTTGAAGATTTTACACTTCCACTGCAGGGACATGGGTTCAATCCCTGGTTGAACCCATGGCTGATTGATGTAGATGTACGGCAGAAACAAACACAACAATAAATTAATATATCAATTTAAAAAATACATTCATGTCTTAGTTAAAAAAAAAAAAAGGATATGGTATCTGGCAACACTCCCCTTCAGAAGTGACAGAGAAATTAGGATATTCTCACATAAACAAAAGCTGGGAAATCTGGGACTACTAGCCCTGCACTGCAGAAAGTGCTCAAGGTAAAATAAAAGGACACTAGATAGTACCTCAAAGCCATGTTAATAAAGAGCTCAATAAAAGTAAATAAATGGCCAATTATAAAGGCCAGTGTTATTGCAGCAACAGCTCCTTGTTTTCTATACAGTTTAAGAGACCAAAAAAAAACCTCATGTGAAAAATCCACAATAAATATCACACTCAGTGGTGCAACACTGAAAGCATTCCTCTAAGATCAGGAACAAGACAAGGATGCCTGCTTTCACCACAAGTATTCAACACATTTTGGTAAGTTCTAGCCAGAGTGCTTAGGCAAGAAAAGGAAATAAAAGGCATACAAGAAGAAATAAAACTATGTTTGCAGGTATTATCTTAACATAGAAAATCCTAAAGATTCTACCATAAAGCTTAACAGTAAATGAGCAAAGTCGCAGGATACAAAGTCAACACAAAAAAATCAACTGCATTTCTATATACAAAAATAATGAGCAATCTGAAAAGGAAATTATAAAATGTTTCCATTTCCAAACGCATCAAAAATAGGACTTCCCTTCTGGTTCAGTGGTTAAGACTGTGCTTCCACTGTAGAGGGTGTGGGTCCAATCCCTTGTCAGGGAACTAAGACCCCACACGCCACATGGCACAGCCAAAAATACAGAATAGAAGCATTCAGGAATTAAACTAACCAATGAGGTGAAAGAGCTGCACAATGGAAACCACAAAACACCATTGAAAGTAATTAAAGACATAAAGAAATGGAAATGCATTCTATGGTTATGAATTGAAGGTCTACTATACTTAAAATATCGTTACTATCCCCAAAATCTACAGATTCAATGTAATTCCTGTCAAAATCCCCACACGACATTTTTTTTAACAGAAAATTCTAAAATCATATGGAATCTCAAGGGACCCTGAATAGCCAAAACAATCATGAAAAAAAAAAACTAAAAAAACTAGAGCACTCTTCCTGATTTCAAAACTTACTACAAAACTACTATACTAATCAAAATAGTCAAAGAAAAGACATAGGCCAATGGTTTAGAATAGAAAGTCCAGAAATAAGCCCTCACATACACGGTCCAATTATATTTGACAAGGGTACCAAGACCATTTAATGATGAAAGAACAGTCTATTCAACAAAAAGTGCTGGGAAAGCTGGATATCCACAAGCAAAACAATGAAGTTGGATCGTTACCTAAGAACATACACAAAAATTAACTCAAAATGGACCAACGACCTAAATATGTAACATCTAAAAAATTATAAGTCTTAGAAGAAAACGTAAGAGCCTCACGACACTGGATTTGACAATAATTTCTTGGCTAGTATACCACAAGCACAAGTAGCAAAAGAAAAAAGATGCAATTTGGACTTCATGAAAATTTAGCCAGTTCTTTGCATCAAAAGACACTGTCAACAGAGTGAAAAGGCTACCCACAGAAAGGAAGAAAATATTTGCAAATCATATGTATATGGGATTAATATCAGAATATATAGAGAATTCCTAAAACTCAACAACCAGAACACAACTGAATTAAAAAAACGGGCAAAGGACTTGAACAGACGTTTCTCCCAAGAAGATATGTAAGTGGCCAACAAGCACATGAGCAGATGTTTGGCATCACCAGTCACCAGATTGGTGGTCTAGTCGCTAAGTCGTGTCCGACTCTCGCGACCCCACGGACCACAGTCTGCTAGGCTCCTCTGTTCATGGGATTCTCCAGGCAAGAATACTGGGGTGGGCTGCCATTTCCTTCTCCATCACTAACCCTTAGGGAAATGCAAATCAAAAAATCAGTAAGATACCACTCTCACACCGATTAGGATGATGACTATCAAAAAACCAGAAATCAACAAGTGTTGAAGATGTGGAAGACTGGAAGCCTGCATACTGTTGATGGGAACAGTACAGTTCCTACTGAAAATAGTAGGGCAGTTTCTCAAAACATCAAAAAACAGAATTACCATTATCATCCCGCAATTACACTTCTAGGTAGATACCCAAACAAACTGAAAGCAAAGTCTCAAGATACCTGTACCTCATGTTCACAGCAGTATTACTGGCAATAGCTAAGACAAGCTACCCAAATGTCCACTGATAGAGGAACAGACCGGCATGTAAGTACAATGGAATATTACTTAGCACCAAAAAGGAAGGACATTCGGACACATGCTACAGCATGGATGAATCTTGAGGATATTATGTTTAGTGAAATAAGCAAGTCGCAAGAAGAAAAGTACTGTATGATTCCACTGCCATGAGGGACTTAGTCAAAATCATAAAAACAGAAAGTAGAATGGTGAATGACAGGAGTAGTGGTAGGGGAGACTGAGGAATTACTGTTTAATGGCCAGTTTTACAAGATGAAAAAAGCTATAGGAACGGATGGTTGTGCTGATGCTTGTACAATAATGTGAATGTAGTTAATGCCACTTAAGATCAGTCAAAACGAAAAATGTTATATGTGTTTTATCACAATTTTAAAAAAATACTTAAAAAAAAAAAGTTACCTGGTATGATTCCAGTCATGGAGAGTGACAGACCAAGAAAATGGATGTCACCATTTTCTATAATTTAGGAACCTCAGGAGTATTTGAATAACGGATTCAATATTTCCAAATAGTAAATCTTTTTAAAAGTTTCGCCATAGTTAAGATGAATGTGACTGAGAGGAAAATCTTATACTAAGATTCCACTGTGACATATTCGTTGGGGACAATCAGTACATGGTTTTGTCTCATTTACGACAGAGCTCTTTTAGCACAGAGGGCAAAGTGCTGAAACTCCAAGCAGGACTAAGGCACACTTCTTTCCCTTTTTGTAAGTTCCTCTTTTTTCCACAGAGTTGCTCAGTTCCACATGCTGAACAGGCCTGAAATAAGCGCCTGAATAGGTCAAGCCTGAAATTCAGCATCATTTGGACAAAAACCATGAGTACTGATGGAAAAAGCCATTATTCTCTGTCAAAGTGAACAAAAGCAGTATTAAACCCCCTTCACACTCGAAGTTGTTGGGAGTTATTTTGGACTGGCAAAACATGGCCCATGTAACCGCCATAGTCCTCTGTAGCACCCATAGCAGACACCATTAATTCCTGTTCCACTGAGGTTGGCTACAGAGACAGGATACCGATCAGAGGTCACTAACACACTGGAGGAAACCTCCCTGTCATCATCCATGGCAACTGATGTGCTATAAGCAAGGTCACTGCGACTCCCGTCCTGCCTCTCCACCTCTGGAGCACACACAAGATCCAGTTTGAATCACGCCACATTAACCGCTACTCAACTGTTGTCATATCCTGATTCTAAGCAGACACGAGGCCTCTTTAGTCAATTTCAGATCAGCAAGAAAGATCACTGTAATTCCAACTTACTGTTTCAAGGCTCTGCTGGAACTCCACAAGTTTAGCTTCAGCCTCCTTATAATTCTTGAAGAACATACAGAGTTCATACATCTCCATCATCAATAGTAGTGGGGAATCCTTTGAGGAAGAGTTTGAATGAAGTTACAAAATCCTGAAATTTAATACTATTTTCCCAATGAATAATGTCAATGTAAGAGAGGTTACAGTAAAACAAAACTATTAATAAAGCTTCACAGTAAAATAAAATCATCTATGTTAAAAAGAACAGAAATTAAATTTTATTTCCTTCTGGAAAACAGATCTCAGCCCAGACACATCTACTCCACAGCCCACTTTCTGTCTGTCCTGTACCTGGTCCACTACACGAGCAGCGGACGCCCCACTGGATGCCAAGACACCGTGGCCAGCGTGCACTCCAGGTAACGGGCTTCAGTGACCTGCTAAACTACTGCTCGCCTGTGGCATCAGTCCACACACTTCCAGCACTTTGATGGGAGCTTTCTGGTCAGAGGATAGGAGTTTTTCAATTAGAGAGTATGGATCTGAACCCTAAGTAAATAACTTACTAAAGCACTTTGAGACCCTGGGCATGTTTCTTAAACTCCGTGAGCCTTGGTATATCACTAACATCCTCATAAACTACTACTTTACACAGGATAATTTTAAGAATCAACTAGAACGATATCTATAAAGCACTTTGCTAAATAAGTGATGGTTCTATTATCACCATCTGTTGTTGGCTTGGAAAAACAATCCCAGGGTCAGGAATAACTGAAAAAGCCAATGGTGGACATTCTGAAGCAACACTTTTAAACTGAGGAAAGAAATCAACTAACACTACCTTGAAGAAAAGCTGGAAACCTCTGATCAGAGTCCTGATCTTCTGCCTTGTTAGCAGTGTCCTCCAGATGGCGGAGAGGTCCTCCAGGCCCCAGACGCGGCCCTCCACTGAGTCCTGAAGGGGTCCCACTGCTTCGGCTGCGACCTCGTGCTCCACAGAGGCGACGACCCAGACGCAGAGACAAGACACAGTGCTGGCGTCCTGCCGGCAGAGGGGGCGCCTCAAGGTCAGGGGACGACCACGCGTGGACTGCCTGCCCGAGGAAGCCTCCAGCAATGCTGCAACTACAGATGGGCATCTCCTGTTGAGAACAAGTCACCTCCCTAAACCGGCCAGGATGACCTGAAGAGCCTTCAAACATGAAACAAACCCTGATGAACAACCGAGGGACCACTGCAAACTGTCCTGCAGAGTACAGGAGACCAAAAGGGCAAAAACCCGGGGGATCTAGGTGGAGATCAGGGAAGTACTAAGTATAAGAAAACAAGCCTGTCCTCCACAGAACTGCTGACCAAGGGACTGTTCAGAGCATCCCCTGTTCTGCTCAAGACACAGAGGAGGTCAGCCCACCAAAGCACTCTTCTCTGTGACTGCCAGCCCGGAGCTGAGGCTCTGACCACTTAAGTGACTGAGCATTAAGGCACAGGGAGAGCATGAGGGGGCCCAGGGCCTAAGCAGAGGCAGCACAGGTGTCAGTGATTTCCAAACACACGCTGGAGCCCCTCCGACGTCAGCCTTCTCTGTCCTCTTTTAGCTTTTTCTCCTGCCCTCTGAGTCCTTACTGCAGGCTTTTCGAGATGCTCACCTGGAGACAGGAGGCCAGCACACTAAGGATTGGGGCCTTTTGTCCCAGTGCTTCCCCCAGGAGCCAGCACCAGGAGTCTGGCGCCTCTGAACACCGAAGCAGAATCTGAAGGAGATCCGTCATCTCTTCTTTGTGTCTCTGGAGTTCCTGTGGGGACGTGCTGCAGACTTGATCACCATCCACTCTGGAGTTGGACACTGAGGGCAAGCTCTCGAAAGCCAGTCTTAAGTGGTGCTGAAGAACAGGGCTGAAATACTGGAGAAGATATTTCACCTAAAAAACATATTAGATGATGATCAAAAAAGACAACCAAATTCCAATTTCAGCTGGAGCTGAAAATGTTGAAGAAAAGAGGCAAACGTGTTCTTTCTTAACCTGAACTGTCACAAGCGACCACTGTATATCAGAAGTGACCACACAATTTTACAAAGTCGTTTGTTATGTTTGAGTGAGTTTCCAGACTCAGTCTAGAGTTACACAAACTCTTCCTTCAGCTCTTTAGTAGTAATGACTGGTCCTCTGTCTGAAGCCAACCCACAGAAATCTCAGGAAAAATAAGTTACGATAGCAAACAAAAGCCTATGATGCACAACAGAAAGAACACTGTCTTCTGAGAAGTGCTCCAATCTCCTCTTCTTTAATAACCAGGAACAATCGGTGGTTTACCTCCTCTGGGTGGTGACTATGGAGCTGGCTGTGAACGATGAATTGTAACCAATCATTTGCTCTGGCACATTCTCTAAGGTAAGATGTGCTTGGTTTCATATTGTGGAGCCTGCAGAACTGTACCACTAACGCCCACTGGCTGCTGGATTCACTGGATAACCTGGAATTGGGAGTGGAGGTGGGGGTAAGAGGGAAAGAACTTGTTAAAATATAGCTTTAAACTGGAAACTTAGCAGAAAATAAATTAACTACAGTATATTCTCTAAAATGTCTTTCAACAAACACCGAATATTTATTACAACGCTTTGAAAACAGAACTCTTTCATCCATAACGCACAAAAGCTTTCTCAGCATACCGGCAAAATTCCTTTCCCGCCTCTCCCTGCCACCCCAGTACCAACCAAGTATCTGTCAAACCAGCTATATAATGTACCATCTTTAGGAGAACTGAGAAAATAGTCACTCAAGAAACTGGGTACCTAATTCTCTTGCATGATTCCCTTTAGAGTATCAGAGGGAAGCCTGACAGGTACCTGGACTTCCTTACCAAAGGAGGGTACCTAATCAGCAGTCAGTGACGGGAGGGCCGGGAGAATGGGCACCCCCAGGGCTGGGGTAGCAGGGTCAGCCCAGCGGACAGCAGAGAGGGAACATGACATCAGTGTAAGCAGAGGAGTTTTTGTGGAAAGGTGGTCACCTCTCCTTCCATTATCAGTTGACATATATTGGCAAGAAAAAAAAAAGCCAAGGACATCACTTAGTCAAATTTTGTGAGACCCATCCTGCCCTGATTCTGACATGTTAACAGTGGAGACCTCTCAGACCAGCAGGGCCCTGGGGGAGGCAAAGCTCCTCTCCACCTCTTGGGAACCCTCTCTTAAGAAGGAATCATTACCTTCACCCTTTTACTCATGGCAAAATGCATTAAAATATGCTACGTGCTCCATGAGGAAGAAGATAAGGTCTAGGAGGACTAGCAGAAACATCTGAGAGAAGAAACACTAGGCAAACATAGACTGGAATGATCAAGTTTCCTGGGAAAGAGGTGAGGGTTGCAACTCACAAACCTCTTTATTTCCTGCTGCTGAATGTTGTTCCATATACCTTCTTCTAAAAGAACAAGCAATTCTTCTATGGTTGCCCTTTCACCCACAGCAAGTTTAGACAGTTTTTCAGCTATAAGAAACATAAACAACAAAATACAATCAAGAGAAAAATACGGTCAAGAACTGGGCATTTCCTCTTTTTTTGGCCACAATGCACAGCTTGCAGGATTTTAGTTCCTCAAATAGGATCAAACCTGGGCCACTGCAGTGAAATCAGTGTCCCAACCACGGGACCGTCAGGGAATTCCCAGGAACTGGGTATTTCTACCTGAAGAGGGTGGCCCAGAGACATTTCAGATACCTATTAAAAGGCCCAAAGAAATGAGACATAAAGTACATTCTGCAGAAAAAGGATGAAACAGAGATAACTGTTTCTTCCCCAACCACTCACAATTCAATGCTTTAGACCTATTTATCCCTTGTTCTTTAAACCAAACAAACGACATAAAGGTGGAGTACCTAAAGACTCTCTGACAGACTTGTATTGAGCATCTTCACTGCCACACTTGTAGTTCAAAATTATATTTGCCACTTTCATATCAACTCTGAGCTTGAGGCTGTCGAGACCAAGCAATTCTAAGAAACACACACAGGCGGCTCCTATTGAAGGTATATGGAAGGAGGAGAGCCCTAAAACGTAGGCTTCATTGCCTACCTGCTGAATCCTGAGAAAGAAAGGAATCAAAAGTCACATCAGCACGTAAACTTTCTTCTCACCAGGAAAAGCAGATGGGACTGCACCAGTGACACCTAGACCTTGACTCCCCCCGCCCCCTCACTGCCCCCGCTCCCCCTCACCCCTTGTACTCCCCTCCCCCCGCCCGCCCCCTCACTGCCCCCGCTTCTCCTCGTCCATTTAGGTCCTGGTAGCTCCTAGGTACCTTCTGGCTCCACGGCCCCTATTCCTTTATATTTTATCTTTCCCTAAAACACCTATTCATAGTCCAAGTAATTTTTGCTTCCAATTTCAGGGGGATACGGAATAGAATTTATGAAAGACTGTCAACTTGTGATCTTATTAACTATGAGTATTTACACAAACTACCAAGAAAACTAACGACACCTCAAGTTTGACATCATAAAGCACATGAATTTTAAAGTACTCATATATGTACTTTTATATGAATAGAAAAATTCAGAGGAAAGATACACAAGAAATTAATCATGCTTATTTTTACTATGTGCAATAGAATGAAGCTGAGAGACAAAACATTTTTTTTCATTTTTCACCCTTCTGATTTACTTGAATATTTTACCATACAGATGCATTAGTTGACTATAAAATAAACCAACATACTAAATCTGCATTTAGCTGTTGATTGCATCAAATACTCCTCCCAATTCTGTGTTTTACAAAAGTGAATTATAAAAGACCAAGATCTTAAATACAGACTTCACATGTAATTATGAAATTCCCTCTTTGAAACTGCTAACATTTGGCAAGCTCCTGGTTCAATTTTTAAAGACATGATTTTAAGATATATTTATGATATTTTAAAATGTATTTTAATCTTTTTCCTATTCACAAAGATTAAGTGCCAGAAACCTAGGGTACACAGAAAAGTACAAATGAAAAAAATATACACCTAATTTGTTGGCCAAATAAAATGACCAACTGTGGTTATGTTTCCAGTAGGTTTTTATAAATGCGTGTATAAAAATACACAAATATGCCTTTTATTAAGAGTATAAATTATGTTTTAAATACTCACAGCTGCTTGGGGGTCTTGCTCTTGGTTAACTCCTGAACCAGAAAAGTACCAAATGCAAACGATGGCCGCCCATGATGTAAATAATAAGCAAAATTCAGACGTTCTACTACAGCATATTTATTAACCAGGTCATCGCTAGAGAAATGTGGGAGCTGACTCACTGCATCTGGGGGAAAGTGAAACAATATTAATCCTCTGCACCTCACCATGATTAACTTCAGATCGGCATGTGGAAAACTTAACTTGGCAATGGTGAAAGAAAACCGGTGGCCATCATCATTGTGTATCACTGTGTATCATTCTGAACTACCAAAATGTAATAATTTTATTTTAATGTGGAGCAGTAGTCCTCATTTCACACAAAAATATGTACCTTAGAAGCCACATAAAAACCTATAAATTATGTATTAATCCTATTGAACTTGTTATTTTATTTTTTATTTTTTTTAAAAATTCAAAGATTTTTATTAGATATTTCACTAGCAAATGTATTCAAATGGTAATCAAGGACACAAGGGTGATCAACATCATTATTTATTAGGGAAATGCAAACTAAAACCACAATAAGACACCACTTCACAAATATTGGCCAGATTATGAAGAAACTGGAATTCTCATCCTTATGGGAATGTCAGATGTACCAGCCACATTGGAGCATAATTTGGTAGTTTCATGGAGAAGTAAACATAAATTTATCATACAAGCCAGTAATTCTACATCTAGGTATCTATCCAAGAGAAATTAAAGCATGTTAACATAAATTATTATATTGATTTTTATAGCAGCATTATTAATAATAATCAGAAAATGAAAACAATCCAAATGTACATTGATTGGTGAATGGTTAAATAAACTGGGATATATTCATACGCTAGAAAGTTATTCAACAATATAAAAGAAAATAGCACCGATACATTCCACATGGTGGATAAACTTAAAAAACATTATAACTGAAAGAAATTAGATACAAAATAATGACATATGATATGCTTTCTTAATATGCAACCTCCACAAAAGGCAATCTATAGAGATGTGATATGGATTAGTGGTTCCCTGTGGCTGTGGATGGGAATGGAGAGTAACTGCAAGTGGGTGGAGGTCAGGGGAAATGTTCTAAGTTGGAATATGGTTTTGGATGCACAGCTCTGCACCTTTACAAAAAGTCATTTAATGTAATTTTTATAGTATTCAAATTATTCTTAAATAAACGTATTTAAAAAGTAAACCACTTAAATTTTCCCTGTTAGTTCACATAGTAAAGATAACTTCTATCACCTATTTTATGCTACACTGTAATATTACTAGAAATTGTAAGCATTGTAATTGTGCAAGAAAAAGCATAAGGGCTCAAAAAGAAGAAATAAAATATCAACTGTTTTAAAAATGGCATGATTAGAATTAGATCAGTGAAAATGATAAACTTGGGAAATCTCAAACTCCTTGCCTCCAAATAAGAATGAAAAAGTTCACAAAACTGTCAGAATAAACTCTTTCAATTCTGACATTTAATCAAAAACTTAACACAAGCAAGAGAATGCTTAAAGAAACAAATGAAACAGATGAATTTTGATGAGAGCTCTGTAATCTTAACATACTCTATTATCAGCAGTGGCCACAGGACTGGAAAAGGTCAGTTTTCGTTCCAGTCCCAAAGAAAGGTGAGGCCAAAGAATGTTCAAACTACTGCACAATTGTGCTCATCTCACTCACTCGCAAAGTAATGCTAAAATTCTCCAAGTTAGGCTTCAACAGTACGTGAATTGAGAACTTCCATATGTTCAAGCTGGATTTAGAAAAGGCAAAGGAACCAGAGACCAAATTGCCAACATCCACTGGATCACTGAAAAAGCAAGAGAGTTCCAGAAAAACATCGTCTTCTGCTTTATTGATTATGCTAAAGCTTTTGACTGTGTGGATCATGACAAACTGTGGAACATTCTTAACGAGATGGGAATACCAGACCACCTGCCTCCTGAGAAATCTGTATGCAGGTCAAGAAGCAACAGAACCAGACATGGCACAGCGGACTGGTTCCAAATTGGGAAAGGAGTACATCAAGGTTGTGTGTTGTCACCCTGCTTATTTAATTTCTATGCAGAGTACATCATGTGAAACACTGGGCTGGATGAATCAACAAGCTGGAATCAAGACTGCTGGGAGAAGTATCAATAACCTCAGATATGCAGATGACACCACCCTTATGGCAGAAAGTGAAGAGGAACTAAAGAGCCTCTTGATGAAAGTGAGAGAGAAGAGTGAAAAAGCTGGCTTAAAATTCAACACTCAGAAAACAAAGATCATAGCATCTGGTCCCATCGCTTCACGGCATATAGATGGGGAGACAATGGAAACACTGCTGCAGATGGTAATGCAGTCCAGCCATAAAATTAAAAGACACTTGCTCCTTGGAAGAAAAGCTATGACCAAACTAGCTAGCATATTAAAAAGCAGAGACATTACTTTGTTGACAAAGGTCCATCTAGTCAAATCTATGGTTTTTCCAGTATTCATGTATGGATGTAAGGGTTGGATCATAAAGAAAGCTGAACACTGAAGAATTGATGCTTTTGAACTGTGGTGTTGGAGAAGACTTTTGAGAGTCCATTGGAGTTCAAGAAGATCAGACCAATCAATCCAAAAGGAAACCAGTCCTGAATATTCACTGAACGGATTGATGCTGAAGCTGAAACTCCAATACTTTAGCCACCTGATGTGAAGAGCTGCCTCATTTGAAAAGACCCTGATGCTGGGAAAGACTGAGGGCAGGAGGAAAAGGGGGACGACAGAGGATGAGATGGTTGGATGGCATGAACTTGTTATTTTAGATGCTATAATTCTATATTTGATGATTCTTTTAAGTTCACATTGGCGATAATCCTTTAACTACAAGTCTGTTAATGATCGGCAAATGGAGGTTTTTAATTCATTCACACGGCTCATTACACAGTGAACTCCTTTGCGTCGTATTTTTATGAATCCTCTCTTCACCAAGATCAATGCACTGTACCTTTTCCAAAATACTGAGAAGAATATTATTTTCTCCACATTAATACCTTAATAATCTTTTATTATAGCTACTATTGTTTCTGATGTTGTATTCACGAGGACCTTATTATTTACATCATACCATTTTTCTAAGACCAGCAGAGTAGTTCAAAGTTCCTCTGTGCCCAAGAAAAAAGCAGAAAAAAACATTT
This sequence comes from Antilocapra americana, assembly GCA_007570785.1. NCBI lineage: Eukaryota > Metazoa > Chordata > Mammalia > Artiodactyla > Antilocapridae > Antilocapra > Antilocapra americana. Next base: position 177,653 of record ML664173.1, on the reverse strand, counting down.
TTTTCTCTTTTTAGAGAAATACAAAGTCAAAAGACATGTGGATGTGGAAAGTTCATATGAAGTCACTGTTCCCACCAAGCCCTGACCGTTAATTGCTTCTTAGCCGTTAAAGACCTATTTTAAAAGGAGATAAAACATTTCCAACAGTAAGGAACCATTTCTGGAAAACAGTGCATCTGCTCTTACTTTCATTGTTCAAAGCTGAAGTAAAATTGTATCCTCAAAGGAATTTTTATATTCTGACTGTTGCTGCTGCTACTGCTAAGTCGCTTCAGTCGTGTCCGACTCTTCGCGACCCCGTGGACTGCAGCTCACCAGGCTCCTCCATCCATGGGGTTGTCCAGGCAGTACTGGAGTGGGGTGCCACTGCCTTCTCCGATATTCTGACTAGGCTTTTAATTAAAAAATGATTTGAAGACTTTAGAGGAGCCCATCATCCTACAAAGCTATTCCTTAAAAGCAGACCTCCCTCGAGATTAAGAAACTGTCATGTCTTACATGCATTCTTTGTAAGAGCAGACTGATTCTGATTACTTACACTTGTATACAGAACCATGCATTCATTCATTAAATATTTACAGAGTTCACATAAAGCCGAATGAACAAATCTGAGTCTTTGGTTTTCTTTTTTTTGGTCGCACAGCACAGCATGTGGGATCTTAGTTCGCTGACCAGGGACTGAACCCGTGCCTCTTGCAATGGAAGTGTGGAGTCTTAACCACTGAACCACAAGGGAAGTCCCCAAACTTGAGTTTTCATTCAAAGAAGACCCTGATTTTTTTTAGTGGTTTGGGGGGCCAGTATGGAGGTTCTGTATGAGGGAAAATTTTCTCTGACCTGCTGCAAGAGCCCAGTTACCATGCAGCTGCCTTATGGTCATTCCCATGGTAAAACCGTATGAAACAAGCAGCAAGCATTCTAGTCAGATACAACCCTCCAATTTAGAACATTTGTGTTACGTCCTCATAATAACTATTTCATTTAATTTGTGCTTTATTTCTTCAAATATGTTTTAAACTTCTAAAAACAAGGCAGGGAAGAGGTCTTAAGCTTCCTTTCAGTTTCCCTAGTGTACCTGGTCGAGTGCTCCATATTCACTGGGACCTCAGGACTCTGGCTAAAAACGGATGGAGCTGGAGCCGTCGGAACTGCCAGAGGATCCTGTCTACTCTTCAGTAATCTCACTGAGATGAGGATGAGTGTTTTCACTTGAAAATGCAATGAGCACTACCTCACCCTGCACTGAACACCAACTGAATCTCTACCACAGGCCCAGCACTGTGCTAGGCACCAGGTAAATTCAAGGCATCAAACTTTGAACTCATAAAACTGACATGTTAGAAAATGCTCTTTTATGTACATCAGCAAATATTTATAGGGTATGTACTATGTGACAAGTATGAATTTGAATCCTACTCTAGAGTAATACAGGCAGAGGCACCATAGGTAATATGATATTAAAAGCTAACTCAAAATGCATAAGTAAAAAAGAAACAGAAAAAGCAGAGTTTAGGAACAGCACACAGAAAAAAATCAAGGAAATGTCTATGGTCTAGAGAGGATGGCAGTGTGTACACACACCTCCGGCGCTTACCATGTAAGAGCTTCTTAAATGTGTCTCCTGTGATGGGAGGGGGGCACTGTCACTTAAACTGACGAGAGGTTAGATCAGGGGCCCGAGGTCATACAGCTACTACACGGCAGAGCCAAGATCTGTCTAATGTTGGAACACCTGCGCTTCTAACCTTCACCATATTAAGATTCTACTGCGAGTGAGCAAGGGTTTTGGAGGGGGAGAGATTTAAGCAGAAGGCTTTGTTACATCTTCCAGCGAGTAAAGCACTAGTGACCTCGTGACTTTTGACTCAAAGTATGCTTTCAATTCAGTTTCCTATAAAATGTTTTCCATTAAAACTACAATGAGGTATCAACTCACTCTGGCCAGAAAGGCCATCATCAAAAAGTCTACAAATAATAAATGCTAGAGAGGGTGTAGAGAAAAAGGAATCCTCCTACACAGCTGGTCAGAATGTAAACTGCAACAGCCACCATGCAGAAGGTATGGAGGTCACTTAAGAAACCTAGAAACAGAGTTACCACAAGACCCGGTAACCCTACTCCTGGGCATGTACCCAGAGAAAACTGTAATTCAAAACGATCATGCACCCTGATGCTCACTGCAGACTGTTTGCAACATGTCCATCAACAGGTGAGTGGGTAAAGAAGGCGTGACACCCACACATACACACCAGTATACACAAGCACTCTCACACAGCAGAAAGCAGGTATGTGTGTACACATACACACACACGCATACATACGCACAACGGAATAACCACTCAGCCGTAAAAGTGATGAAATAATGGCATCCGCAGCAGCAACACGGAGGGACCTGGAGACGATCAGACTAAGGGGTATAGGCAGGCAAAGACAGATACCGTATCACTTAGATGCGGAGTCTGAAATGATGATACAGATGAATTCATTTACAGAACATAAAGAGACTGACAGACGTATAAAACAAACGTACAGTTTTACCAAGGGGGAAAAGGGCAGGGAGGGATAAATTAGGTTGGGATTAACATATACACACTACTACAAATAAAACAGATGACCAACAATGACCTACTGTATAGCACAGGGCACTACACTTAATATTTTGTAATAACCTATAGGAAAAGAATCTGAAAAAGAATATACCTGAATCATAGTGCTGTACACCTGAGACTAACATATTGTAAATCAACTATACTTAAATTAAAGAAGGCATGCCAGTATTTTTTTTAAGTTCCTATTTTCAAGAAAGAAAGCATGAAGGAAAACTAGATTGGCTTCACATAAATGATCCTCTACTGTCAACACTGCTGATATGCTTCTAAAGCAAGAAGAATCCATAATGACTTACCTCCTATAGCCAATGTGTTGGCAGACTGCCAGCCAAACAATCTGCTAGGATCAAAGGGCAACAATGACTGAAAAAGGGGAGAGGTCAAATCAGAGTTAAAGGTTAACTGATTCTACAGTAAACTAGATCATATGAGAGAGCTTCACTTTCTCTTTCAGTCTGCTTCCCTTTCCACGGCAAATAAAAACTTCTCATCCTTCCAGATATAAACTCTTTGAAAACAGCTACAAACAAAAAATAGGATGGGAGACATTTTTCTACTCCAATAAAAATAGAACTGGCTATGTTTCTTTTATAGACTCTCTTCATTTCAAACTATGTCTGCAAAGTTTACTGTCTTTTGGTAGAACCAGCAACAATTACAACGCAAAAATGGGCTTTATAAATGCTTTGGAATCAAAAGGCAAGAGGACCAAGAGGCTAGAAAATGCTACCATAAATACAACAAGGTGTGCTGAGGGTCAGGAGAGCCAGCTAGGTCATAGGCCAAAGGAATGTAATGACCAAAGCAGCAATAACATCACCAAAGAAAAATAGCAGACTAAGGCCACGTCAGTCAGAAAAGATCTGAGAGCAGGGAGCACTGGTTGTTTGAAATGTGTAGGCCAAAGGCTTAGCAGATAGTAAACAGACTGTGGGAAAGAGACAGAGAACTAGACAGGAGACAACAGAACTATTAGGTCCAGGTTTGGATGGCGAGAAAAAGAGCAGCTTTGATTTTATTTATGTACATGTGTGTATATTAGATTATTTATGTAAGTATATTTTAATTAATTCATTCATTTATTCTAAGGCTCCCAACAAGGGATTAAACCTGGGCCATGACAGAAGGCGCCAAGTCCTAACCACTAGACCACCAGGGAATGTCAAAGCAGCTTTTACTTTAAATGAAGGGAGAATCCCGTGGTCTAGTGAAGAAGGAATACTTATCCCAAAACAACAGGACTAAAAAACTGCTTCAACCTAAAAACAGAACAAAGAACAACTGGAAACCACTTCTGTTTTAGGCTGATGGGATCCAGTTTATGTAGTAAAACATGTATTTTTATGCTTTTATGTAATCCACTTATATCTATGAAATCTATCTCATTTCTGCAGAGAGAAGAAGCTTGTGATAGATAATACATCTATCCAACTGCTTCCTTCTTCAAAGAAAATTTTGCTACATTAAAAACAAACAAAAAAACCCTGCTGACACCTATCAGCAACAGGTAGTTCATGGACTCACGTATGCCTGGGGACCACACTTTTAAGTAGCACTAGTCTGTAAAATTTTCACATTAGAGTAAGAGGTTTTATATTTTTATAGGATTACAGGGTTTAAGTTGAACTGAAGACACTATGAGAATATCTGTACTCAGGAAAAAAAAGCAAAAGCCTTCTAAAGTGAGAAATAAGCAAAAGAAAGTGTTCTTTAAAAAAAAAAGTATTTATTTTTTAATTGAAGGATAATTGCTTTCCAGAACTTTGTTGTTTTCTGTCAAGAAAGTGTTCTTAATTGAGGATCCCTCAATAGGTTTCAGGGAACCTGTGAATTCCTCTGACATATAAGCAAAATTATATGCAATTTTTCTGGGTACAGGGTTTGTAGCTCTCTTACATTCTTGAAGAGGTCTTTGTCCTGAAAAAGGTGACTTAAATGAACAGCCCTATTCACTGAGAAGAGAGAGAAGTTTATCAGTGGTAGCATGAAGCAGCTTTCAATGAAAGAAGCAGACAAGTACGCTGGCCAGCTGCCTTTCTGCCCTCCCACCCATTTCCACCTTTCTCGTACTCTGCCCTGAACCGCTGACAACTGCATTTCCCAAACTCACCTGTGCTCTAGATACCAGACACATTTAGCCATGAGAGATTAAAGGTGGGAAGAGGGGAGAAACTGAGATACCTTCCCCTTCTGTGTTTTCTGGAGCATCTCCTACAAGGTTCCAGCTCTATGCTCTCTTCCAAGCTCCCTGTAGGCAGCCTGGTTGTGAGTGAGTCTCTGAGAGAGGCTCCAGCTGCTGGGTTCAGATAACACCACTTTCTGGCAGCCTTAGGGGTGTTGGTGACCTCCGTCTTTGTCAATTTTGAGTTTGTCTCATCATCACACACTTGGCTTCTCTCTTTTGCTATTGTTCCGTATAAGCGATTTCCTACATTAAATGGCCTACACATGGAAGACTCTGGCTTCCCAGGTGGTACAGTAGTCAAGAACCTGCCTGCCAATGCAGGAGATGCAGGTTTGATCCCTGGGTTGGGAAGATCCCCTGGAGAAGGGAATGGCAACCCACTCCAGTATTCTTGCTGGAGAATCCCATGGACAGAGGAGCCTGGTGGGCTACAGTTCACAGAGTCACAGTCGAAAACGACTGGGCATGCACACGTTACCTTACACCTGGAAGATCCAGAATGGTGTCTCTTTTCCACCCTGGCTGGACCCTGGCTGATATGTCTCAGTACTATACCTGCATGAGGTGGTAGAGTGTAATATCAGGAGGCAGGACACTGGTGGCGGTATACTGTGGGAAGAGAGCAGCTTTAAGCTTTGGGTAAGGAGTTAATGCCATCTTCAGTAGCTGGGGATCTACTTTCTTCAAAGAGTTCTCATTTTCTCCATTCTGAACAACCTAAATAAAAAGACAGATAATGTGGTACAGAATAATGTTTTTCTCTTTTCCAAATTTAAGTCCTTTTTTCATAAGATACAAGGAGTAACAGGCCAACAGTTCTAGTCCTGATTTAAGACAAACTAGCTATATGACCCTGGGCTAGGTATTTAGTATCAGGTAGGTTTCAGTTTCTTCAACTACAAAATTAGAAAATTCAGCTAAATCAGTGGCTTTCAAACTGTACAAGGAAAATCTGTTTGAAAACAGGCTCTGTTACAACAATATTTAAAATTTTAAAACATTAAATATTTAATTGGATATTAAATAGTAAATATTTTAAAAGAAATAAACCTACCAGACTAGATGACCCTTAGGCTCTTTCCTCTCAGGTCTCAAGTTATTCTATGACTAATTTCTAACAGGTGATTAAAAACAGAGGCCTAAGCAACCATGAAGTTAAGATATACTGCAACATCTAAAACGGGTGGAATTAAATTAAGCTAGCATCAGTAAGGAACTTACAGGTTAGATGATTAACAGCATTTTTAAGTTCCCTCTAACCAGCCATTGCTACAGTTTCAACAAAGCAGAGAAGGGCAAATTTTCACTGGGTTCCTCAAAAGAGCTTTTAAGGGTAGCTAAAAACTGTGATTTCCTTTTTAGCTCTCAAAGAGGTCAAATAATAGAGAATAATTCCCAAGCCACAGATTCAAAGTCTACTTACTCCAAGGAGCAACTAGATCTTGATTCCACCCTAAGAACAAACCCGACGTCTCAGAGAGCAAATCAGGGGGAAAACGTCCCTGCATCTCGCTCAGTCGCTGTCCTCAAGGGACTGGCTTCAGGGCCCTTACAGACGACCGGAACCTGGGGGGCTCGAGTCCCTCAGATAAAACGCTGCAGTACAGTCGCCCCCCCCACGCCTGTGGACACAGAAGCCCTGGATATGGAGGGCTGACTACATCGGTCGCCTTTCAACTTAAGGGGACATGATACAAAGCTTAAAAATTCACTGCTGTTTTCTGCTCTTTAATGAAATACGGGTATGTGGTCACACTTTAAATCAACTGAGATCTAGAAGACCCACAGGTATCTCTGCTAAATTCGTACTCAGGCCTATACCGCTGTGACACGTAAAAGTGCTGTCCATACCTGGCTGACGCCCCCAGGGGCGTACATTGTGGTAGCGAGGGCCAGGAGGGTGTGTCCTTCCAATAGCATACTGCTGACACTGGCCTGGCTGCTGGGAATCAGTATCTGAGCGTTTGCAAGGCTAGCCTGGAAGATCAGTTTGGGATCTGAAAAATAAAGAAAGGACATTTTTCTCCTCGAGAGAGAAATACTAAACTAAGAATTCCATGGGTTTCCCTGGTGGCTCAGATGGTAAAGAATCTGCCTGTAATGTGGGAGACTTGGGTTCAATCACTGAGTCAGGAAGACCCTTGAAGGAAATGGTAATCCACTCCAGTATTCTTGCCTGGAGAATTCCATGAACAAGGGAGCCTGGAGGGCTACAGTCCACGGGGATGCAAAGAGTTGGACATGACTCAGCGACTCAAACACACACAAGAATTATATAATTCTAAAAAAGAAAATTTATTTTTAGCTCTACCCGCAGTAAGGACTTTCTAAATTTAAAAGCAATAGGAAATCAGATTACAAAGTGAAGAAAAAAATAGAGTCTACGTAAAAATAAAACCTTCCATTCAAGGAATGGAAACAAGAAAAATTGAAAGGTAGTAATGAACAAAGGGAAAAATCAACCAAAGACAACAACCTAACAATTAATGTCTTCAACAGAGAGCTCATACCAAAGCCCAAAATACTGACTCTAGCACACAAATGGACAGAGTAACCATTTTACAAGAAGAAAATATAAATGCCTCACACATAGAAATATATAACTCATTAGCAATAAAATCCAAATTAAAACAGCAATTAGATACCATGTATCACCTATCTGCTTCTTAAATAAAGCTTGAGTCTAGATTATGGTCAAATATTTGTCTATAGTTATATGACTTATCTAAAGAGTTTACAACTTAAATTCCATTCAAGAGAATGGTTCTTTATCCAAAGCAATATCTGTTTTAACATAGCACACCCATACCTGTTAAATTACTGGAAACTTGTCGACAATGAACTAAAAATTCAAACCAAGGGTGAGCTTCATGTAATTCTTTTTTTCCCAACAAAGGACAATCTGGAGGACTAAGTCTGTATATAAAACAAACACACAAAATATCTGGTTAACAAAGGGTAAGACAATTACAACCATGTTTGCTCAGGTGATAACTAGCATTAAAAAAAAAAAAAGAACTCTGCACTTAAAATGGAAATAGAACACAATATACTCCCAGTCTTACAGTACGTTTTTCATATGACTTACATATGATCTGGAAATACAGAAGATTTTAGAGACAGAGATAATATCACTTAAAAGTGTTTCCTACCATGATGATATTTTACCGACTCTGTGTAAGATGACCAGAACACCTCTGTGCTGTGAGACACTCTGTACTTTATTGTTTTGGTTTAAAAACAACAACAACAACAAAAAACGCTTTAGCTTTCTCAAGCTTAAGAGATTTTTGGAAAGCTTTTGCCTAAGTACAAGAGAAGATGAAACTGAGCAGTTAAGGCTCGTAACAGGTCCTCTGAAAATACGGCCTTTGAATCCCCCCTTGCCGGTAGTTTTGGAGGAAATGTTTCTGTGTTCAAGTAAGCCTCAATGATATGAACAAGAAATACACCCTTTGCTTGAATTCCTAGCCTATATTACACAAAATAAATAAAAATGTTCTCATTAGCAGATGAATGTGGGCTCTGGAATCAAATATAACTAAATCTAACTTTACCATTTATTAGCTGTGCACCTTAAACAAGGCACTGAGTCCCTCTCAAAGCCTCAGTTTCCTCATCTGTGAAATGGAGGTATGAATAACCACCTCACAGGAGTTTCTGAAGATTAAATGAGATACTGCACGTAAAGCACTAAGAATAGTGCCAAATACAGTGTAAGTCCTCAAATATTAGAGACTGCTGCTGCTAAGTCACTTCAGTCGTGTCCGACTCTGCGAGACCCCAAAAACGGCAGCCCAACCCTGGGATTCTCCAGGCAAGAGCACTGGAGTGGGTTGCCATTTCCTTCTCCAATGCATAAAAGTGAAAAGTGAAAGTGAAGTTGCTCAGTCTTGTCTGACTCTTAGCGACCCCACGGACTGCAGCCCACCAGGCTCCAGTACATGGGATTTTCCAGGCAAGAGTAGTGGAGTGGGGTGCCATTGCCTTCTCCGATATTAGAGATTACTAGTATTATTATTACTGACCCAATAGCAAGTAACACTGGCCACAGATATGATTCTACCGGTTGATCTTAGGTAAGTATATATATTGATGTCTGCTTATCTAAATATAAACTTTAGAGCATGTCTAAGATTCCTTGCAGTGGCTATAAAGTCAAAGTTTTTAGCATTTGCTTGGTGATGAAAGTCCAAGTTAACCATAACCATTAGAATCTTCCCTCCTTTAAACTTTAAAAGCATTAAATATTAATAAATTAACATATCTAATTATTTAAAAGACTAATATTGATGTGACATAATTAACATCTAAAAAACACGTAAGCATTTACTTGAATGGAGTATTAAACTAAAAGATGTTACCAAATGTTAGAGTGGGGGGAACTACTTCAAAAAGATCAATATTGCTCACATGAAAGCTTAATGATTTCCTAAAAGTCATAATCAGACGTAATATGGAAAGAGGGAACATGAAGGCTTCGTTCTCAGTACTCACTTGTAATAGTCGAGATAGGCATAAAGAAGATACTGCAGACTGTGTTCCAAACAATAGAGAATGAAATGAGAGTGGAAATCCCAACCTTCTTTGGACCTATAGTTTTGAAGAGCGAGGGCATCCTGCATCACACCCCCAATACGGTTCAGTCTGACAAGGAAGAGTTCAAAGTCTTCTAACTCTGATGTAAGAAAAATTCCATTCCTATTGGGAAGGTTTAAACAAAACATGGCAAGTTAAAAAGTCTCTGGATTCAGAGCAGACCAAACCATCTCCATTGTTAAGTAATCTCAACTAGTTAAAAACTAGTAACTACAAATTAAGACTGCCAATTCTTACCTCATAAATATGTTCTGAAACACATCTTTTGCTAGTTTCCAATAAAGGTTTCTGCACCACTACAGTATTTTAAGGTAGTAATGACAGTCTCCAATTATCGTAAATAGTTCAAAAACCTAAACTAAATCACCTCCATTTCTTTGTTTTTGACTGGAACTGTGCAACCACTATGGCTCTTGAAGCTAGATGCTTTACACACCGAGGAATTCACCAAAATAGCCAAACAAAATCATTAAGAGATTAAAACATAATAAAGAGTAATTTAAACAGACCAACTATTAAAGAACAGAAATTTGCATTTAAATATTTAAGTTTACTGTTCACACATCATGAAAGGCAGGTTTTAGTCGCTCAGCGGTGTCTGACTCTTTGTGATGCTATGGCCTGTAGCCTGCCAGGCTCCTCTATCCATGGAATTCTCCAGGCAAGAATATTGGAATGGGTAGTCATCCCCTTCTCCAGGGGATCTTCCTGACCCAGGGATCGAACCTGGATCTCCTGCATTCAGGCAGATTTTTTACCATCTGAGACACCAGGGAAGTTCATTCATACCATTAAAAGAGTACAACAAAAAAAGTATCACGTGGAGTTTAGAGAAACACCAGATAGCCACCACCTTGATTAAAGGACACTGTACCTAGAAGTCCTTGGAGCATTCCTCCCCTTTTACATGAGCTTTTTCGCCTGCAGAGGTAACCACTATCCTGATTTTCATGGTAACTGTTCCCCTACTTCCATTCACCAACATAGTTTTACTACCCATGTGTGTAGCCTGGAATATTAATAATGTTTGACTTTGGCTATTTCAAACCTGACATATATGAATGGAACATCCTGGACACACTATTGCCTTCTTTTTCCCACTTAACACTGTGTGATTTATCCATGTTGATACCGACAACTGGAGCTTATTTTCACTGTTAGTTTCACTTGTATAGTTTTCATTGTTTCACTGTATGATTATCCCACATTTTATTTTTCTATTCTATCTTTGATAGTCATTGTTCCTAGATTTTTGGTAAAATAAATTTCCCTTTCTGTGACTATAAATAAGGAGCATCTTGTCATATGATTACTGGCCGTGTGTGGTTTCTCTTTTGTGAAGTATCTGTGTGCTGGTATCCTTCCCCTCCAGACCCAAGCTCTATTCTCCTGCTTTGGTCCCTAGACGCTCACCTGTGTGGGACAGTCTAGAAGATGCCTGTGCCCTCAGGCTTCTGCCTTGCTTTGTCTGGAAGTACGAAGACCCCCGTTAGGAGACAAGAATCAGGATAAAAGGAAGATGGGGAGGCCTTGGCGCTCTGTGCTGTGTGGCAGCAGGCTGGCTAACGCTGTCCACTGAGGGACATGACTCTTGCCAGGCAGCTCCCTGGTCTCAGGAACCACTGTCTCCCTTTGCCCCACACCAAGCCTGTTAGAAAGCACACCCTATTCTCACGGTCATGAAGACAGTCTTCCCTATCTTCTAAAAGCATTATGAGTTTACATTTGACATTTAAGTTTTAAAAACTACGTGGAGGGCTCCTTAGTGGTCTACTGGTTACGAATCGGCACGTCAGTGCAGGGGATGTGAGTTCGATCCCTGGGTCAGAAATATCCCCTGGAGAAGGAAATGGCAATCCATTCCATGATTCTTGCTTGGGAAAGCCCATGGACAGAGGAGCCTGGTGGGCTACCATCCATGGGGTCGCAAAGAGTTGGCTATGACTCAGTGACTAAGCATCAAAAAACAGCTACAGTACCTGGCCAGCTCATCTAAAATTCCATTTCTCATGTAGTTGTTGCAACAAGTATTCTGATCAACAACATCAACAGTCAAAGGTGGCCATTTATTCTGCTCAAGTAAAGCAGAATAACTACTCTGGGTCTGAAATTCTCCAATCCACAGGTTAATGCTGGGCCAATCATGGCGCGCTGTGAGGTATCTCCAGAGAGCTTCAGGAGAACACGAGTTATATCCTAAATAGGAACAAAATGCATCTTAAAATAGCAATGAATGATGATTACTGACATAAAACTCAATACTAATTGAGTAAACATGATGATCTGGGCAAACATTTAACATAACAGAAGAATCATTCAGGCCCTCTGCTCCTCTTACTATTTCCCTCTTCTGTGCCGTTTGTTTTCTAATGGATAGATCAACAGGAGGAAGAGCTAAATGCTGCCTGGTCAAAGAAAACTTGGGAGTCTCCTGTGTGTTTCACTGGCCTTGTCACCCTTCTTTTCCCCTTTTCTTTTCTTTAGTATAAACAAAATCTTCAGCTCTAATAATAAACGTGAATTTGACACCCTATGAATTACCACTGTTCACCATTGTTAAGTCATTCCCCAGAGCCCTGGTTTGATACAGATTCTCAGTTTACACAAAGAGAAAACAAAGACTATTCTGAAAAACAAAGAACGTTATGGGAGCTAGGAAGAGAACTCTTAGCCTTGAAATTTCACATTCACTGAACCATATGATTTTTCTCTTTCACAATCACATTACAAATCCCTTACAAAAACCTCAAGACGAGAAAAAGGTCTCAATATAAAGACTTGCATTTTAAAGCAACTGAGTATTTTTCCCCAAAAGGAATTCCAAAAAAAAAATGAAGACACCAAAATATTCAAATACCAATGCCTACTTTAATCTTCATTCATTCTTTTAGGCTCTTTCACACTTGCCTTCTGGATTTATCCGAGGGAGAAGGATGGATTCTTGTGTTGGCTGATTCCACCACTGAGCCCAATTTAACACAATTCTATGATCTTGCTTGTTAAGTTTATCTTTATGATCATATTTCAGGAACGAGTCCAAAACAGACTTGTGCTTGGAAAAATCCTGTTCCTTTATCCAATACCTAAAAGAGTGATAGGAAATTTTTTTTAAATTTTGGAGGGAAAGGCATCATTCCTTTTTCTCTGTTCAAGAAGTTCTACTCTTTCGGGGAACACATACGTCAATACTCTTAATTTTGTATTTATTAAAGTATATCTGATACGTAAATATTGATATGACACGGAATTCCTCAGGCCCTTCTGGGTGATACAAGTTTAATTTTCACAGGGAATATGAATTCAGTTCCACATAAGAAGTCCAAGATAACAATTAGAAACTAAGCCTTATCTATAGTATTCTTCCCATGTTATAAAGACAGGGATAACAAGACTACCTGGGTAAAGACTGGATCTGCGTATTTTCTTGTAAATGTCCTGAATAAAACTTCTCAACTTGATGCACAAAGTCTACAGTCCTTTTCTCTTTTTCAGAAAAATAATTTTTTTCTTTAAAAATTTCAACCTTGAACAAAACGCAATTAAAGAAAAAAATAAAAAAGAATCAAGAACATTTGCAAAACAAATACCATGAGATTAAATGCCACTTAAGAACTGTATTTTGAATTTCTGAGGCAACGTATGTATTCACACAAATTTTCCTTTAACACAAATGCAAAATGTTCATTTAAAAAGACAAGGAGTTGTCACCCTTTCATTTTACTAGGTATTAGTTGAATGTTAAAATAATTTGAAGTTCCACCAACGTTGACTAGAGAATGTGAACTCCTTAGTCTCCCTCACCTTGACCTACCAGAAAGTCCCGTACACATTTATCAGTTGTGTAGAAGCACATCTTGAGCAGCTGGTCTTTTACATTAAAGCCCTGAGGTAAAAACACAGAAAATCAGGAAAACTTGATTTTGTAATTATATTTGTATTATATACAAAATATAACTATATCTTGTAATTGAGCTATCTGAACCTAAATATATGTTCAATACAGAAGTACTCTATTACAAAAATGTGCCTTGTTAGAATTCCACAGCTTTTCTGCTCTTGTAAACATTCATTTCTACATTTATCATAATACTAACAGACCATCTCTAAATCCTTAAGGTGATCTGATCTGCCAGAAGAAAGGCAGCACACAGGACAATTCAAGGTGACGCCAGGCTACCACAGGACCAAAGCCACAGGTCTCTGCTGTGACGTTCACTTGAAGACAACCGTCAAAGCAAGGAACAAATCTGCCATAGTTTCACCCCTCTGAACATCCAGAGAATCACCATGGGCAAGACCTCAACCATGCAGATGAGGACCGTACCTCAGTCCAGGAACCCCATCTCTAAGACATTCCTTTCTCAAAAGGAAGTAAAACCATGGAGCACAAACAGAGGTATACGGCGTTTGACAGCTCAGATGGAGATGTAAGAGATAAAAAACAATAAAGAATGTTTCCCAACAAATAACGAGGTCCTCTGCACATTCTGAAATGGGTGAAACCTTTTATGAGAAACACAGTTTCCCCTTCTAAAAAAGTACCAAAGTACCAAATCTAATAGAGAACAAATGATAGAAATTCTAACCAAGAATCTCTTCAAGAAAGTTCTTAGTACTAAAGAATGTTTCTCAGTATTACTGTCATAATTCCGCAGTAAAACCTACACAAATTTCTTAGTTTTGTGACACGACTATGAATATACATCAGTTTTCCATTAACCAGAAACTGTATTAAACACACAAGAGAACTTCTTTCATCAGTGACCTCGTGATCAGACAAACTGTGCTACTTACCATATTCTTCAAAAGCTCAGAGGCTTCCTCTATATGGTTCTTCTTCAAATTGTCAAAGACCAAATCTAGGCCTATTCTAATCAACTCCTCAAGTCTTTGAGCAGAATGACCGTTAATCCTGAAGAAAGTTTGTGCCTCTGGTATTTTGTTGTTTAAAATGGCATTGGCAATAACTTCCTAGGAGAAGGAAGAAAAACATCTGCCTTTTGAGTTCCTTTTTATTACCCTCATATGATTATCAACAAGGGACTTATATATTTACCGAGTACCTCAATAAGAGACTTTTACTGAAAATCTATTACTAGATTTGGGGCTTGGAAGGGGATATGAATTGACCAAAATACAGACCCTGCTCTCCAAGAACTTTTAGACTAGTGGAAGAAATGCAAATAAAGCACAGATTATAGTACTGCATGATAAGGGTGAGGATACAGGTGTTCCCAGGGTTCCAGAGAGGAGGGTTCACAAGAGGAGTATCTAAATAAGAGAAATGAATAAAAAAGAAAAGGGTTCCTAGTAGAGCTGACCAATGAAGTAAAAGTTTTAAAGACAAATAAGTGTGATGTATGTTTAATGAGAAAAGAACATGACTTCCAAAAACAGAGAACTTTAATATACAGAGGTGTAAGGGCAAGAGACAGTATTGAGCCTTCAGAGAACTCCAAAGTACTTAACGTCACTAGAAAAAAGCTGGAGAGAGTAGCAAATGAGACTTGAAAGAAAAGTAGACTCTCCATCGTAACGGCATGGTGTGTGTGACATAGGTTTTATCCTGAAACTTACGCAGAGCCACTGAAGGACCTTAAAAGCTAGGATGATAAAATCATACAGATATGTTTGCAAGACACATATATTTTAGAAAAACACACACACACACTGGCATACATGTTTTTGGAGACAGATTCCACAGCTTTCATCGAAATGGACTGTAACCTTCCCCCAAATTAAAAATCAATGATTATGAGTAAAACGAGCAGAGGGCCATAGATGAAACCTTGGAACACATTAAAAATGGGAAAAACAGGAAATTAAACCCATGAAGGAGACTGGAAGAGAGAACCCTAGGAGAGTGGAAGGAAAATCAAGCCGTTTTTGGTCAGAGAACGACCAAGAGACAGAGAACACAGTCACACCAGGCACGTCCCCGCCCTTCCACCCTGAGGTGCAGCACTGCGAACCTGGCACAGGGCCATAACCTTGGCACTCCCAAACCCCACCAATGCCGATCATCTGGGTTAAGCTATACTGGCCTCGGTCTTTTCAGTGCCAACACCCTCCAAGAGATTAGAAGAATTCTTCCAGTCCCTAGTCAGAAACAGGGCACCACAGTTTGGTTGTATTAACTTCTATTATTAAAAAGAAAGCCAAGTTGATGAGTATAGAAAACCTAACTGGCAAAATATCTTAACTAGAATCTGAGATAGGAATTGAACTGATTATATTTCCAACTATACAATGTCACAACTTTCCTAAGATCGAATCACCAGCAGCAACGTGATGCATTCAAAGGTCAGGCAGAATGGACAAGTCCAAAGTGCCACGTCCTAGATACTGACGGAGTGCCAGTTCACAATGGCTTTGGGGTTGGGTGTTTCTCACTCGAGTCAAATGGGCAGATCCGGCATAAAGAAGGTGCCTATCTGTATTCTGAATTAAATAAATGAAACTTGTACAACATATATTTGAAGTTGTACTCAGAGATCCCAAAATCTATAAAACCTAACTATAAGCCTTGCCAAAGACTCTAAATCACAAATGTACAGATTCTAGGGATTTCCCTGGAGGTTCAGTGGTCAAGACTCTGAGCTTTTACTGTTGGGGGGCGAGGAGGGGGCAGGATTGATCCCGGGCTGGGAACTAAGATCCTGCATGTTACAAGTGTGGCCAAAAAAAAAAAGAAGGAAAATTAATACTATCACATGTTACAATATGGATGAACCACAAGTATACAGATTTTAAATTCTATTTCTTGTATCATTTTCTCAGATTCTCTGAATCTGAAAAATAAAATAAGTGATTATTATTCATATTTACCTCAACGCTGAGTTTCTCCCATATATTGCTCTCCTTTACTTTGGGGACATTTTCATTTACATCATCTTCATCTATAGCATCTGATAGCTTCCAGGGAAACTTTATCATGAAGGTTCGAAGTTCATCAATGTAGCTGGTCAAAATGTCCACTCCTTTCTGTAGATGTTCATCTAGCTCTATGGAAAACACCAATGTGCCAATTTCATACATAAAGTGTGTGTGTGTGTGTGTAGAGAGAGAGAAATAATTCACCATGAGCTATATAACCATAACGAAGTTTACAAAATGGCAAAATTCAAACTCAGTGTTTTCAGATCAAACAAAAAGATCTGAGCTTTTCTCCTATTTACAAGTTTTAATATAACCCCCCCTGACCCTCTTCACAGTGATTAGTTCTTCCTGCCAAATTTCCCAGGATTAGAACCCATTTCACTCACTCAATTACACTCTGAACTTAGCAAATGGCACTCCCCTTCCATGCAATAGGATCACTTATATCTCTGTCCTGACATAAGGGTAGGATAACTGTCCCTTTATTTCCTGCTTTTCTTACCTTCAAAGTGAATAAAAAGCTCCTTTATTTGTTTGTTAAGGAAACAGAGTGTAAGGTTAAGTAACTGTTCTGAAAAGTGTTTGCTTTGAGTTTCAGAATCATTTTCTCTAATTGCTGAGCAAAGTAAATCCAATGCTGGTGTCAGCTCTTCTACATCTGAGGAAAAACCAAAGAAAGGACTATGAAGAACATCAAGACACTCCCAATAAAATTAACCTATCCAAAAATACTATGCTCCAATACCTTAAAACATAAGACAAAGACCAATGTCTTACTCTCAAAACCTCACAAAACTTGCACAAAGTCTTATTACCTGCAAACTTTAGGGACTCTACTTATCACTAGTCATTATTTACTGGTGTTACTAGTAACTAGGATTTTGCTGATCACCTACTCTGCTTTAAACACTGCACTTGGTGTTTTATTAATGCTATCTCACTCACTCCATTTAATGACGGAGAGGCAGGTGTCACATTCCCCTTTTCACAGATGGAGAAACTGAGGTTTCAAGAGGATAAGTAACTTGTCCAAGCTACTCTGAGCATGAGTGGCACAGAACAAATCTGAATGTAAATCTGTATGACTCCAAAACCATTCTCTTAAATATACAGGTGAAGGCAAGAATGGAGGCCCCTGAATCTTCTATTTGCCAGCTGCAAATAAAATGGCGCCTGCTCATTCTAGCACTGGCCCCACCTCTAGAATTGAATCTGTGTGAGAATGATGGGAAACATGGGTTTTACCCTGAGAGAGCAGGAAAACTTAATCCTGTGCTTCCTATTTCCAGATCCATCCCCACCTTTTAGGGCAGAGCAGCGCAGGTGTGAGTGGAGGGAGGAGCAATCACTGACCACCGAATGGCAGAAGGGAGTAATGGCCATACAGTCGCTGCTGGAGCTCCCCTCACCACCACAAACCAGGCCTTTCTCTATAAATTCAAGCAGACTTAAAAAAAAAAAAAAAGTGGAGCATAAAAAAAGTTAGCAGTTCAAGAGGGAGGAGGGCAAACTCTGCAGTCAAAACAAGGGAATGTCAATTCACACTGCAAGTGAGAACCAACATCACACTGACTGAAAAACTAGGCTGTCCTTTTCTCCACTTAAAGAATATAAACTGGTAGAAATTAATCCCAATAATTGTACATATGTGAAATTATACAAACACATAGCATTTATAGCACAT
Source organism: Antilocapra americana (assembly GCA_007570785.1). Classification (NCBI taxonomy): domain Eukaryota; kingdom Metazoa; phylum Chordata; class Mammalia; order Artiodactyla; family Antilocapridae; genus Antilocapra; species Antilocapra americana. The sequence continues at coordinate 159,697 of ML664173.1, read as the reverse complement.
TGCCAACAACAGCAAAAATTAAAATCAACCTAAATGTATAATAGGAGTTTGGTTGGGGAAACTATGGCACAGCCCATATAATGAAATCCTGTGCCACCATAAACAGAATACCTATTGTTATCAAGAAAGATGTCTGTAATACATTATCAAGTGAAAAAAAAAAAAAAAGCAAAATTTAAAACTTTATGTACATGGGAAAATACATTTTTTTACCCTATCCCTCCAAAGAGAGGATTTGCAATGACTACCTGGCTCAAGAATAAAAGCATAGCTCCTGTTTATTAAAAATGAAAGCCAAAGTCTTAAAAAGAAGAGTTGGTAATGTAGCAAAAAAGAAAAGTCAGGATGAAAACTCTTGTAACAAGTCCCAATCCCCAATTAAGCCAGCTGCACTGTCACTATATACCTTAGACAGCTGCAAGAGTGGAGAATTTCACAAATGAATTTTATTTTCTTTGGAATAAAATCCTCTTAAATTTCAAGGATCATCTCTTCCTTGCATACTAAAAATACAAAGCACAGTACAGGATATGAATAATTAATATTCAACATATAATGAGAGCATTTACAGATTCTTACAACTCTCTCAAGAGTCCAGAAAGTAGAAAAAACATTATGACTGAGTCCCAGCTAGTAAATAAGTCATCAGAAAACATAACAATAATTTCAAAGTGATTAAAAAGGAAAAATGATAAATACAAATGTAGAAGTCTTCATTCCACTTACATTTTAAATATAAATGGGATGTAAAGTGATCAAACTGATCAGGTACAGATTTTGAGGATGGAGTCAAAAGATTTTCTTTGCTCTTTAAAAAGAAATCTACTGTGTCCAGCTGACGGTTTTCTATACCTGCCTGCAATGGGAGAAGATCAGGAAAAAATTACAATAGGAAAGAAAAAAATTGGGATACAAATGGTTTTTTAAAAACTTTACAATTTAATGTGCTAACACAGAGATACAAGGCTATCCTTATCTTGTAGGAGTACCTGAGTTCCAGTGCAGATTCTGACAACCACTGGATAATCTAGGGCAAGTCTGTAACTCTGGAGCCACAGTCTCTGCTTCAGCGGAAACAGGAGGTTAGAAAAGAAAACACTTCCAGCTCTGTGCATGCTGAATTCTAAGCTGCTTCAGTCGCGTCCAACTCTTTGCAACCCAACGGGCTATACAGCCTACCTGGAGAATGGATTCTCCAGGGAAGTGAGAGAATCGCCCGCCCCTCCTCCATGGTGTCTTCCCAACCATTTTGTAATTCTAAAACCATTCAAAGCTAGGTACCTGGGGATGACCCTCACAGTTAAGCTACAATCTATTTGAATTAAAATGTTATAGCAGATTTTTACAAAGTTAAACTGGAAAAGCGGCTAAATACAGGCTTCTGTTTCTAACTAGGAATCTGAGGAGACTGTTCTATAAAGAACACTTAAAAATCATAGACTTAAAGTTATATATACAGTTGACCCTTGAACAACTCGAGGGTTAGGGACGCTGACCCTCCCACACAGTGGAAAACCCATGCATAACTAACCCTACAGCCATCCCCTTGAGTAAGAGGTTTCACACCCATGTATTCAGTCAGCCTTGGATTGTGCTGTACTGTCGTTACTCACTACTCAAAGAAATCCTGGTACAGGTGGACCTGTGCAGCTCAAATTCATGCTGCTCGAGGGTCAATGATGGTATGTGTGCATGCGTGTGTGTTTATATATTTAAATGCTCAGCTGAACTGAAAACAAAGTGAGAAAAATCCTCAGAATTAAAAACAAATTTCTGATGGCCTGAAGCAGGGGTTGAAACACAGGGCAAACCAACCAAATTCAACTCCTGCCTGTCTTTGTTTTATAGGAAAACAGCCACATCCATCCACTTACATATTCTCAATAGCTACAATGGCACATCTGAGTAGTTACAACAGAAACCTGCCTGGGATCTCTGGCCCTGGACAGAAGTTTGCCACTCCGAGGCTAAAGCACCGCACCGAAGAATCACCTGGAGAGTCTGCTCAAATGTGGGCCGCTGAGTCCAGTCCCCAGAGATTCTGATTTCCTAAGTCTGGGGTAGAGCCTCAAAATCTGCATTTCTAATAAATCTCCAGAGGATGTGATGCTACTGGTGTGGGGACCACATTGAGAATCAAAGGGCTGAAGTTCTTTCTGGGTGCGAGCCCAGGCAGGCTGGGTGAGAAGTACTGGTGAGAGCTAGTACTGGTGGAGGAAAAGAAGAGAAGAAACGGACTTCCCTGAGGGAGAGAGCAAACAGACCCCGCCTTAGCACGACACAGTGAAAGGCAAAACTAAACCGTGTATGGTTACGTAAGAATATGGCTGCAAACAGTTATGAAGTTTGCAAGTTTCAAATAGTTCAGCAAAAATAAGTAACATATAGTCAAAACAAACGTGGCAAACTTGTGTCAGTCGCTCAGTGTCCCGACTCTGGGTGACCCCATGGACTGTAGCCTGGCAGGCCCCTCTGTCCACAGGATTCTCCAGGCAAGGATACTAGAGTGGACTGCCATTTCCTTCTCCAGTGGCAAAATGTTAACAGTTGGTAAATGGAAAAGAGGTAAATGGATTTTTAGTTTACAACTTTTATAATTTTTCTATAAATTTGAAAAGTTTCAATTTAATACATTTAAAAATAATGACTGAATAGTAATTCTAGAAATAATAAATAAATAAAAATTGAAACTACTCAGGGATGTACTGAATACCAGATTAGGCCCACCTGAAAAGAAAAACAGTGAGCTGAATTACCCAGACTCAGAGATTAAGATAAACTGAGCAAAGTATGAAAATTCTAACTACTTCTGATGACAGTAAAGAACACTGTGACAACTGGAAAACACACATTCAACTTTCACATGGGACATTTATGAAAACTGAGTGCTTACTAGGCGATACCTGAGTCTCAACAAATGCACTCATTTGTATGCTGTGGAGACTAACGCCAAAACAATGCTGTAATACCACCTAACCCTACTGAGACTTACTGCATGGACATATAAGGTATGGGGCAGAGGCTCTGCAGTCACACTGCCTGGGTTCAAACTCTGGCACTACCAGCTACTGTCCAAGTACATCTGAATTAGGATTCCTAACCTCTATGTTCCCTCAACTGTAAAATGGAAATAGTAATAGTTTTTATCTATAGGTAAGAAAATTAATGAGCCACCATCTGATTATTAACACTAATATTTAGAAATAATAACTATAGGAAATATCTTAAGAATAAACACGATTACTTTGGGACAACAGATTTATGAGACTAATTTTCTTTTTTTCCCATTCTTAAATTCTCTATAATAAATATTTTGTAGTGCATAAAGGTAAGTCTTTCAATAAATGGTACTGGTAACTGAAAATCTACATGCAAAAGAATGAGGTTGGGTCCTTTCCACTTACCATATATAAACATTAATCAAAATGTATCAAAGAATTAGATGTAAACACTAAAACAATAAAACTCATAACTTTATAAGTTTATAACTTTAGAAGAGTAAATTTTCATGACCTCACAGAATAGGCACTGCTTACTTAACATATGACAGCAAAAGCACAAATACACTGGAAAAAAAAAACCCCACATACAAACAAAACTACCTAGAACAGGTAAACTAACTTCATCAAAATCAAAAACTTATGTTTCAAAGGACGCCAGCAAGACGCTGAAAATAAAACCCATAGAATAGGATAAAATATCTGCAGATCATACATCTCATAAGGGTCTAGTATCTAGAATATGTAAAGAACCCTTAGAACAAAACAATAAAGACAAATCACTCAATTACAAAATGACAAAGGATTTAAGGAGACATTTCTCCAAAGAGATATACAATACAAATGAACAAAAAGCACATGAAAACATGTTTAACACATTAGTCATTAGGAAAATGCAAGTAAAACCCACAATGAGATACCACTTCATGCTGACTTCACAGTCACCAGGATGGTTATGATACAACAAAACTGGACAAAGCAAGTGGATTTGTAGCTATTGGAACTCCTTTACCTTGCTCTGGGAATGTTCAATAGTGCAGCCACTGTGGAAAAGTTTGGTGGTTCTTCAAAAAGTTAAATAACTTGCTAATTCTACTGCCAGGTGTATATCCAGAAGAAATGAAAAAATACAGTGATACAAAACTAGTACACCACTTTTCATAGTAGGAGAATTCTTAATAGCAAAAAAGGAAAAACCACCTAAAGGTCTGTTGATGACGAATGAATTAAAAATGTGCTATATCCACATAATGGAAGCTACTGGGACATAAAAAAAGAGTGAAGTCCTGACATACGCTACATGGATGAACTCTGAAAACAAGCTACGTGAAAGAAGCCGTCACAAAAGGCCACAGAGACAAAGCAGATCAGTGTGTGTCGATTCGGGTGTGTGAAGAGTTGGGAGTAACTGCTAATGGTGTGAAAAAAATGCGATAGTGAAAACACCAGACAGTGAGGATGGCTGTACAACCCTGAGCACACTAACAGCCGCTCACAGGTGAACGCTACTGTACCCGCAGACAGGTGAATGTCAGGGTATGTGAGTTGTATCTCGGCAAAGCTGCCACTAAAAGAGAGTCTGGTATTTAACTTTATTAACCTCTAGTTTTCAACCTTTCCATGTGGTACAGTATAAAGTGCCCTGAGTTTGATTCTAGCTCCTGCCTTATTAGTACAGCTATGGGCCACTCAATAGTTTTGAGCCTTAGGTTTTTCATCTGTAAAATGAAATGGACACTAACTACCCAACTGGTTACCTGTGGTTATTTTAGCACAATTTAGAGGATGCACAGAAAGGAGTGTTTGTGAGCTGTACTGTTCCTGCTTAATCCCTGAAGTCCAACACTTTTGCAACTCCATTGACTGTAGCCCACCAGGCTCCTCTGTCCACAGGCTTTCCCAGGCAAAAATAGAAATGCTGTATAAATTCAGGTATGTAACTACTAAAGCAGGATAAGAGTGGTAGGGAAGATAAGCAGGAATGAGTGACCACTCTTGCTTGAGCTGCCCACGGCTTGTTTCCACTTCATTTATTCTCAGTAGCCTATTGTTGCCGCCATCTTTTGTAACTTTTTCTTTCTTTAGTTCAGTTCAATTGCTCAGTTGTGTCAGACTCTCTGCGACTCCATGGACTGCAGGCAAGCCTGGCCTCCCTGTTCATCACCAACTCCTGGAGTTTACCCAAACTCATGTCCATTGAGTTGGTGATGCCATCCAACCATCTCATCCTGTCATCCCCTTCTCCTCCCATCTTCAATCTTTCCCAGCATCAGGGTCTTATCCAAGGAGTCAGTTCTTCACATTAGGTGGCCCAAGTATTGGAGTTTCATCTTCAGTACTTCCAATGAATATTCAGGACTGATCTCCTTTAGGATGGACTGGCTGGATCTCCTTGCAGTCCAAGGGACTCTCAAGAGTCTTCTCCAACACCAGGGTTCAAAAGCATCAATTCTTCGGCGCTCAGCTTTCCTTATAGTCCAACTCTCACATCCATACACGACTACTGGAAAAACCATAGATGACTAGATGGACATTTGTTGGCAAAATAACGTCTCTGCTTTTTAATATTCTGTCTAGGTTGATCATACCTTTCGTTCCAAGGAGGAAGCGTCTTTTAATTTTATGGCTGCAGTCACCATCTGCAGTGATTCTGGAGCCCCCCAAAATAAAAGTCTGTCACTGTTCCTACTGTGTCCCCGTCTATTTGGCATGAAGTGATGGGACCAGATTCTATGAGCTTAGTTTTCTGTATGTTGAGCTTTAAGCCAACTTTTTCACTCTTCTCTTTCACTTTCATCAAGAGGCTCTTTAGTTCTTCTTCACTTTCTACCATAAAGGTAGTGTCATCTGCATATCTGAGATTATTGATATTTCTCCCGCCAATCTTGATTCCTGCTTGTGCTTCATCCAGCCCAGCGTTTCTCATGATGTGCTCTGCATATAAGTTAAATAAGCAGGATGATAATACACAGCCTTGACGTAATCCTTTCCCAACTTGGAACTAGTCTGTTCCATGTCCAGTTCTAACTGTTGCTTCCTGACCTGCATACAGGTTTCTCAAGAGGAAGGTCAGGTGGTCTGGTATTCCCATCTCTTTCAGAATTTTCCACAGTTTATTGTGATCCACACAGTCAAAGGCTTTGGCATAGTCAGTAAAGCAGAAATAGATGTTTTTCTGGAACTCTCTTGACTTTCTGATAATCCAGTGGATGTTGGCAATTTGATCTCTGGTTCCTCTGCTTTTTCTAAAACCAGCTTGATCATCTGGAAGTTCATGGTTCATGTATTGCTGAAGCCTGGCTTGGAGAATTTTGAGCATCACTTTACTAGCGTGTGAGATGAGTGCAATCGTGCAGTAGATTGAGCGTTCTTTGGCACTGCCTTTCTTTGGGATGGGAATGAAAACTGACCTTTTCCAGTCCTGTGGCCACTGCTGGATTTTCCAGATTTGCTGGCATATTGAGTGCAGCACTTTCACAGCATCATCTTTTAGGATTTGAAATAGCTCAACAGGAATTCCATCACCTCCACTACCTTTGTTTGTAGTGATGCTTCCTAAGGCCCACTTGACTTCACATTCCAGGATGTCTGGCTCTAGGTTAGTGATCACACCATCATGATTATCTAGGTAGTGAAGATCTTTTTGGTATAGTTCTGTGTATTATTCCCACCTCTTCTTAGTATCTTCTGCTTCTGTTAGGTTCATACCATTTCTGTCCTTTTTTGAGCCCTTCCTTGCATGAAATGTTCCCTTGGTGTCTCTAATCTTCTTGAAGAGATCTCTAGATGTTCCCATTCTATTTTCTTCTATTTCTTTGCACTGATCACTAAGGAAGGCTTTCTTATCTCTCCTTGCTATTCTTTGGAACTCTGCATTCAGATGGGTTTATCTTTCCTTTTCTCCTTTTGCTTTTCGCTTCCCTTCTTTTCACAGCTATTTGTAAGGTGTCCTCAGACAGCCATTTTGCTTTTTTGCATGTCTTTTTCTTGGGGATGGTCTTGATCCCTGTCTCCTGTACAATGTCACGAACCTCTGTCCATAGTTCATCAGGCATTCTGTCTATCAGATCTATTCCCTTGAATCTATTTCTCACTTCCACTGTATAATCATAAGGGGTTTGATTTAGGTCATACCTGAATGGTCTAGTCATTTTCCCTACTTTCTTCAATTTAAGTCTGAATTTGGCAATAAGGAGTTCATGATCGGAGCCACAATCAGATTTCTTTCTTAAACAGTGTTCATTATAATATGTTATCTTCAAAGCCAAAAAGGGTAAATTGCTAAACAGAATCAGGGTAATGAAACAGCCAAAACTAAGCAAATGGATGGAGGTAAAGAGACATAACTTTTGTTGCTGAGTTGCATGTATCTTCCAGATCTTTAGCCACATAACAGTAAACAACAGAAAACAATCCAACACCACCATACTACAGACACTTAATGCTGTTACCTCTAGTGCATGTATGGGGATGGAACACCGCCCCCAACCGTTGAGATGACAAAGAGAGTCCACAGTGCTGGCACTTCCGTGGATCATCAGCCTATTTAGAAATTCCTCTTGAGTCAAACCAAACAAAATCAGAGAGAGTCCACTTTCTATAAGACAAGAAGTCAGCTTTAATCAATTATTAGGACTTAGGTTTTAGTGTTATGACAGGAATTAATTCCTAACTACTCAATACTTCAGCACTGTAACTGCTAATGTTTATTGGGTACTGGTAACTAATGACCTCAATTAATAAATTCATCATAATTTTTCAAAGAATAATTTCATTTTTCAAAACAGTAAGCACGAGACAAATTCTCCTAAGAACAATGCATCCTATGAAATAGCACTAAACTTCTCTACTTTGTAGAATCTTGCACAATCAATACTGTCTTAATTGTATCTTGTATTAACTGTATTTTGTATAATGTACAAAACTGTACCTTGTACAGTCAATACAGTCAATTACCTCTTTGCTATTACATTTCTGGTTTATCAAAATAAAGCAATTAATAGCATGCTCTGATACATAGAAATACATGATTAACAAAATTGAGATACTGAAGAAGAAACACACAGTTCAATCAGAACACCCAGTAGCTTTACAGGAAATTATGGCATAAATGCTGAATCAACATATATTTGACACACCAAACCCAAATACCCACAGGAGACAAGCAAGTGGGGAGAGAAGTACAAGAAAATGTAACCTAAAAAAACAAAAGCAAAACGAAACAACCTGAAAGGAACTGGCGCATCTAAGACCACCGAGACTTGGCTTCAATCCACAAACTGGAGGAGAGGTGAGGGCTAGTAGCCAAATCCTTTAATTTTTCAGTAACAACTGAGATGCCAGACTGTGTGAAATGCTTTAATTTTACATGCTTATAACAAATAAAATCTTTTTTAAAAAAGTCTAGGTAGTGCAGGCCAAACAAAATAAATCTGAGTTCATACATGGTCCTTGAGCTACCAGCTTGCAACGTCTGCCTACACAGACTGAAGTTCCGTGAAAGACTTGCTAGGTTAAAAAAAACCAACCTTTCTTAAACTCTTTCTGACTTAGTATCCGAAGCATTTAGCTGAGCAGAATTAATCTTAACTAAAAATCAAGCACATGAACAACATTACTAAAAGTAACACAGAATTTTCTCCAAAGCCTAGGCTTAGAGGTACGAGCAGTCACCACCACCACTCAGGCAGCATAAGTAAAATTGGTATTAGGGCAGACCTCAGCGTGGATTTCAACCTGTTAACAAGATCTTCTCACCTGTCAAGACGAGGCACAGCTGCTGGTCTCCTCCACTGTCTACAGGAATACATTTTTTGCCCAGCAAAAAACACTGCGTGCCCTGGGTCTCCAAGTCCCAGAGGACAATGGTCCAGCCTGTCCTTTCCCCTGCCCAAGTAAACAGTGCAGTGAAGCCTGTCACAGACACACAGGTAAGCTCAAGGGGCTCCTCCTGTTCCCTGATGTGCATCCTTTTCCACGCTCTTCCTGGATCACTGGTCCTGGCAGGGCCTTTCTGTGGAAAATTACATGGGCTGCACATCACATCCTGTGGAATGAAGGCCCAGTCTGACACACTGGTACTGAGGTTACCAGATGCAGGGGACTCCAGATGCAAAATATCCTGGAACCATGGAGCACAGCAGGAACCTTCCAGCTTGGAGTTCTTTATTGTTTCATTCAATGATGACAGCTGGGCTTTCCAAGACCTGGGAGATAGGACAGAACTCATATATGCGACAGTGAAAGGCAGTTAAGGGAGGCACTAAACCAAGCAAAGATGCACTTAGAGAAATGAAAGTATCTACTCTGTAAAGACTTAAGTGGAAAGGTACGGTGTCAGCCTCACACATACACACAAAAATGAAAATAATAAAAGTAAATCTAAAAGGGAGGTTTCTGTACCTGTCAACTCGGAAGGAGAACTTGGTCAGTCGCATGCTATAGTCAGAATTAGCAGGATCATCCTCATCTGCCCCCTGGGGACTGTCAATAGGGCTGTCTTGTAGGGTTTTTTCATGTAACAGGTGTCCTGGGTATTGCCTATGTTTTAAAAACAACAGCCACAGTGAAAAATGATGGTCAAACCCAGATCCATGTTATTACCTCTCCTGTTAAAAATGGAGGGGGAAGCAGGGTGGAGGTGTTACAGAGCAGCAACAGTACAGACACAAAGTCTCCCTGACCTAGACGCCTTCCCTCCAGTGCTTAAGACACACTGATAAAGCTATGTTGTGTGTACGAAGCTAATAATTTAACATTATATGTCAATTACATCAATTAAAAAAATGTCTACCCTTAAGAGAAGTTAGTTTTTGAAGAGACAAGAGCATGTAGTATCTGCTACACTGTAGATGTGAAGCTAAAAACTTTTACCTGAACTAATGTATCTGAATTTTTCAACAACCCTATGAGGTAAATGTAAGCCAGTTTTGTAGATACAGAAACTAAGGCTCAGAGAAACGGTGCAGCTGGATTTGAACCAGGTGAATGTGACGTAAGCCCAGGTGTTTAGTCACCCACCACCACAAAGTGAGACTCAGGCTGAAACCAGGGAAATACATAACAGCTGGGAAAGCAAAGCATGCATGCAGGTGCAGATGGAGAGTGTGTGAGATGAGGCTGGAGGGCTCTGCAGGAGACAGAAGGGGTCAGGCTTTATGAGCTGCTGAGGGCTGTTGGCTTCCATCTTGGGGAAGGAGGAGAGAAACCAGACAAGGGTTTTAAGCAGAGAAGCCATATGACCAGACACAGAGGAGGAGCTGTGGGAGACTAGGATGTACATAACCCCCTGAGCACCGAGTTAAGTTTATTAACCCTTTCAACAACCTGAAGGTAACAGCGTGACTTGCATTTGTCAAGGAGATGATGTTAGAGAAGGCAGGGTGACAATGAAGAAATATGATCCGTGGAGAAAGCCATTCCCCTGCCAACAAAAGATACACTCTGTCCCCAGATGTTCATACCTGGCTACACTCTGAAAAGACATGCATTTTAACATCATCATTCTGACAACTCCACAGAGGGTGGATTTCAGGAGGGAAGAACAGATAGAGTGAGGCCGATTATGAGGCTGGTAAGCTAGTTCAGATAAGTGATGGCAGCAACATGGATCAAAGTGATGACAAGGAAGTTAGGAGAAGTGGAAACGATTCAAGAAGCCCTCAGAAGCTAGAATGACCAGGACCTGGTGATTAGATGGACATGGATCTAATACTTAAGAGGCTGGAGATCTAGAAAAGACAGGAAACAGAAACTGGTCCCTGAGAAGGAGGGAAGGAATGGGATTCAGAACACACACAGAGGGATGGGCCTGCATGGGAGCAGGGAATCCCCTTCCTGTAACAGGACAGAAGATGGAGATGAGTACAGAAAGTGAGAAATTTAATGTAAGAAACTGAAGGAGCTCCCGTGAGATGGGGTCTACTTCCTTCATGAAGTAGGAGGTAAAGTCATCCAAGAACAGTTGGGGGGTAGAGAGATGAATAAAGGTTTCAGGAAAATGGATGTTTAAATCTTTGCTGTAAAAAAATGGACTCATGAAAAAAATCATTATAAAGTTTCCAGGCAACATGAGAGACCACCTAAGGCACGAGTGTGAACTCTTAGTGGCATCAGTTTTTATTCATGGTGTTCTCACAAGGGCTCCATCGTGTGGATGCAGGGAATGAGAAGACAGAATTAAAAAATGTTGATAGACCAAGTGCTGTCAACAGCAGGAGCAGGAGTTTAGGGCATGCAAAACAGTGAATGCAATGACAGGGCACAGGATCTGCGCTATACATAGAGGGAAGTGAAGACCGAGGGAGATGCAGTCGTCACTGGTGATGTCAGGGTGTGGAATTCCAGTGAAGTCAGATGAGAGAAGAGCGGGTACCTGAGTAATCAAGATGTAGTTGGGGAAGCTGTGGTCAGAGTGGGATGTGTGGAAAAGTGATTTAGGGGAGGGATAGTTTCATATACTGACAAAGCGCAGAGTATGACATGAGAATGGACAGCTAAGGTAAACTGGAAGAAAAAGTTACTGACAGCAAATTGAACGAACAAACCATGTGGAGCTTACATGAGCTTATGAACTCTACAGAAAAAGCACAAAAAATTAGAGAAGTAATGAAAGACTATACAATTAAGCGCTAAACTGTAGTACAAAAGCAAAAAATGCCAAAGAAGTTCAAAGAGAAGAAAAATTATAAAATGAGCAGAAATTTACAAGTGGAAGGGATTTTAGTAAGGAACGACTTCATAAAAGAGGTGGATCTCAGAGAGGGAATAGGACTTGATAAAACAAATAGGGGTGGCTGATATTGCACATGGCAGGAAAGAAGAAATAGGGTTGGAGGCAGAAATAGAAAAAATACTTTTAGATTTCAGAGTACACTTAGAAAATATAGAGTCAAATTCCTCGAGAAGTTATATTAATTAAAGAGCAGTCAGGTAGACAATTAACAAATAAAGAGAGATGGTTCCTTTAGATGGACAGGACAGATCCCCAAGCTGACTACAAGGAAGGGAGCGAAGCTCCTCCCTGACTGATGTCACAGCAGCTGTGCACAATGGAGTCTGTCCCAAGAAGTGTGCATGGTGCCCCCTCAGGGCTCTCTCGGGGTACTGCCAAACACCCAGAGGAACAGAACCCTGCGCTCAAGGATCAGGGGAGGTAAGTGGTTTTTCCTTCCTCTTCACCTGTTAAACTGTTTTCCAAGGAAACTGATTAGGAGGTAACTCTACATATACAAGATATATTTCAGTCAGTGAAAATGGCCTACTGATACACAAGCATACAATCTGAAAATGTGATAATCCTGGCTTAAAAATTCTAAAAAGTGTGTTAAAAAGCCATTGAAAATAAGTGAAAAAATCGCAGTAGTAAGAAGTTCTGGCTGATATGTGAGGATGAAATTAACTCATCGAAGTACATTCCCAATTACTCAAGGATATGTTTATTTAATTGATATTAAGCTAGGACCAAAAATCCTAATGGCTTGAAATGTCCCTTAATTCTCAAAGTCATAAATGTTGATTAGCCTACTTGCAGGTTGCAATAAATAGGTGCTGTGTACATGGGTATGCACAATCAGAAACAAACATATTCCTTTCCAACATAAGACCAGAAGCAACTAGAATTTCTAGATTAAAAAGCTACACATACACAGAAGTACTCAATTTTTACTAATATATCCAGAAAGTTGCAGGTGTGGGCTCTGCATGGGAAACACCGGAGAAAGTCCTAAGATGGAAAAAGGTGGATCCCACAGGCAGTCAGGACCATAAGGCATGTAAGATACAATTCTAACAGGGTAAATCCCATTTTTCTTCTACTCTGGTGTTGGAAAGAAGTGAGGAGATTACGTATAATAGCTTAGAGTTTTTAAAATTGTGTTTGGTTACTTTTTACATATGATGACATAAGCTATCTATAATAATAAATATAAATCAAAATAAAAACTTAGATATGCATCTAGAAATAAAAAGTAGCCAGTGGTCATCTGTACATATTTCTATACAGTAACAAGCTCACTGTGTAGTACCTAGAATGTTACCAACTAGACAGGAAGAAAACTGGTTAAAAGAAAGAAAAAAAAGACTGACAAGTACATCTGTCAACCTCTGATGGCTCTAATCATTTACCTCAAATTAGAGAAGGGAATAATCGACATACCTGAAGTACAAATTCAAGTTAAAAGCAACTGCAGTATTGGAAAAGCCCACGACCACTACAACATCCAGGTCCTGAGACACTTTCAGTGAAGTAAACGAAGGACTCTTGGCTGGCTCCTGCTGCTGCTCATCACACATATCTTCTTGAGGAAGTGCTAAATCCACATGAGCTACTTGTCTACCATCCACAATGTCAAAAATGTCTTTGAGTTAAGAGTTAAAGAAAATGTCAGTCTTAATATGCCCAAACACTTAACAGGACAGAACTGTAGACTTCATTGTTCCAACCTTGTAGGTATAATAACAGAAGGAGAATGGATATTAAAGAACCCATCATGTTAACCAGGTGACTATGAATTTACTGACCCAATAAGCAGCCTGCTTCTGCTGCTAAGTCGCTTCAGTCATGTCCGACTCTTAGCGACCCCATGGACTGCAGCCTACCAGGCTCCTCCATCCATGGGATTTTCCAGGCAAGAGTACCGGAGTGGGCTGCCATTGCCTTCTTCGAATAAACAACCTAACAGAGAGTTTATTCAACAATGCTCGCTGAATCTCCACTTTGTGCCAACCCGAGACATCACTAATGTTTCCCGCTAGTGTTCTACCTACAAGAGTTCTGTTCAAAAGAAACAGTGTGAGGCACATTTGTCATTGTAAATTTTCTAGGAGCCTTATTAAAAAAGTAAAAAGAAATCCGTGAACCTAATTTTTATACATTATTTAACCCAGTATATCCAAAATATTATCTCTACGTGTAATCAATATGAACATTGATACATTTTACATATTTTTTTGAAAATTTTCAAACTGAGTTATTTTATACTTATTGGGACAAGTTATACAACTGGGACAATTTTCATTGCAATTTTCTGGTCTTATTTAAGACTGCAAAAATTTATATTTGAGAACTTGGAACAACCAAGTCATTCCAAACATACTCCAAAGTTCTCCAATAGCTGAGTCAAGTATCAGACTTTAAAGTAATTAAATACAACTAAGAATTCAGTTTCTCAGTCACAATAGCCAGTTTCAAGTGTTCAACAGCCACATATGCCTGTTGGACACCGAAGTTCTGTAACCTGCCAACAAAAATGAAGTTAATCCAATATTCTGTAACATTTTTTATAATACAGTAGCCTGTATTTTTACATAAGAAATTTTAATACAGGCTATGATATATATAAAATACTACTACTTGGTCACTACCATGGTGGCTCAGTGGTAAAGAATCTGCCTGCGATGCAGGAGACATGTGTTTGATCCCTGTGTTGGGAAGATCCCATGGAGGAGGAAATAGCAACCCACTCCAGTACTCTTGCCTGGAGAATCCCATGGACAGAGGAACCTGGTGGGTACAGTCCATGGAATCACAAAGAGTTGGACATGACTGAGTATATATGCACACAAACAATATATGTAAAATAGAAAGAAAATGAAATAAAAGTTCCCAAAACACTACTATAAAGGGTCATTCTTCAAATAATCTTCAAATAATTTTTAATATAATTCTGCTGGTGACCTATCAATCCACTAATGACAAAAAAATCTGTGACAGTTTCTAAAAGCAAACTTAAAACAGTTATGCAAACCATATGACTTCCTAAAATGACAGAAGCATTAGAGGCAGTAAGAGACAAGATTATACTCATACATGAAAATGTGTGTATTACATCATAAACAGTCATCTAGATCCCTCCTGGAATAAGCACAAAGTGGATATTTAATAAGTAATATTTTAAATAAATGGGTAATGCAGAATATACCCAATTTAAAAACATAAATCAGCTGGATGATTATAACTATGAAAAAATGTATATTTATAAACTAAAAAATATCTGAATGGAATATAAAGCAATGCAGTTGAGTATCTGAAGTTCATGAACAGCTTTTTCTCTGAAAGTTTTACTGAGAAATTAGCCATTCCACCTATAGCCCAAAACCTAAAAGCCTAAAAAGGCTCATTTTCCTAGGTATTCTCCTCCCCCTGACATCAACATCTTTACCAACAAGGATACAGATCCAGCCTAAACTACTCAAAACAAAGAGAATTCCTCTGCAGAGCTGCGTGTCAATAATCCTGTCCACCGCCTGTGCAGGTAAGGGTAACGTGAAACAGCTGAGTACCCTAATCTCAGCATCTCTTTCAGGAAACATAACATGTAGGACAACACATTTGTTGATGAACAAGAATGATGTGTTGTTGTGAAATGACAGAATTCTCAAAGATAATAAGGAAATACCTATAAAACAAAAGGATATTACATCAAACTCACTGGTCACAATTTTACAACTGGTAAATCTGGTGCCGTTAACACAACACAAACAGATGAAACAAAAAAGAATCAGCATCTATCTTGGTCCAACTCTAGACAAATACTGATCAAACTCAGCTAAGCAAGTGGTCATTGGAAGGTAGGTAAGGGAATGAATAAAGATAACCTATGACCTCTCTGTGCATTCTGTTTATGGCCAGAGTGTGATTAGAAAAGGTTCCTTACCCACGAGACCCCATAAGAACAATCACAGACTTTTTTTAAAAGGAAAAGAGGAAACATAAGCAGGGTGGCAAAAATGCTACTGCCTTAAAAATAGAGGCCTGAGTGCTTTGATTTCTGCTCCCTGAAGCCCTAAGAATAGGATGTAGCAAATACTCTGTGACCAGTCTAGATCAGCAGATTAACCAAGAGAAATAAAATGTCAGCCACAAAAGTGAACCACATGTATAATTTAAAATTTTCCAGTAATTGCACTGAAAAAAGAAACAGGGAAAACTAATTATATTATTGACCTCATCTTCAAAACATCAACTTGTAACTAATACAAAAACTATTAATGAGATATTTTACTTTTTTAGTACCAAGTTTTCAAATCTGGAACATACTTGACATTTAAAGGACATATTAATTCATATTAACTACATTAACAGCTTAACAGTCTCATGTAGCTAGTGCCTACTATACTAGACAGGGCAAATATGCCTCCCTGATTTTACCTCTATAAGAACTGTTCCTGAAATATATAAAATTACGTAGTAATACAGATTCAAACATGCTGAAAGACTACCTGCAAATACTTACTGATATTTTGATCTTCAACAAGCTTCTGCAATGTCTCCTCACTATAGCTATACAAAACGGTTGCATCACATCTTCCATCTTCCAGATTAAATTCATAGATGAGCAGTTCATAATTTTCACTAAGAGCAAGCAGTCTGGGCTTGTCGGTTGGTGTCCCACTGTGATGAGAATCCTCCCACACAAACCTAAGGAAAAAGTTTAGACTATTATATTCTACATCCACAATAATACTTACCCACAATGGTGAGGGTAAAATGGCAGAAACCTTTTGGTTCACCTAATAGCATTCATCCTATATCAACCTAAGGGAATGTAAACTGCTCTAGATTTCAGCCCCTTTCCCCTTTCTCCTTCCCCTACCTCACTTCTTTCCCCCCAACATCCTTCAGGGCAATACAAGAACACAGGAGCGGGTGGTGAAGAGAGGGCAAGGAGCAAGAAATGGTGGCTGCTCTTATTCCCTTTCACCCTAAATCCGGACTGATGATATGCTTAAAGAAACTGTCATGATGAAGGGTAAGTTTCAATAACCAAATGTCTATTATTTATAAGAGATGGTCTTCTCAATTAACAAAAAATATGTTCTGCTAACACAAACACTTTCACTTTTTAAAAAAGTGATTACTTGTACTTATAGACTTCGAAGACTTTAAAGAGGCTTATCATAG
The DNA here is from genome assembly GCA_007570785.1 of Antilocapra americana. Classification (NCBI taxonomy): domain Eukaryota; kingdom Metazoa; phylum Chordata; class Mammalia; order Artiodactyla; family Antilocapridae; genus Antilocapra; species Antilocapra americana. The sequence continues at coordinate 142,795 of ML664173.1, read as the reverse complement.
AATAGCTCTGTCCAACAGAACTTTCCATGAGATGGACGCGTTCTAGGAATCTGCAAGGTCCAACACAGTAAGCCAACTGCCACATGTGGCTACTGAGGACTTGACACATGCTAAGTGCAACGGAGGAACTAAAGTTTCAATTTTAAGTCACATGTAGGTAATGGCTACCATATGGGACAGTGCAGTTACAAAATATTTAACACAGTACAAAGTCAACATAGCTAACAAGGATGGAAAGAGACTATTAATGCTATAGCTTCAAATTAAATAAAATTGTTACATTTAAAAATAGAAGAGCCCAGATTCTGAAAACAATGCAGATGAAGCTACTATGGTGATAAGGTTTCATCTTTTTTTAAAAAAAGCTTTTTTCCACAAAAGCAATAAGTTTTACATCTAAAAACAGTGAATTTGGTGCTATGTCAGAGAAAAAATACTGGCATTTTGTATTTTTGTCTTTATACCTAGAATGATGATGTTTCAAGAGCCAATACCTGTTTACACTGAAATCTGGAAAAGGCTAAAAAAATTAAAATATATTTAAAAGCAAATTACTGTGAAACGAGTAACATCATTAACACATGGGACCATGTTGCCACGTGGAAAGACAGATTTTTCAGTGAACAGATTACAGAATGCACAGTGATTCAACAATATACAAAAGACCGCGTATATCGGTATAGTCTACCAACATGCGATATGGGCAGAAAAGTGAAAGTCGCTCAGTCCTGTCCGACTCACTGCAGGCGGCTCCTTTACCAACTGAGCTATCAGGGAAGCCCCACTGGTAGAAAAGTAGGAAGCAAATTCTGTAGTCTATAAATTTGTCCTTATTTTTGCCTTATGAATTATTCGAGTTAAAATTTAATTAAAAAAAAAAAGCTAACACGTTGTCCTCCATGCTCTTCCTCCCACTACTTTCATGCAATATCTTACATAAGCCCCCAATTACTTCCAGTCCTGCTTATCTTCTGTTAGGATCTTTGACTCATTCCACTCCTTACAGGACTGTGTTCATCGGTACTTAATAATGTTGAATCAACTAACTTACGGAGGAGAATCCTTTTCCTAGCAGCCAGAGACCAGGAATAAAGAAAACATGAAACCCACTGAAGCATTCAGGGATTTACTAGACGAACCTCTACTGTCAGGCACTGTTACAAGACCTGGAGATTCCAAGACTTTTGTTTGGCTACTCAAGTCGTAAGGACAACATTTCTAAAACGTTTTATCAAAGAGTCCAAAGCCTCGGATGGCACTCTCCAACTTAACGATCGATATACAGAGTTACAGATGACTGAAACTGTTCCTTATCTGTCTTACCGACCATAAGCTTCACATGTATTAAGAACTGCCTTATTACACCTTTCAGGCACTACTCCTAGGTAACGAGCAGCGCGCGTTCAGGAAAATACGTTCATGAGTAGAAAATGCAGGCTCCACCTATCCTTCAAAGGGAAGCGGGGCGAGGAAGCCCAAGCGTGAAGCAAACAGCTACCAGTCTCTGGCATTAGAATAACAACAGGACAAGACAAAAGAGATGACGAGCCCCGGCTGGCGTCTTCAACAGATTTAACTGAAGAAAATGGGCGTGGGGGTCGGCACGGTGACGAGAAACCAAACTATGTCGAACGAATAAAAAGCTCAGCGCCCGAAAGGGACTCCTACAGCTCCGCGCGTGCGGACAGCCTGGGTGCGGTCTGCGCCCACCGGGAGGCTCCCGGGGCGCCACGCCGCCACTCTTCTCCCGCCGCCCCCAGGCCAGCAGAGGCGCGCCCCCTCACCGCCCGGCCCGGCCGCAGCTCTTACTGCCGAAAACAGCCTTCCAGGCGGCAGTCGCCCCCGCCTCGGCCGCCCGGCGCCAGGGGGAGCACGTGAAGGCTGCCTGCGGCCGTCAGGCTCCCCAGGGCCGCCTGTTCTCTGTGGAGCTGCGCCCGCGGCCCCAGGCGCCCTGTGGCCGCGGCGGGGACTGGCACCAACAAAACGGGTAGCGCCCGCTCCTCCGCAGCCATCATGGCTCGCCGCCCCTTCCGGCCCGCGCGCCGCGTCCTGCGCATGCGCGGTTCGCCGGCCCGCGCCGGGCTCCCAGCCCCCGCCGCCTCGTGCGCCTGCGCGCTGTGGTCGACCTGCTCTCCGCCTCGTGACCTGCCGCCCCGAAGCGTCCTGCGCCTGCGCAGTGTGTCCGACCTGCTCCCCGCCTCGTGACCCCCAGCGCCGCCTACCCCAGCGAAACCTTGATTTCCTTTGTTTGGGGGAGAAAGTTGAGGGGGGTGGTCTTCGTTAGCGGCGGAAGAGGGACGTGGCAACTATTTCCAATGTCACGTCACCCTCTCCCCCCTCACCCTTGCAGCCGCCGGTAAACCGAGGCCAGCCCCTGCCTCTCTATCGGCTTCTTCGGGTCAGTCGCTCAGTCGTCTCTGACTGTTTGTGACCCCGTTGACCGCAGCACGCCAGGCCTCCCTGTCCACCACCGACTCCCGGAGTTTACTCAAACTCATGTCCATCGAGTCTGTGATGCCACCCAAGCATCTCATCCTCTGTCTTCCCCCTCTCCTCCTGCCCCCAATCCTTCCCAGCATTAGGGTCTTTTCAAATGAGTCAGCTCTTCGCATGAGGTGGACAAAGTATTGGAGTTTCAGCTTCAACATCAGACCTTCCAATGAACACCCAGGACTGATCTCCTTTAGGATGGGCTGGTGGGATCTCCTTGCAGTCCAAGGAACTCTCAAGAGTCTTCGCCAACACCACAGTTCAAAAGCATAAATTCTCCGGGGCTCAGCTTTCTTTATAGTCCAACTCTCACATCCATACATGATTACTGGAAAAACCATAGCTTTGACTAGTTGGATGTTTGACTGCTAGGTAATGTCTCTGCTTTTTAACATTGTCTAGGTTGGTCATAACTTTTCTTCCAAGGACCAAGCATCTTTTCATTTTATGGCTGCAGTCACCATCTGCAGTGATTCTGGAGCCCCCCAAAATAAAGTCTCACTGTTTTCACTGTTTCCCCATCTATTCACCATGAAGTGATGGGACCAGATGCTATGATTTTAGTTTTCTGAATGTTGAGCTTTAAGCCAACTTTTGCACTCTCCTCTTTCACTTTGATCAAGAGGCTCTTTAGTTCTTCTTCACTTTCTGCCATAAGGGTGGTGTCATCTGCACATCTGAGGTTATTGAGAGTTCTCCTGGCAATCTTGATTCCAGCTTGTGCTTCATCCAGCCCAGCTTTTCTCATGATGTATTCTGCATATAGGTTAAATAAGCAGGGTGACAATATACAGCCTTGACGTACTCCTTTCCCGATTTGGAACCACTCTGTTGTTCCCATGTCCAGGTCTAACTGTTGCTTCCTGACCTGCATACAGGTTTCTCAAGAGGCAGGTCAGGTGGTCTGGTATTCCCATCTCTTTCAGAATTTTCCACAGTTTATTGTGATATACACACTCAAAGGCTTTGGCAGAGTCAATAAAGCAGAAATAAATGTTTTTCTGGAACTCTCTTGCTTTTTTGATGATCCAGTGGATGTTGGTAATTTGATCTCTGGTTCCTATGTCTTTTCTTTTTAAAAAAATTTTTTTAATTAATTATTTTTTTCTTTACATTATCGTGGTTTTGCAATACATTGACATGAATCCGCCATGGGTATACATGTGTTCTCCTTCCAGAACCCCCCCTCCCACCTCCCTCCGAATTCCATCCCTCTGGGTCATCCTGGTGCACCAGCCCTGATCACCCTGTATCATGCATCAAACCTGGGCTGGGGATTCATTTCACATATGATAATTTACATATTTCAATGCTGTTGTCCCATATCATCTCACCCTTGCCCTCTCCCATAGAGTCTAAAAGACTGTTCTATACATTTGCATCTCTTTTGCTGTCTCACGTACAGGGTTATCGTTATCATCTTTCTAAATTCCATATATATGTGTTAGTATACTGTATCGTTGTTTTTCCTTCTGGCTTACTTCACTCTGTATAATAGGCTCCAGTTTCATCCACCTCAGTAGAACTGATCCAAATGTATTCTTTTTTATGGCTGAGTAATATTCCACTGTGTATATACACCACGGCTTTCTTACCCATTCGTCTGCTGATGGACATAGGTTGCTTCCATGTCCTGGCTATTGTAAACAGTGCTGCAATGAACATTGGGGTACACGTGTCTCTTTCAATTCTGGTTTCCTCAGTGTGTATGCCCAAGAGTGGGATGGCTGGGTCGTGTGGCAGTTCTACTTCCAGTTTTTAAAGGAATCTCCACACTGTTCTCCATAGTGGCTGTACTAGTTTGCATTCCCACCAACAGTGTAAGAGGGTTCCCTTTTCTCCACATCCTCTCCAGCATGTATTACTTATAGACTTTTGGATGGCAGCCATTCTCACTGGTGTGAGATGGTACCACATTGTGGTTTTGATTTGCATTTCTCTGATAATGAGTGATGTTGAGCATCTATTCATGTGTTTGTTAGCCATTTTTATGTCTTCTTTGGAGAAATGTCTGTTTAGTTCCTTGGCCCACTTTTTGATTTGGTCGTTTATTTTTCTGGAATGGAGCTGCAGGAGTTGCTTGTATATTTTTGAGATTAATTGCTTGTCCATTGCTTCATTTGCTATTATTTTCTCCTATTCAGAAGGCTGCCTTTTCACCTTGCTTTTAGTTTCCTTTGTTGTGCAGAAGCTTTTAATTTTAATTAGGTTCCATTTGTTTATTTTTGCTTTTATTTCCAATATTCTGGGAGGTGGGTCATAGAGGATCCTGCTTTGGTTTCAGTCGGAGAGTGTTTTGCCTATGTTTTCCTCTAGGAGTTTTATAGTTTCTGGTCTTACCTTTAGATCTTTGATACATTTTGAGTTTATTTTTGTGTATGGTGTTAGAAAGTGTTCTAGTTTCATTCTTTTACAAGTGGTTGTCCAGTTTTCCCAGCACCACTTTGTTAAAGAGATTGTCTTTTCTCCAATGTATATTCTTGCCTCCTTTGTCAAAGAGAAGGTGTCCATAGGTGCGTGGATTTATCTCTGGGCTTTCTATTTTGTTCCATTGATCTATATTTCTGTCTTTGTGCCAGTACCATACTGTCTTAATGACTGTGGCTTTGTAGTATAGCCTAAAGTCAGGCAGGTTGATTCCTCCAGTTCCATTCTTCTTTCTCAAGATTGCTTTGGCTATTTGAGTTTTTTTGTATTTCCATACAAATTGTGAAGTTATTTGTTCTAGTTCTCTGAAAAAGACCGCTGGTAGCTTGATAGGAATTGCATTGAATCTATAGATTGCTCTGGGTAGTATACTCATTTTCACTATACTGATTCTTCCAATCCATGAACATGGTATATTTCTCCATCTATTTGTGTCCTCTTTGATTTCTTTCATCAGTGTTTTATAGTTTTCTATATATAGGTCTTTTGTTTCTTTAGGTAGATATATTCCTAAGTATTTTATTATTTTTGTTTCAATGGTGAATGGAATTGTTTCCTTAATTTCTCTTTCTGTTTCTCATTGTTAATGTGTAGGAATGCAAGGGATTTCTGTGTTGATTTTATATCCTGCAAATTTACTATATTCAATGATTAGCTCTAGTAATTTTCTGATAGAGTCTTTAGGGTTTTCTATGTAGAGGATCATGTCATCTGCAGACAGTGAGAGTTTTACTTCTTTTCCAATCTGGATTCCTTTTATTTCTTTTTCTGCTCTGACTGCTGTAGCCAAGACTTCCAAAACTATAGTGAATAATAGTGGTGAGAGTGGGCACCCTTGTCTTGTTCCTGACTTTAGGGGAAATGCTTTCAGTTTTTCACCATTCAGGATAATGTTTGCTGTGGGTTTATCATATATAGCTTTTATTATGTTGAGGTATGTTCCTTCTACTCCTGCTCTTTGGAGGGTTTTTATCATAAATAGATGTTGAATTTTGTCAAAGGCTTTCTCTGCATCTATTGAGATAGTCATGTGGTTTTTACTTTTCAATTTGTTAATGTGGTGTATTACATTGATTGATTTGCAGATATTGAAGAATCCTTGCATAAAGGATTTTGGATAAATTTAGGATAAATTTATCCTGGGATAAAGCCTACTTGGTCATGATGTATGATCTTTTTAAAATGTTGTTGGATTCTGTTTGCTACAATTTTGTTAAGGATTTTTCATCTATGTTCATTAGTGATATTCGTCTGTAGTTTTCTTTTTTTGTGGCATCTTTGTTGGGTTTTGGTATTAGGGTGATGGTGGCCTCATAGAATGAGTTTGGAAGTTTACCTCCCTCTGCAATTTTGTGGAAGAATTTGAGTAGAATAGGTGTTAGCTCTTCTCTAAATTTTTGGTAGAATTCAGCTGTGAAGCCATCTGGTCCTGGGCTTTTGTTTGTTGGAAGATTTCTGATTACAGTTTCAATTTCCGTGCTTGTGATGGGTCTGTTAAGATTATCTATCTCTTCTTTGTTTAGTTTTGGAAAGTTGTACTTTTCCAAGAATTTGTCCATTTCTTCCAAGTTGTCCAGTTTATTTGCATATAGTTGCTGATAATAGTCTCTTATGATCCTTTGTATTTCTTTGTTGTCTGTTGTGATTTCTCCTTTTTCATTTCTAATTTTGTTGATTTGGTTTTTCTCCTTTTGTTTCTTAATGAGTCTGGCTAATGGTTTGTCAATTTTATTTATCTTCTCAAAGAACCAGCTTTTGGCTTTGATTTTTGCTATGGTCTCTTTTGTTTCTTTTGCATTTATTTCTGCCCTGATCTTTAAGATTTCTTTCCTTCTGCTAACCCTGGGGTTCTGCATTTCTTCCTTTTCTAGTTGCTTTAGGTGTAAAGTTAGGTTATTTATTTGACTTTTTTCTTGTTTGTTGAGGCAAGCCTGCATTGCTGTGAACCTTCCCCTTAGCACTGCTTTTACAGTGTCCTGTAGGTTTTGGGTTGTTGTTTTCATTTTCATTCATTTCTATGCATATTTTGATTTCTTTTTTGATTTCTTCTGTGATTTGTTGGTTATTCAGCAGCATGTTGTTCAGCCTCCATATGTTGGAATTTTTAAAGGTTTTTCTCCTGTAATTGACATCTAATCTTACTGCATTGTGATCAGAAAAGATGCTTGGAATGATTTCAATTTTTTTTTAATTTATCAAGGCTAGATTTATGGCCCAGGACGTGATCTATTCTGGGGAAGGTTCCGTGTGCACTTGGAAAAAGGTAAAATTCATTGTTTTGGGGTGAAATGTCCTATAGATATCCATTAGGTCTAACTGGTCTGTTGTATCATTTAAAGTTTGTTTTTTTTTTTGTTAATTTTCTGTTTAGTTGATCTATCCAGCAGTGAGAGTGGGGTATTAGAGTCTCCCACTATTATTGTGTTATTGTTAATTTCCCCTTTCATACTTGTTAGCATTTGCCTTATGTATTGTGGTGCTTCTATGTTGGGTGCATATATATTTATAATTGTTATATCTTCTTCTTGGATTGATCCTTTGATCATTATGTAATGTCCATCTTTATCTCTTTTCACAGCCTTTAAAGTCTAATTTATCTGATACGAGTATTTTACTCCTGCTTTCTTTTGGTCTCCATTTGCATGGAATATCTTTTTCCAGCCCTTCACTTTCAGTCTGTATGTGTCTCTTGTTTCCAGGTGGGTCTCTTGTAGACAACATATATAGGGGTCTTGTCTTTGTATCTAGTCAGCCAATCTTTGTCTTTTGCTTGGGGCATTCAACCCATTTACATTTAAGGTAATTATTGATAAGTATGATCCCATTGACATTTACTTTATTGTTTTGGGTTCAAGATTATACACCCTATCTGTGTTACCTGTCTAGGGAAGATCCTTTAGCATTTGTTGGAGCACTGATTTGGTACCTATGCCTTTTGTAAAACAAACTTGAACATCTGAAAGTTTACAGGTCATGTACTGTTGAAGCCTGGCTTGGAGAATTTTGAGCATTATTTTACTAGCATGTGAGATGAGTACAATCATGCAGTAGTTTGAGCTTTCTTTGGCATTGCCTTTCTTTGGGATGGGAATGAAAACTGACCTTTTCCAGTCCTGTGGCCACTGCTGAGTTTTCCAAATTTGCTGGCATACTGAGTGCAGCATTTTCACAGCATCATCTTTTAGGATCTGAAATAGCTCAACTGGAATTCCATCACCTCCACTAGCTTTGCTTGCAGTGATGTTTCCTAAGGCCCTCTTGACTTTGAATTCCAGGATGTCTGGCTCTAGGTTGGTGATCACACCATCATGATTATCTGGGTCGTGAAGATCTTTTTTGTGTAGTTCTTCTGTGTATTCTTGCCACCTCTTCTTAATATCTTCTGCTTCTGTTAGGTCCATGCTATTTTTGTCCTATTGTGCCCATCCTTGCATGAATGTTCCCTTGGTATTTCTAATTTTCTTGGAGAGATCTCTAGTCTTTCCCATTCTATTGTTTTCCTCTTTTTCTTTGCATTGATCGCTGAGGAAGGCTTTCTTATCTCTTCTTGCTCTTCTTTGGAATTCTGCAATCAAATGGTTATATCTTTCCTTTTTTCTTTGCCTTTCATTTCTCTTCTTTTCTCGGCAATTTGTAAGTCCTCTTCAGACAACCAATTTGCCTTTTTGCATTTCTTTTCCTTGGGGATGGTCTTGATCACTGCTTCCTGTATAATGTCACGAACCTCCCTCCATAGTTCATCAGGCACTCTATCAGATCCAGCCCCTCGAATCTATTTGTCACTTCCACTGTATAATTGTAAGGGATTTGATTTAGGTCATACCTGGTCTAGTGGTTTTCCCCACTTCCTTCAATTTAAATCTGAATTTGGCAATAAGGAGTTCATGATCTGAGCTACAGTCAGCTCTCGGTCTTGTTTTTGCTGACTGTATAGAGCTTCTCCATCTTTGGCTGCAAAGAATAAAATCAATCTCATTCAGGTATTGACCATCTGGTAATATCCATGTGCAGAGTCTTCTCTTGTATCGTTGGAAGAAGATGTTTGCTATGACCAGTGTGTTCTCTTGGCAAAACTCTATTAGCTTTTGCCCTGCCTCATTCTGTACTCCAAGGCCAAATTTGCCTGTTACTCCAGGTGTTTCTTGACTTATACTTTTGCATTCCAGTCCCCTATAATGAAAAGGACATCTTTTTTGGGTGTTAGTTCCAGGAGGTCTTGTAGGTCTTCATAGAACCTTTCAACTTCAGCTTCTTCAGCATTACTGGTTGGTACATAGACTTGGATTATTGTGATAGTGAATGGTTTGCCTCTGAAACGAACATTGTCATTTTTGAGATTACATCCAAATACTGCACTTCAGGCCCTTTTGTTGACTATGATGGCTACTCCATTTCTTCTAAGGGATTCCTACCCACAGTAGTAGATATAATGATCATCTGAGTTGAATTCACCCATTCCAGTCCATTTTAGTTCACTAGTTCCTAAAATGTTGGTGTTCACTCTTGCCATCTTGTGTTTGACCACTGCCAATTTTTCTTGATTCATGGACCCAACATTACAGGTTCCTATGCAATATTGCTCTTTACAGCATTGGAGTTTACTTCCATCACCAGTCACATCCACAACTGGATGTTGTTTTTGCTTTGGCTCCATTCCTTTATTCTTTCTGGAGTTATTTCTCCACTGATCTCCAGTAGCATATTGGGCACCTACCAACCTGGGGAGTTCATCTTTCAGTGTCCTATCTTTTTGCCTTTTCATACTGTTAGTGGGGTTCTCAAGTCAGGAATACTGAAGCAGTTTGCCATTCCCTTCTCCACTGCTTATTGGGCTGCTGTTTCTGTTTACAGGCCCTGGGTGGTGCAGTGTCCTTGGGACTGAACCAACCCATCATGGTAGAGCTGACTTGATGCTGACATCAAATAATACCATTATATTAATAACAGGCTGGGGAAAGGGTGGAAGTAGTAGAGTTTCTGTTTCCTACTTCTCTTTCCTTTAAGAAGTATATGACCCAAGATCACAGTAGAGGGGGCAAGAAGAGGTGGGGAGTAGGCATTTTGGAAAAGTCTCCTTAAGGATAGCAGTGCCTTTCTTAATACCATCTCTTTCACGGTCTATGTCACACAACCATCAAAGGCCAACTCCTGTTTGTGCTTTGATTCCCATCCTCCTCCTGTTGTAGGAATGTGTAAGCTTTTTCTCTCCACCATGCCTACCCTTCCCCGACACCTTTACAGGAGTGCTTTCATGATAATATATATGTGCTTTCATGATAATATATATATAATCACTTAAAAATATCTTTTAACCTACACTGAGTACTACCTACTTTCAAAATTCTTCTGCTTCCCTTTCAGAAATTCCAAATTGACTTTCTGTAGTCAACCCCTCTCTCCTTCCCTCAATCCTTCTATTCAGGCCACCATCTCCACCTCAACTGTCCCTTAAGGTCAATGAACAGAAATGCCAAAACCAACCCTTACTTCTCTCTCTTCATTCCACACTCCCCCCTTGAAATACTTTTTTCCAGCTTTGGTAACCCCCTAGTTTCCTCCGTACCCTTTCCCACAGATAACACCTCCTCAGTTCCCTAGGTTGGCTTTTCTTCCTATATCATCTTTCCCTCTCTCAATACCTGTGTGTGGTGATAGCTCCCACTTTGGTGTCTTTATCCATGACCTTTTCCTTCAATGCCAGACTGCTCTTTACCTACTTGATATGTCTACTTGGATTTCTAACAGGACTCATATAAAATGTCTAAAATATTGATGACTACTCCCCAAATGCGTTTTTCTGTTTTCCCCACATTAGTCTAAGGCACCCACCATTCACTCTGCCAGAGAGGCACCCTGGAGACTTCACCACCACCCGTATCCTGCCTATCAGCAATGTCTGTTGAATCTTATTTCTAAAACCTCTTCCAAACCTCTTCTCTTTCTGTCCCCACAGCTCTTCAATTCTTGCTTCAACTTTGAGGGGGGGGGACAACAAAACTTTTGAACATTTTTTCCCTCTGCTTTCTATCCTGTCCCCCTAGCAATCAGCAGTCAAGAATGAGTGTCTCAAAACAAAAGGGACAAAATCAAAGTCACTTCCCTGTTCAAAATACTAACTTCCTAGCACAGTGGAAAATCCAGATTTTAAAAAAGGGTTACAGATGTGTACCCTGCCTCCTGCTCTCATACCTCATCACCCCCATCCCTCATCTGTAGTACTTCAGCCACGTTTTCCTTCTCTCTTCAAACACACCAAGTTTGTTCTCACTGTAGGGCTTTGTGCTCACTAGTGCCTCTGCAAGGAATGCTGGAATGCTCGTCTTTGATGCCAGCCTAACGTTCAGCCTCTAACTGGCAGGCCTTCCGTTTCCCTCCAGTCACTCTCTCTCCAGTTGTCTCCACCACAGTGTTTACTGCTACTCGGTATCTTCTGTCAGTCCCTGTCCAGCCAGAACGTAAGCTCCAGAAGAGGGAGGGCTTCCCTTTGGTCATCACTGCTTCTCAACCACCTAAAATGGTACCTGGTTCAAAAAAGGGGCTCTAGTGTTTGTTGATGAGTGAATGGCCCTGTTTGTCAAAGTAAACACATGTCTCAAGGGAGATATTTATATCCAACCCTCTTAGCTCAGCTAGGGCTACTTATAAAAAATGGCAACACCAGAACAGTTTTCAAAGTCAATCTATTGTTCAACACAACAAGGACTTGTCTCTTACATTAAGGACACTCGTGAAGCTTCACACAAAAGAAAGTGACATTGATTATACCTCGTAAGTTACAAACAGGCTGCAGCACTTCATTCTGTTATCTTTTCAATTATACCTCATTTTGCTCTGTTTTTCTAGGCACATAGTTCAGTTTTTCTGAAGCATGAGAAAAGGTTTGGGGCAGGGTTTGCCAATACATCAAGGCGTGCAACTGTCTTCAGACTCTCCAAAACCTAACACAGCTAGTGTCTGACCACCAAACTTTCCCCATATATAGGCATTCTGGAATAACCTGATCAGTAGATCAAAACTAACCTACAAAAAGAGGGATCAACTCCAAACAACTTCCCTTTAAAGTATTGTGTGATGTGATTAGTATCTCTGTCCAGCAGATGCAAAGTTCTGAGGAAAGATGACCTACATGTTCTTTGTTCGTTTACATCTTATTTACATTTGAGTTGTCCCCCAAATACTTTTTGAATGAACAGTTCATCTTCTCAAACTAATTCTTCCTCTCAAATAGCTTAGTGTGATAAACAATCAAAGTTTCTAGGAAAAAAACGGAAAGGTTTGGCTGAAGAAACAGGCCATACAGCCCTAACTTGGAACAGACTGGTTACTCAGTAAGTACCCATGTCTAGAAATATTTCAAAAAACAAGTTATCCTCCATACTCTTGGTTTAAACATAGTAGAGAAGTGATAGAACCTAGTCTGGGCTTCAACCCTGGGCTATGATTTTATTTCAAAGGTCACATACTCCATCCTAGCCTCCAGCTTCTGTACCAATTGTTTGTCCACATGGTGACAGAACAGGGGAAGAAGGTTTCTGGGGAAGGCCAGGGGTTCTGCCAGAGAGGCTGTAGGCATCTGAGCAATCTCCCAGGCAGTGAGAACCACCATGTCTGTCCTGAAGGGCAGAGAAGGAATACATCAGCATCTTAGTGTTTATGTGGGAAATAGACTCAGGGCCCAGGTTCCTTGTTATCCTTCTACCACCAGCACCACTCTCTGCACCTACAATTAAGACAGAACATTTGCCTGTTTGGTATGTGCCAGGCAATGCTTAGTGCTTTACACATATTCCATCTTGCTTAATCTTCAGGTCTCCAACTGGTTAATACCATCACCCTTACATCCCTAGTTTATAGAGGAGGAACGGGCTAAAGAAAGTGAAATAATGTGCCCCAGTATTATGCTGCCGATCAGTGACAGAAGCAGAACTCACACCTAGGTCTGTTCTACTCTAAGGCTTGTCCCTTTAATGACTGCCTTATATTGCCTCCCGTCGGGGACAGCACTCTAGGTGCTATAGAAAAGAAAACAGGCAAAACAGCTGCGACTCTGCTAGTCGACTTTACTCTGTCCAACCTCCTCCCCGGTCCTTGATTAAACCACTCAGGAAACAGCTTGTCTGGCTTAGCCTACATATCCCAGGGGGATTCCCAGATGGCGCTAGCAGTGAAGAACCTGCCTGCCAATGCAGGGGATGGAGGTTCGATCCCTGGGTTGGGAAGATCCCCTGGAGGAGGGCACGGCAACCCACTCCAGCAGTCTTGCCTAGAGAATCTCATGGATAGAGGAGTCTGGCAGGATACAGTCCATAGGGTCACAAAGAGTTGGACATGACTGAAGCAACTTGGCACATATCCCAGTGGTACTGAAACAGTATTTACAATTTTTTTTATGAGCTTACCAAGCTGAATGGTCACAGCTGGGCTCCTTGAGGGAAGAATTCAGTGATACCAGCTGCTCCCCATGACTTAGCAGGGCATAGAGCAAAGATATGCCAAACTGCAAGAGATAAAGTGTCAAAGTGTCCAGGGTAAAAACGAGTTTACCATAGAGATCCGGCGCTTCTGTGGCTCGGTTGTTTCCCAACTAAAAGGGCAAGTTCACAGGTAGAGATGGAGTCCAACACCCATAAACCCATCAAGTTTTACCCTAGCAGGCCAAGAAACTGAGCTCTTTCCAAGGAAATCACTGCTCTGAATCGTCCCAAAGATTCCTCTGGGAGCTGATTATGAAATGTGGTCTCTACCCTGAGGAGTCAGAGACTGTAGGTTGGGAATGGACACAGGAATCTGATGTGGGTAGGAAGTGGAGCCCATTTTAAGAGGCACTGCATGAGGCAAAGATCTTCAGAAGGGGTTCACAGGATAATCCACTAGAATATTAGAAGATATGAGATCTTTCACATATATATCTCACTTTGTATTTATTATGCACCTAATATAAGTATAGTGTTCCATGTATATGATTTATAAACACACAGGTGGTATAGTTCAGAATTTTTTTTGTAGTAAAGGATTCACTATCAAAAATGTTTGGTGACTTCTGATCTAGAGGCACCATCATCATCTGGAGCTTGTTAAAAAAGCAACCCCACCCTGGGTCCACTCCAGGCAGCACCTGGAGCCTCCTGTGGAGAGATCAAAGCCTCCCATATATGTTACCTGATTCTGAAGCACCACAGTGATCGGCCGCTCAGAGGAGCCAGGTGGTAGCAGCATGAGTCCCTGAAGTCCTTGGAGGAGTTCACGGAAGGTCAAGTGCCTGATACATTTGTTCAGAGGTTGAAATAACATTTGCAGGGCCTGCAGGAAGACCAGTAAGGGCCTCTCTGACTTCTTGACAACTTCACCTCGAGTCTCTTTCTTGCCAACCTGCTTCTAGCCCCTTCTGGTCAGCTCAGACCTACCAGGCCTATCAGCACTCAGGTGTCTTCATCCCTAACAGTGGCCCTTTAACACCCACTTGTCCTACATGCCTTCCCTAAGCAAAGGAGCTCTGGGGCTTGACACTTATCAGGGGGTCCTGTTCTTCTCTAACCGCCAGAACACTCGCACACCTGTGTAACCATCTGCCCGTGGGTTTTCCTTTCTTCACTGTGCCTGAAGATCAAAGATCATCTGCTGTTCCTGTGGTAGGCTTCTATAACCCCCCCCCCCAGGGCAGAGTCAGTCCCCCTCACCGCCCAAAACTTCTCTGAGGGTGGGGAGTGGAAGGAGACGGGACAAGCAGTGCTAACCCACCCACAGAGCTGTCCTCTCCTCCACTCTGCGCCACAATACCTGGTCGGCCACGTCCCTCTTGACCAGGAAGGGCAGGTGGCGGGTGACGGCCAGAAGCAAGTTGACAGCTCGATCCCGGGGCAGGAACGGGAGAAGCCGGGCCACCAAGGCTTTCCCCTTCCCCACGGACAGCACCTGCAGGAAGCTGTCATCGGCCGCCCTGCAGGGACACAGGCAAACATCGCTGTGCTTGGCATAGAGCAGAGGGCAGGTGCCAGAAGGGAGGAGCCAAAACTAAGCCACTGTCTCCTCCTGGGATGGGGTGTGACCATCCCACACTCACTCTGGATTATTCTGCCCCTGGGCCTTTAAGGCCTGGAAGAGCTTCTCAACCCGGCTGCTCGGTGGCTCAGAGTCCTGGGGCTGTGCAGGCCCACCCTTCTGGCTGTCCTCTATCTCCAGTAACTGAAGGAACATCTGGGAACGCGAGGGTGGGGAGAGAGGAAGAAGAGGTCAATGTGAGCATATCCTGTTCTCAAGGGAGGCAAGGAACTCACTGCTAAGGCTGAGGTCTCACCTTCTCAATCCGATACAGCACCCAAAGCCTCTGACTGCTTGCAGCTCCTGTCTCCTGGAGGAGGAGTCCCTGGCTGTCAGCCCCACCTCCAACAGCAGCAACCCACGCCTAGGCGGGCCAGGACGTGGGCTGGAAAGACTAAACTGCAAAGCCTAACCGCTCCTCTTCCTCTTAGCTCACAATCTGAGCTCAAGAGCTCCAGACCTTTCTCCAAAACACAAGGAAAGGAAGGGCTGCAGGGAGATAAGCTCCTACCTGCTCTTGAGCTCCGTGGGGCACAGCGTCAATAGCTCGGCGAGGGGTGAAACACGTTGGTACAGCTACCTGGCCCAGGGAGCCCTCGATTCGAACCACTGTGTGGAAGGAGTCAGACAGGCACGCGCCCCTCTGCCTTCCCCCCGGGTCCGGCCAGCTGTCCCCCCCAGCCC
>ML664173.1:96730-127146 GCA_007570785.1 Antilocapra americana | reverse complement strand
TTCCCCCTGGGTCCGGCCAGCTGTCTGCCCCAGCCCAGCAGATCAGCCCTGGGCCTACCTGATTCATAAGCCTCCGCCTTCTGAATGTAAGGTGTGACCAGCTTGAGAGGCTCAAACCTGCTTCTTCGCCCAAACAGCTCTTCATCTGCTTGCTTCTTCTCTAGTTTCTGATAATATTCCTGGGAGTTCACCGATTAGTCAAATGTATACTTGTTGGCTGAACTTAAGAGTTAGGGTTCTCCAGTGCAACCTCTTAGTACACCCTTGTCTACAGCATTCATTCCAGAAATGCTCCTGGGGTGTAAGGCCCTTCTAGAGCCACTCTAAAACATCTTCAGCACCCTAAGCCCCATGCCACCTGATCTGCAGCCTCCATCCTAAGGACCTGAAGAGCTAGGATGGAAAGGCAGAAAAGCAAAGCAGAGAGCCCAGAAGTAAATGTGTCCCAGGATCTGCAGGCTTCCTTCACTCTTTATTCTAAGTTATACGTGGTCACCCCATCCTCCCCTCTCCCCATTTTAATTTGATGGTCCTACCTGTTCTGTCCAAAATCAGCATTCTCTGATGGCATTGCAGACCACCTCTGTCCACTGAAGGACAGAGAGGACACTACTGTCAACTGGCCTCTAGGCCAGTCCTACTCTTGTATGGACGGGCACAGCAGCTCTACTATCTTAAGACTGTGAAATCCAAAGCAATTCTACTCAGATGGACGAAACTGGAGCCCATTATCCAGAGTGAAGTAAGCCAGAAGCAAAAACAACAATACAGTATATTAACACATATATATGGAATTTAGAAAGACAGTAATGAGAACCCAACATGGGAGACAACAAAAGGAACGCAGATGTATAGAATAGACTTGTGGACTTTGTGGATGAGGGTAAGGGTGGGATGAGATGGGAGAAGGGCATTGAAGCATGTTAATTGTCATGTGTCTAATCAATCGCCAGCCCAGGATTGATGCTCGGGACTGGTGCAGCGAGATTTCCCGGGGGGGAGGGAGGAGGGAGGGGGGACCCGGAGGGGAAGCATATGTAAACCCATGGTGATATCATGACAATGTATGGCAAAAACAATAATAAAAAAAAAAAAAAAAGACTGTGAAATCCAGAGCTAAAATAAAGCCACTGACTGAGTTAAACAAGTTCAGTTCAGTCCAGTCGCTCAGTTGTGTCCAACTCTTTGCGACCCCATGAATCGCAGCATGCCAGGCCTCCCTGTCCATCACCAACTCCCAGAGTCTGCCCAAACCCATGTCCATCGAGTCGGTGATGCCATCCAGCCATCTCATCCTCTGACTTCCCCCTCTCCTCCTGCCCCCAATCCTTCCCAGCATCAGGGTCTTTTCAAGTGAGTCAGCTCTTTGCATGAGGTGGCCATGAAGCAGGGCAAAGGCTAATAGAGTTTTGCCGAGAGAACGCACTGGTCATAGCAAACACCCTCTTCCAACAACACAAGAGTCAAAGGTTTGAAAAAGCTCCTTCACTGAGAAGCAGTGTCTAACAGTCAAGAGTGTATGATGATCACATTCAAGTGATCCTGGCGGAAGGCAGAGGAGTTTTGAAGCGTGGTAGGAAGACGGAAGAATCTAATGTCAATAGGAAGGAGATAAAGGTGGGAACCTTGCTAGTGGGCTCAGGTAGGTTGAAGAGAAAGTAAAATAAAACTTAGACAATTCAGAAAGTCCAAGTGTTAATTACTCAGTCATATCCGACTTTTTGTGACCCCATGGACTGTACCCCACCGGGCTCCTCTGTCTGTGAAATTCTCCAGGCAATAATACTGGAGTGGGTAGCCATTTACTTCTCCACGGGATCTTTCCAACCCAGGTATCAAACCCGGGTCTTCTGCACTGCAGGCAGATTCTTTACTGTCTGAGCTAAAGGGAAGCCCAAACAACCCAGAACTCATGGACAAAGGGCAGACAGGAAGACCGAAAGGAGTCAAAAACCTGCCACATTTGTTCAAGAAATTGAATTCCATTACCTATAAAAGTTCCTTGTGTTTTAGATCTTAAAAGAAAGTAAAAGGTAACTAGACGAATGTTTATAACAAGTCATTTCTAAGAGAAACTAATGTGTACAAAAGATGAGAATGTCCTCATTTTCAGACTGAATAGGAGAAATTCTTATCAAAGGATGGAGACAAAAATCTCAGAGTGTTTAGGGAACCACAAATAATCCCCTGCAGCTGAAATTTAGGAGAAAGGGAAGGAGTTTGGATGTCAAATATAGAAATATGATGCCATCCTTTCACAGCCGTCCCTGCCATGAGAAGGGACGCAGCAACTGAGCTGCAGGAAGACTCTCAGGGCTATGGAGTCAGGCCCATTCGACCCCAAGGTCAGAGACCCTGGGACTCACCTGGTAGTAATAGTCATCGAGGTGGGGGTCCTCACTCTGCAGCTGAACCATCTGCACTTTTACCACCCAGTCCTTCTCTTTCTGCGTCATGAGGTTAGCATAGGAGTCTGGCTGCTGAGGCCACTTCTTGGCTGGGGGACTTCAAGCCAGGAGGAGGGCTCTATAGACCTACACCTCCCTGATCCCTCCTCCCTTCACACACACACACACCCCCACCACCCCTGCCACAGAGAACTCCCCAAGGAGTAGAGAGCCTGGAGCTGGATCTCAGGGGGAGGGTGGCAGGGCTTTGGGGGAGGTGCCTTGCCGCAAGGGAAAACCCAGCATGCAGGGGGCTCCCCTCAGCCCTGCTCCTCCTTTAGGCCTTACCTTTGTGGTCGACTGTGCTGTTGCTGCTGCTTCAAGATCCGCTGGTGCTGAGGGTGGAGCTGGGTCAGATGACTGGGGAGACTTAGGAAGAAACGTGGGCTGGCTGGGAGCAAGCTCTTAGCACCCTCCCCTTTTCCTTTATTTAGCCTCTGGGAACCTCAGCCAGACAGCTATGGGACTTGACCTGCTGAGGACCCCACCCAACGTCAGCCACATGAAGCATCACTATCCTACTTCAGCAGGGTTCACATCCCCTCCAAGATATATATCCCTGAAATGGGGCTGCAGGAAATCCTGACACAACAGAAAACCATCTGGCCTGGCTATCGGGACTTCTGAGTCCTAGGCTCAGTCCTCCTGGGCCAGCTGACCTCAGGGTGCTGGGCTCCATCTCCTCACCTGTGAGGGAAGGGACTGCGTGTCATCTCACACCTCCCTCAGTGAGTTTCTCTTAGTATTTTTCTGTGGCAACTGGTAGAAGGGCAGCCATGCCTCCTCAGCTACTACCTCCCATCTTCTGGAGATAAGCCCAGCCTGTCTGGACCCCAGGGGAGGGGGCTCCCTGATCCAGCACCTGAGCCTAAGGGGCCATGAGGTGGACGAGGTGCGGAGGCGCACCGGGTCTGGTGCGGGCAGTCGAGGTCCGAAGCGGCGGGCTGCAGAGCTGGCACTGGGAAGGGCGGGCCGGAAAGGAAGGGGAGCCAGGTGGTCCAGGGTCTGTGACAGGAATTTCAGGGTCTGAGAGAAGCACGTGTCCACCAACAGAGTCCTGCCTTTGCTGCTGATTGCCTTTCTGCCCTAGGGTCTCACCCGCCTTTGCCTTGAAGAACCTCACCCAACATTTGCTACATTGGGGCCCCTCAAGCCAGTTGTGAGGACACCAGACTGTGGGGCCCCTTCTTGTTTCCAACAGGTTTGTCACCCCCTAGGGAGTAACTCTTGGCCCCTGACAACTTGGAAGCCTGTGCTTTTTCCTCTGTGTGAGAGGGTAAACTCCCCTTCTTTTCCTCTTCTGAGTGTCCTCAGACCTTGTCTTCAGCCCTGGAGCAATGCTCAGCTCTTCCCAGACTCTTCTGAAGCCCTCCTCAGCCTACACTTCCCTTCTCTTCTCCCTGCTGGATTTCTGGTAGCCCCTTCACTCCAGGTCATGTTCTCTTTCTAGCACGAGGCTCAGTGCTATTTATGTTCTGTAAGCTGGAATTGTTTGTCCTTTTTCTAGGAAGGCCAGCTGTCCCAGGCCCGCTCTGTCCTTTACCAAGCTTCTCTGAACGACAGGCATCCGCTGGTCCATACCCTCACCTCACTTTGCTGCATCCCCAGAGCAAGGTCAAGAGCAGAGTGTAATGTTAAGAGGGGGGACCCTCCAAACACTGCTTCTCAGCACCCCGTCTCTCAGAGCATGTAGATTAGAGACACTCACCCGCCACAGACAGTGCAAGGAGGCAGGGGACATCCCCAGAACACCAGGGGCCTGATTCCAGGGGGACTGAGAAGATCTTTCTGGACTGGGAGGGAGGGAAACCCAGGAAAGAATGAGCCCATGATTATTATCTACATTCACCAGTGTTAATGGGGGAGGTGAGCAGCAGGACCAACCATTTCCTGTTCCTAGGATACAGGCAGCCTGGCCCTCCCTCAATTTCAAAGTCAGTAGGGTCAGGACCCCCTCTCCTTCTTCCAAAGGGAAGCCAGCCTGGCATCTGAGGAGTTAAGTTGAAGCAGGATCTGAGTAACTTCATTTCTGCATGGGAACCCCTTGTGCCTCCCCATGTGCTGACAGAATCCAAAGGACTGCACAGATACAGGGGTCCAAGGTCAAAGATGGCTCATCTCATCAGCTGAAATGAAAATGACTCATTTCAGGAGCAGAGCCAGCATCCCTGGGTGGGTGATGCAGCCCTGCTGGACCTGCATTCAAGGTGAGGGCAGCATCAGAAACTAAGCAAGAGACAGATAGAAGGAGAGAAGGAAGGCGAGAGTCTCTATTGGGGTTCAAGCCTGAAATAGAAAGTGTTCCCCCACCTAGAGAGAGGTGAAGAGAAGAGGGATGTGGAGCAACAGCCTGTGAGATGCAGACTGTTCGGGACAACCCCACACCCTCCTGCTGTGGCACCTGGCTGTTATGGACAGCGCTGAGGACAGCTGGGTCCCCCAGATCATTCTCTTCCTCCTCCTCCTCCTCCTCCACTTCCTCCTCCTCCATGTCTGGTGCTAAATCTGGATCCAGTTCCTCTTCCTCCAATTGAGAGGTAGGCACCAGCTCTTCCTCAGGAGCCAAGGGGATGTGGGACTTGCCTGAGCCTTGGTTTAAGTTGGAACCTGTGGAGGAAGTAGAAACAGGCTCAGCTGTGAAGGGCCTGGCCTAGAGAGGATGTTTCTCTTAACACTTCTCTTCACAAGCCGTCTCCAGCACCATCTTCAAACACTGCCTCTTGCTATATGAGTTCAACTCAGCCTCACTCCCTCAGGGTGCCCCTAGCCCCCCCTGACTTGAGCACGTAGAACCTGGCAGGCGCCAATCGCCTCCACCTTCCTCAGCCCCTCTTCCACGGTCTCATTAGTAGCACCACAGGCTTCTCCACCTGCTCACCCCCCTGACAGCCCTTTCTGTGCCTCTTTAATCAACCAAGTTCCAGCTGCCCTGACTCACTGCAATTTAACCCTTGTGTGCCAGAGACTTTACGTGCATACGTTTATGTATCGTTGCTCACAATGATACAAAGCTAGTGTTGATCATTTTTCTCTGAAGGTGGGGAAAACAGACCCCATAAATGGGATTTCAGTCACCCTCATGATGTAGCAGTAGGTCAAAGAACTTGGGAATCACTCACAGCAGTTTTGACTCTCCACTGAACCACATTCCCAAGCTGCTGCACTCCTGGGGCTTTCCTCAGATACCACAGACCACTTGGTGACATTACCTTGGAGGCATTTCATCTTTTCGGGCTGGCAGACTTGCTCCATGGCTGTTTCCTCTGGCAAGACAGCATTGTTAGCCTCTGGAAGGTAAACCTGGGACAGGGAAGAGACCCAGAGATCCCTGTCCTTAGTAAAGGATGGTCTGACATCAAAACAACCAAGATCTCCCCCCAGCAAAGCTGTCAGAAAATTTTTGATCCAGATCTCCAAGGAGCAGAATCCCGGGCTCTCAGATGGCCCTAAACCTTCCCCACCCTCTGACCTCTCAGCTCTAAGGAGCTGTCCTGCAAAGGGACAGGAAGGAGAGGCAGGGCTAGGAGTTGGAGGAGAAGCGCTCCCACACGGTCCCCACCAGCCTCGGTCTGTGCATGGCAGGGGGCGCGCAGCCGCCTGGGTGCCAGCACCCACCCTAGGGCCGTGGCTGTCCTTTCGGTTCAGCGTGGCCATGGCAGCGGGCCCAGGCAGGCTTGCTGCCCCGGCTTTAAGATTCCCGGCCCTGCCCTGCTCCCCTGTTAAAGGGCCAGCATCTCCAACCCTTGGTAGGGATGTCAGGGTACAAACTCATGAGAAAGAAAACCCTTGAAAGGGCAAGAGAACCGGAGTGCATTTTGAACCACCCGTGGCTGGGAGTACAGTTTATAGGATGGATTATTTGGGAGCAGGTATTTAAGGAGAGGATCCCTGTTTTCCACACTCTTGCTAGGAACTTTGTCAGATTATGTTCTCTTCGATCCCTAGACTTGCTCCATTAAACTGGATAGGAAATCCCTGGTGGATCGTGGGGCTGCTACAGAGTATCCGAGTTCTCGAGGTCTCTGCGCTTCTCGGCAGGACGCTTGTGGATCCTGAAGGGCCACCTGGAGATGCTTGCCCTTCCCGGTAAATTTGTGTCTGCTTGAGCTTGAGTCTGTTACCCACTTCTAGCGAATGCAGAAGTCAGATCTTCCAGATGAAAACATTTCTGCATGAGTTACACAGATAATCCCCTATCTTCTTGGCTGTGGTAAATGGAAGCCTGGTTCTGATGCTCAGGAGTGAAAAGAAAAGGAAATAACAATACAAATCAACACTTCAGGACTGCTGGTAGCAAATACTGACACCCATCTGGGCCTCACCCAGCCCCTCTGTGATGCTGGTGTCTGTGCCCACAT
Source organism: Antilocapra americana (assembly GCA_007570785.1). Lineage (NCBI taxonomy): Eukaryota > Metazoa > Chordata > Mammalia > Artiodactyla > Antilocapridae > Antilocapra > Antilocapra americana. The sequence continues at coordinate 120,341 of ML664173.1, read as the reverse complement.
CCTGTGTTCAGCTGAGGTACACAGGCTTCACACAACCTCTAAATCAAACTAAAAGAAGTGTAGATAATTCTCTTCATTAGAAATGTAAGTGAGAGGCCTATTGTCATGATTATAGAGCCATGATCCTGGTGCCTCCAAACAAAAATATTCTTTTCAAAAGTTCCTCTGTAGGTTAGAACCATGTGAGTGAGGGAACAAATTTAAGTAGCTCGACAGTTACTGGAACTCTTTTCATATGTCTAGTTGGGTTCAGGCCTTTCTGGTAATGTTATTCAGCTGTTTCTCCCAACAGCTTCCTAATAATTAACTCTGGTATTATCATCATAAGGGCCAAATGGTGACTTTCGGCGTCCCAGAAGTGATTGATCAGGCTGGTATAGTGACCAGGTGTCGGGCAGAGTCCCTTGCTGCATGCAGATCTTCATTCGGAGGGGACTTCTTATGTCACTAGTACCAGAACAGCAGGATCTGGGTTCAGTCTGCAAGATCACAGCCCCGTCTTGGCTATTTGAAGTTTCACTTGGGACCTAGAGGCTCTGTGAAAGTCTCCTCCCTTTGCCTGAAGTCTTATATGTCTATGGATCCTTTAGATTTTTCTAGCTTCTGCCATAGTTTATGCTAAGTTTAAGCCAAGCCTGGGTTAAACAGTGAATGAAACAATGCTACCAATGGTGGCATTATGTGAATAAATAGTGAATGAAACAATTTCTTAGAGCTTCCCCAAATAGAGTAAGACATACAGCCAGGGGGCTTCCCTGGTGATTCAGTGGCTAAGACTCTGAGTTCCCAATACAGGAGGCCTGGGTTTGATCCCTGGTCAGGGAGCTGGATCCCACGTGCTGTGACTGAGAGCTCACAAACTGCAACTAAAGACCCTGAGTGCTGCAACGGAGACTCAGCGCAGCCAAACAAAACAAAATGAAGTTTGAAAAGTTGGATCAGATCAAAGAAACATTAGAACTGTACAGCACAGCATTCAGTATCCCGTGATAAAACACAGTGGAAAAATATAAAAAAGAATGTGTATTTTTATATATATGCATAACAATCACTTTGATATTCAAAAGAAAGTAATGTAATATTGTAAGTCAGTTACTTCAATTTTTTACAAAGATACGTTAGAAATGTTTACATTAGCTAAATAATATACCTAAGGACCGTCCCACTTTTATGGGGAGATTTTTAATCCATTATTTCAGTTTCTTTAATGATTGTTGGTCTATACTGGTTTTCAATTTCTTCTTGAAGCTTTTTCATTCAATTATATATCTTCTAGGAATTTGTCCATTTCTTGAGAGTTTTCAAGATTATTGGCATAAAATCCTTCATAGTATAGGAGTATTTTTCAAATGAATGCTATATCTGTACTTTGTCCTCCTTTTTATTTCTAATATTATGTATATATTACACCCTGCATCTTCTCTTCTTTCCAGAGTTTGTCTTTTCAAAACACCATATATAAGTGAGAGTTTCTTCAGGAAATAGTACATTCAAATTGGATAATTATAGTAAAATTATATTTATTAAGATAGAACTTTTTAAAATGTGTAGAATGAACATAGTATGATCATAAACAACAGTACAGTCCCTGGGACTACTATAGCTGGTTGTGACCACTTTAGGCAAGAGGACGGAGGGGTTACCAAAACCTGGAGACAGGAAGGCCCTCTGGCTGGCCGCTGGCTTCAATGTCTGTGTCCACTGGGCTCCATGCTGATGGCCCTCTCATAACCGATATCCCTTCTCTCTGAGACCTGGGACCTGCTCTTGTTGCCCAAATCTTGGCTCCCGGTCCTCTGATGCCAAATAGAAATACAGTGACAGAGTTTGGAGGAAACAGAAGAATAGCTACATCCTTTTTAGCAGGCAGCAGGAAAGCACAGTGGACCAGTGCCTCAAGGACTGTGTGCTCTGCTCTTGGGAACAGGGGGCGGGTTTATAGCCTCCCGAAGGTCTTGCTTATATATTGTTTTCCTTTGGAAAACTTTCAGAAAAGCCACAGCTGGCATCAGGCAACTCAGCAACTGCATCTGTAGTCCCTGAAGTTACAGGACGGATAGCTTTTTTGAAATGCAGAGTGCTACAAGAGAGGGCGGGGGAGGAGGAGGCCAGGTGCACTCACATGAAGTCAGGGAGCTGTCAGCTCTGTTTAGGGCTGTGAAGGGCTCCCTGGTGGCTCAGCGGCAGAGACGCTGCCTGCCAGTGCCAGATCCTTGGGTTTGATCCCTGGGTCAGGAAGATCCCCTGGAGAAGGAAATGGCAACTCACTCCAGTATTCTTGCCTGGGAAATCCCATGGACAGAGGAGCCTGGCGGGCTGCAGTCCACACACTTGCAAAGAGTCGGACACAACTTAGCGGCTAAACAACAACAACAGCAGCTTTGTGAAGAACAGTTCAGCTACAGCTCTTAGTAGTGACAGGCAAAGAATAACCAAGACTGCTTAACTCTTGTAGGCCTGTCTGTCTACTTTGTGCCAAAGGCCATTCACTCACTTCTGTTTTTGCTGCAGCACTCTCTCCTCTCACCTCACAAGGCTCCCTCTCTTGCGAGGCCCTATGGACTTCACTACTCTTTATGACTCCCCCTAAACCTGCTCACAGCTTGGTAAATACTCCCGTCCCCAAACTCTCCTCAGTTACCCCACCAGAACATGCTGTTCGCTTTCTGTCAGGACCTGTCTCTCACCAGCCTGCTGAGTCATTCTTTTCTTGTTCTTATTCAGCTTCCTCTCCCATCTCTCAATCATCAAAGATTCTAAAACATAACCACTGGCCTCAGGGCCCCCGGACAATCTCATCTCTTGACTCTCAGTAGTCAATCTCACCCCTGACGTTAATGAGAAAATAGAGGCCATTTTGAGCTTCCCAGGTGGCACTACTGGCCAAGAGCCCACCTGCCAAGGCAGGAGATGCAAGACATGCAGGTTTGATCCCTGGGTGGGGAGGATCCCCTGGAGAAGGGCATGCCAACTCACTCCAGTATTCTCACCTGGAGAATCCCATGGACAGAGGAGCATGGCGGGCTGCAGTCCACAGGTTGCACAGAGCTGGACACGACTGAAACGACCTGGTACTCACACAGAGCCCATTTGGGCTGATTTACTGACATGTATGGGCTTCCCTGGTGGCTCAGCTGGTAAAGGATCTGCCTGCAATGTGAGAGACCTGGGTTAGATCCGTGGGTTGGGGAGAGCCCCTGGAGAAGGGAAAAGCTACCCACTCCAGTATTCTGGCCTGGGGAATTCCTTGGACTGTATAGTCCATGGGGTCGAAAAGAGTCGGACACAACTGAGCGACTTTCACTTACATGTATACTTGGAGTAAATGTCTGCATGCCACAGACCTCCTCACCTTGTTCTGCCTGGGGGGGTGGGGTGGGGGAGGGGCTGGTATCCCTCCTCCTTTCCAGGTCCAGCCTCTCTTCTGGGATCCTGTGCCCTCTGGCCACTTCAGGCCTGCTTCTCTCTATGTCTTCATACTCTCCATTTCCCCTTCGTTCTTCTTATAGGAAAGCAGAGAAATATCAGGGCACTCCATTCTTAGAAACAAAGTTTCTTGTTTTCCTTTCTAATGTTAACTGCCCCTTATCTCCCTCCTACCTGACAAACCAAGCTTCTTCATCTCCTCAATGCGTATGATTCCTTCAACCATTGCTCTTTAGCTTCTGATTCCATCATATAGAGTCCCTAGGGGATGGGTGGACTTAATCCCACAAGCCTCTCAACCCTTTCTGTGGACAACTGACAATTTTTCAACCTTATGTTCGTACTCTGCAAACACACCATCAAGACAAGTCCCCTACCCTCTCTTCTACCCATATGCCACTCCTAAACACTTCTTGGATTAAAACAACAACCTGGAACTGTCATCACCCATCACTCCTCAGAAACTATTCTCAATACTCTGAATCACCACTGACTTCTTTTCTTTTTAAAAAATTTATTTATTTACTTATTTGGCTGTGCCAGGTCTTAGTTGTGGCATGCAGGATCTTTAGTTGTGGCAATGCGGGATCTAGTTCCCTGACCAGGGATGGAACCTGGGCCTCCTGCACTGGGCACGCCCAGTCTCAGCCACTGGGCCACCAGGGAAATCTCCCACCGGCGATCTCTCAGCTGAGTGCAAAGACGTGCCTCAGGACTCACCTCAGAATTCCCAACTGCGTGTGGCTCAGTCCTCTGCACCTCTGCTCTCCCACAGCTTCCTGCAGCCTCAGTCTCCCGGCTCTTCTTGATTTCTTGGCCTGTCTTTCTCTGGCCTCTTTCCTGCTCTGCTTGTCTTCTCTCCATTTGTTTCAAATATCCTCTCCCTCAAGCCTCTTCCCTTTCTCCTCTGTCAAATGCTCTCAACCAGAGGGTCCTCTGAAACTGTATAGAAGTTTGTGTGCTTTTCTACCATGTGCATTTTTCTGGAGAGACAGTCCAGAGCTTTCATCACATTCTCAAAGAGATCAAGAATTCCTCTAAACATCAAGTCCTCTGCAACTTGGTAACCCTGGGCAACCACAACCACTCATGTTTCCACCCACACACTGATGATTTCCAAGTCCTTTTGACAGCTCTGACAACTCTCAACTAAGAGCACCTCAGTGATTTTCTTCTCCTGTGCACTACTAAAGGCATAAGTCTCTCTGAAGTCATACTCTGACTGCTTCTCCAGCCTCCTGTCTTCAAGTTTCCTGATTTGTAGTTTGGGCCTCAGAAACAGTGAACTGCTTGTAGCTATGTGGGGAAAGTAGGACTCGGATGGAACTCTCACATTATCACTCTGCACCAGGATGTTTCTCCCTGCACTGGGGACACCTCACCCTTAGTGTGGGAGTTATATTCAATTGCTATTAAAGCAGCTACCTATATATCTTAGTAGGTAATGTGTTGTTCACCACGTCACATAAGCAAAATGAATTTGTGGGACTTCTGTGGTGGCTCAGTGGAAAAACAGTCTGCCTGCCAATGCAGGAGACTTGGGTTTGATCCCTGGTCCAGGAAGATCCCACAAGCCACAGAACAACTAAGCCCACGCACCGTGACTCCTGGAGCCACAGTTACTGAGCCCGAGCGCTGTGACTGCTGAAGCCTGGGGACACTACAGCCTGCGCTCCTCAACAACAGAAGCCACGGCAAGGAGAAGCCCACGCACCACAACTAGAGAAGCGCTCCTGCATCAGTGAAGACCCAGAGCAGCCAAAGGTAAATGATTAAAAAAAGAAAAGAATTTGTGAAGGGAGAGCCATTTTAATTGGAAAGTGATTTCACATGCCTGATTGAATTGTCTTATTCTAGTATTCTAAACATTCAAATAGAGAACAACTCAGCTCAGGCCTTATCTTCAGGAAGCCTCCTCAGATAACCCTCTTCCTTTCCAGGCTGGATGAGCTGCTCTTTTTCTGTGTGCTTTTTGGCCCCACCACATTGTAGGGTGCGTACCTTCACAATGAATTGTACCTACCACACTGAATTGTAATTTGGCTTCTGTATTTGTCACCTGCAATTGAGAACAGAGATGTGTCTTCTTCATCTTTGTACCTCCAGCACTTAACACAGAGCAGATTCTCAGTAAATGTCAAATGAGCTGAACTTAAATGAACAATAATGTTCCTTTCCTGCCAAGACTTCTTCAATGGGGTTTCTTGCCTGTCCCCTGGGTGTGTCCTATTCTGGCCCACCATCCACATTGTTCCCAAGAAATGTCATTCTACGATGATAAATGTCATGATACCCAAGCTAGAAATAATAAAAGAAAAGCCGTACAGATTGGGGGACTTCCCTGGTGGACCAGTGGTTAAGACTCCCTGCTTCCACTCTAGGAGTGCAGTTTCAATCCCTGGTTGGGAACTAAGATCCCACACGCTGCATGGCTAAACAAACAAACAAAATACAGCCTTGACGGTAAACCTTCCATACTGAAGATATATTTATGCCAAAGTAAATTCTTATGGGGCCAAGTTTTAAATATTAAAAAAAAACCTTAAAATATTCAAAGAAAGTAAGTGTAAAACATTTTTAAAATGTTGAGTGAGTAGAGAAGGCCCTTCTAAACAAGACCCCAAACCATAAGCCATGAAGGTTGACAAAATTTGCCTACCTAAAAATGTCCAGCTTCTGAGTGGCAAAAAAAGAAAGCCATAAACAGAGTCAAAAGACCTTCATTTTGATGTGATAATCTTAAATTTACATTTAAAAATTATTTAAAAGAGCTTTTAGGTGAAGACCCTCTGTAAAGCTTCTCAATTTTGGGGACTCAGAAAAAGATATATTTATGTTGAACCCAGGTCCTTTCATTCATATTTCCTTCACAACTGCTAGTAATCAATATTATCCTATCAGCACCCATATCAAAATTAACATAACACTGTTGATGGATAATATAAAAATAAGGTTGCTATTTTCTTTCATGTTTCCTTTTAAAATCCTGCCCTTAATTAAGTGCTAAACACTGTCTTGAAACAGAACTTTTGCATTCTTGCATGCATGCACACTAAGTCACTCAGTCGTGCCTAACTCTTTGTATGAGTCATGTCTGACTCTACCCTGTAGCCCACCAGGCTCCTCTGTCCATGGGGATTCTCCAGGCAAGAGCACTGGAGTGGGTTGCCACGCCCTCCTCTAGTGGATCTTCCCGACCCAGGGATCGAATCTGAGTCTCTAATGTCTTCTGCATTGGAGATGGGCTCTTTATCCCTAGTGCCACCTGGGAAGCCCTGCATTCTTATGGAGAGTGAAAAATCTTTATCATGTTCTTTATTTCTTCAAAAGGAAAATTCATCCTAATTTAAATAAGAGAAGTATGACTTTATATTTTTAATTAATTAATGTGTGTGTCCATTTGAGCTGCTGTAAACAAATACCTGAGGCTGAGTAGCTTATAAACAACAGAAACGTGTTTCTCACAGTTTTGGGAGGCTAGAAGTCGAGACCAAGGTGCCAGCAGATTTGGTGTCTGGAGCGAGCCCACTTTCTGGTTCATAGATGGAAAGGGACGGACAAGGGGATCTCAGGGGTTTCTTTCATAACGGTACTAATCCAATTCAAGACGGCTCTACCCTCAGGACATAGCTATCTCCCAGAGGCCCCTTCCTCCTTTTAAATAATTTTAAAAAATTATTTTATTTTACTTTAAACTTATTTACTTTACTTGGAGGCTAATTACTTTACAACATTGTAGTGGGTTTTGCCATACATTGACATGAGTCAGCCATGGGTGTACATGTGTTCCCCATCCTTGACTCCCCCTTCCACCTCCTTCCCCATCCCATCCCTCAGGGTCATCCCAGTGCACCAGCCCTGAGCGTCCTGTCTCATGCATTGAACCTGGACTAGACATTTATTTCACATATAATAATATACATGTTTCAATGCTATTCTCTCAAATCATCCCACCCTCGCCTTCTCCCACAGAGTCCAAAAGTCTGTTCTATACATCTGTGTCTCTTTTGCTGTCTCATGTATAGGATCATCATTGCCATCTTTCTAAATTCCATATATATGTGTTAATATACTGTATTGGTGTTTTTCTTTATAACTTACTTCACTCTGCGTAACAGGCTCCAGTTTCACCCACCTCATTAGAACTTATTCAAATGTATTCTTTTTAATAGCTGAGTAATATTCCATTGTGTATATGTACCACAGCTTTCTTATCCATTCACCTGCTGACAGACATCTAGGTTGCTTCCATGTCCTGGCTATTGTAAACAGTGCTGCAATGAACATTGGGGTACACGTGTCTCTTTCAATTCTGGTTTCCTCGGTGTGTATGCCCAACAGTGGGATTGCTGGGTCGTATGGCAGTTCTATTTCCAGTTTTTTAAGGAATCTCCACACTGTTCTTCATAGTGGCTGTACTAGTTTGCATTCCCACCAACAGTGTAAGAGGGTTCCCTTTTCTCCACATCCTCTCCAGCATTTATTGTTAGTAGACTTTTTGATAGCAGCCATTCTGATCGGCTTGAGATGGTACCTCATTGTGGTTTTGATTTGCATTTCTCTGATAATGAGTGATGTTGAGCATCTTTTCATGTGTTTGTTAGCCATCTGTATGTTGTCTTTGGAGAAATGTCTGTTTAGTTCTTTGGCCCACTTTTTGATTGGGTCATTTATTTTTCTGGAATTGAGCTGCAGGAGCTGCTTTTATATTTTTGAGATTGATTCTTTGTCAATTGCTTTGTTTACTATTATTTTCTCCCATTCTGAAGCTGCCTTTTCACTTTGCTTATGGTTTCCTTTGTTGTGCAAAAGCTTTTAAGTTTAATTAGGTCCCATTTGTCTATTTTTGCTTTTGTTTCCATTACTCTCGGAGGTGAGTCATAGAGGATTCTGTTTTGGTTTATGTCGGAGAGTGTTTTGCCTATGTTTTCCTCTAGGAGTTTTATAGTTTCTGGTCTTACATTTAGATCTTTAATCCATTTTATTTTTGTGTATGGTGTTAGAAAGTGTTCTAGTTTCATTCTTTTACAAGTGGTTGACAAGTTTTTTCCCAGCACCACTTGTTAAAGAGATTGTCTTTTCTCCAATGTATATTCTTGCCTTCTTTGTCAAAGATAAGGTGTCCACAGGTGCATGGATTTATCTCTGTGCTTTCTGTTTTGTTCCATTGATCTATATTTCTGTCTTTGTGCCAGTACCATACTATCTGGATGACTGTAGCTTTGTAGTATAGTCTGAAGTCAGGAAGGTTAATTCCTCCAGTTCCATTCTTCTTTCTCAAGATTGCTTTGGCTATTTGAGTTTTTTTTTGTATTTCCATACAAATTGTGAAATTATTTGTTCTAGTTCTCTAAAAAATAATGTTGGTAGTTTGATAGGGATTGCATTGACTCTTTAGATTGCTTTGGGTAGTATACTCATCTTCACTATATTGATTCTTCCGATCCATGAACATGGTATATTTCTCCATCTATTTGTGTCCTCTTTGATTTCTTTCATCAGTGTTTTACAGTTTTCTATATATAGGTCTTTTGTTTCTCTAGGTAGATATATTCCTAAGTATTTTATTCTTTTCATTACAATGGTGAATGGAATTGTTCCCTTAATTTCTCTTTCTGTTTTCTCATTGTTAGTGTATAGGAATGCAAGGGATTTCTCTATGTTAATTTTGTATGCTGCAACTTTACTGTATTCATTGATTAACTCTAATAATTTTCTGGTGGAGTCTTTAGGGTTTTCTATGTAGAGGATCATGTCATCTGCAAATAGTGAGAGTTTTACTTCTTCTTTTCCAATCTGGATTCCTTTTTCTTTTTCTGCTCTGATTGCTGTGGCTAAAACTTCCAAAACTATGTTGAATAGTAGTGGTGAGAGTGGGCACCCTTGTCTTGTTCCTGACTTTAGGGGAAATGCTTTCAATTTTTCACCATTGAGGAGAATGCTTGCTGTGGGTTTATCATATATGGCTTTTATTATGTTGAGGTATGTTCCTTCTATGCTTGCTTTCTGGAGGGTTTTTTTTTTTTATCATAAATGGATGTTGAATTTTGTCAAAGGCTTTCTCTGCATCTATTGAGATAATCATATGGTTTTTATTTTTCAATTTATTAATGTGGTGTATCACATTGATTGATATGTGAATGTTGAAGAATCTTTGCAGCCCTGGGATGCCCACCTGGTCATGATGTATGATCTTTTTAAAATGTTGGATTCTGTTTGCTACAATTTTGTTAAGGATTTTTGCATCTATGTTCATTAGTGATATTCATCTGTAGTTTTCTTTTTTTGTGGCATCTTTGTCTGGTTGTTGGTATTAGGGTAATACTGGCCTCATAGAATGAGTTTGGAAGTTTATCTTCCTCTGCAATTTTCTGGAAGAGTTTGAATATGATAGGTGTTAGCTCTTCTCTAAATTTTTGGTATAATTCAGCTGTGAAGCCATCTGGTCCTGGGCTTTTGTTTGTTGGAAGATTTCTGATTACAGTTTTGATTTCCGAGCTTGTGATGGGTCTGTTAAGATTTTCTCTTTCTTCCTGGTTCAGTTTTGGAAAGTTATACTTTTCTAAGAATTCGTCATTTCTTCCAAGTTGTCCATTTTATTTGCATATAGTTGCTGATAGTAGTCTTTTATGATCCTTTGTATTTCTGTGTTGTCTGTTGTGATTTGTCCAACAAATCACATTTCATTTTTAATTTTGTTGATTTGATTCTTCTCCCTTTTTTTCTTGATGAGTCTGGCTAATGGTTTGTTTATTTTATTTATCTTCTCAAAGAACCAGCTTTTAGCTTTGTTGATTTTTGCTATGGTCTCCTTTGTTTCTTTTTCATTTATTTCTGCCCTAATTTTTATGATTTCTTTCCTTCTACTTACCCTGGAGTTCTTCATTTCTTCTTTTTCTAGTTGTTTTATGTGTAGAGTTAGGTTATTTATTTGATTTTTCTCTTGTTTCTTGAAGTAAGCTTGTATTGCTATGAACCTTCCCCTTGTACTACTTTTACTGAATCCCATAGGTTTTGGATTGTGTTTTCATTTTCATTTGTTTCTATGCAAATTTTGATTTCTTCTGTGATTTGTTGGTTGTTCAGAAGCATGTTGTTTAGCCTCCATATGTTTGTATTTTTAATAGTTTTTTTTTTCTCCCTGTAGTTGACATCTAATCTTACCGCATTGTGATCAGAAAAGAGGCTTGGAATGATTTCAATTTTTTTGAATTTACCAAGGCTAGATTTATGTCCTGGGATGTGATCTATCCTGGAGAAGATTCTGTGTGCACTTGAGAAAAAGGTGAAATTCATTGTTTTGGGGTGAAATGTCCTATAGATATCAATTAGGTCTAACTGGTCCATTGTATCATTTAAAGTTTGTGTTTCCTTGCTAATTTGCTGTTTAGGTGATCTATCCAAAGGTGTGAGTGGGTTATTAAAGTCTCCCACTATTATTGTATTACTGTTAATTTCCCTTTTCATACTTGTTAGTATTTGTCTTACATATTGCAGTGCTCCTATGTTGGGTGCATATATGTTTATAATTGTTGTATCCTCTTCTTGAATTGATCTTTTGATCATTTTGTGGTGTCCTTCTTTGTCTCTTTTCATGGCCTTTATTGCAAAGTCCATTTTATCTGATATGAGTATTGCTACTCCTGCTTTCTTTTGGTCTCTATTTGCATGGAATATCTTTTTCCAGCCCTTCACTTTCAGTCTGTATGTGTCCCTTGTTTTGAGGTGGGTCTCTTGTAGACAGCATATATAGGAGTCTTGTTTTTGTATCCATTCAGCCAGTCTTTGTCTTTTGGTTGGGGCATTCAACCCATTTATGTTTAAGGTAATTATTGATGAGCATGATTCAATTGACTTTGACTTTGTTGTTTTGGGTTCGAGTTTATAAACCTTTCTGTGTTTCCTGTCTAGAGAAGATCCTTTAGCATTTGTTGAAAACTGGTTTGGTGGTGCTGAATTCTCTCAGCTTTTGCTTGTCCATAAAGCTTTTGATTTCTTCTTCATATTTGAATGAGATCCTTGCTGAGTACAGTAATCTGGGTTGTAGCTTTTCCTCTTTCACCACTTTAAGTATGTCCTGTCATTCCCTTCTGGCCTGAAGAGTTTCTATTGAAAGATCAGCTGTTATCCTTATGAGAATCCCCTTATGTGTTATTTGTTGTTTTTTCCTTGCTGCCTTTAATGTTTGTTCTTTGTGTTTGATTTTTGTTAATTTGATTAATATGTATCTTGGGGTGTTTCGCCTTGGGTTTATCTTGTTTGGGACTCTCTGGGTTTTTTGGACTTGGGTGACTATTTCCCTCCCCATTTTAGGGAAGTTTCCAACTATTATCTCCTCAAGTATTTTCTCATGGTCTTTCTTTTTATCTTATTCTGGAACTCCTATGATTCAAATGTTGGGGCATTTGACATTGTCCTAGAGGTCTCTGAGGTTGTCCTCACTTCTTTTAATTCTTTTTTCTCTTTTCCCTCTCTGCTTCATTTATTTCCACCATTCTATCTTCCACTCACTTATCCTATCTTCTGCCTCAGTTATAACTGCCTCAGTTATTCTACTATTGGTTCCTTCCAGAGTGTTTTTGATCTCAGTTATTGCATTATTCATTATTGATTGACTCTTATTTATTTCTTCTAGGTCCTTGTTAAATTTTTTTTTTTGCATCTTTTCAATCCTTGTCTCCAGACTATTTATCTATAACTCCATTTTGTTTTCAAGACTGTTGATCATTTTTACTATCATTATTCTGAATTCTTTTTCAGATAGACTCCCTATCTCCTCCTCTTTTGTTTGGTTTGGTGGGCATTTATCATGTTCCTTTACCTACTGAATATTTCTCTGCCTTTTCATCTTATTTAGATTGCTGTGTTTGGGGTGGACTTTCTGTATGCTGGCAGTTGGAAGTTCTTCTTCATTGTGGAGGTTCCTCCATGTGGGTAGGGTTGGACAAGTGGCTTGTCAAGGTTTCCTGGTTAGGGAAGCTTGTGTCGGTGCTTTGGTGGGTGGAGCCAGATCTCCTCTCTCTGGAGTGCAATGAAGTGTCTAGTAGTGAGTTTTGAGGTGTCTGTGGGTTTGGTGTGACTTTTGGCCACCTGCATTTTAATGCTCAGGGTTATCTTCCCGCATTGTTGGAAAATTAGCTTGGTATGTCTTGCTCTGAAACTTGTTGGCTCTTGGGTGGAGCTTACTTTCAGTGTTGGTATGGAGGCTTTTGGATGAGCTCTTTTTGATTAATATTCCCTGGAGTCAGGAGTTTTCTGGAGTTCCCAAGTTTTGGATTTAGGCCTCTTGCCTCTGGCTTTCAGTCTTATTCTTACAGTAGTCTCAAGACTTCTCCATCCATGCAGCACTGATGATAAAACATCTAGGTTAATGGTGAAAAGATTCTCCACAGTGAGGGACACCCAGAGAGGTTCACAGAGTTACATGAAGAGAAGAGGGAGGAGGGAGATAGAGGTGACCAGGAGGAGAAGCAGGGGTATCAAAAGGGAAGAGGGCAATCTAGCCAGTAATCAGTTCCCTAAGTGTTTTCCACAGCCTGGAACACACAAAAAGATTCACAGATTTGGGTAGAGAAGAGAAGGGGTAAGAAGGAGATAGAGGTGACCTGGGGAAGAAAAAGGAGAGTCAAATAGGAGGAGAGAGCAATCAAGCCAGAATCACACTCCTAAGTAAAAATGGGTACTGAAGACTGGATTCTTAAAGGTACAAAATTGATAACAAAAACCAAAAAGCAAAGATTAAAAATCTAGAGTAGAGGTTAGACTCTCAAAAATACAATATTAAAAAAAAGTCACAAAAATTATTAAAAATATATATATATATAAACTTTGCTTTAAAAATAGGGTCTCTTTTTGCAAGGTAAGAGTAGGTTATAAAAATGAAAATTAAAAGAGTAATAAAGAACTTAAAAATGAAAAAAATTTAAAAATGATAATAGTAAAATATATCTAAGAAATTTTCTGGAGTTTTTGAGGGCAATGTGGGGGTCAGTTCAGTTTCAGATAGCTCCTTGTTCCAGCTCATATTTCTTCTCAAGGTCTATAGGCCCCTTCCAATGTAGTCAGTGCTAACTAAAGGATTTTACTCTGTTGCACCTGTCACTTCCAGAGTAGTTCCCTCTTCTTTGTTTATTTTGGCTTCCTCTGTTTGCAAGTCTCTTAAGTGTCTAATTTCCACCTTGACACAAGGGGTCAAAGATGGTCACTTACTTAGGCTCACTTGTTCAGTTGTGCTGTGGGGAGGGAGGAACACTGCAAACAAATATCACTGATGTGTGTGGGGAGTGCTCGGGGATTCTGGGCCACACTGGGTTTGCCCCCGCTCATGGCGTGTGTGCTTTACCAGTCTACACTGATCAGGCTCCAGGTTGCTCTGCAGGGGAAGTCTAAAGCAGGCCCTGGGTTGCATGCACTTTCCAGGTCTAAGCTGCTCAGATTCAGGTTCTTGGGTACTCCACAAAGGCAGAGACTCAGTTGGGCCTGCACTTTGTGCCCTTACCAGGTCTGAGCAGCTCAGGCGACCAGGTGCTTGGTGAGCTTGGTGAGTCTTATCACCTCCCCAGTTCCAGCCCTTCAGTTTCGTGGGTGCACAGCAGAAGTGCCGTCTCAGGTGTGCCGTGTTTCTCCTCTGGGGAGCTGATCTCTGACCATGACCCTCCTGGCAGATGTCAACCGTCCAGGATCCCAGGAAGACTTCATTAGTAACTGGCAGCCTGCTCACAGTTTGGTGGAGGATGCCATCTCTGGGGCCAAGATTGCCCCTTGCCTTCCATCTCTGGCTGTCACCCGCCTGCCTCTCTGCCTCTGGTTGGGGAAGGGGCCAGTCTGCAGCTGGCTAGCTCTCCTCTGGTGATCGCTCAATCCTTTGTTCTGCAAGCAGGCTAGGATGTATCTTGGAGCTTTTCAAGGGAAAGTTCTCTCTCTCTTTCTCTCTGGCTATCCCACAGTTTGGGTTGCTATTTCATGTTAGCTCCCTCAGATTGTCCCCAGGGCATTCAGGCTCAGTCCCCACCCTATGCATGCAGCCTGCGCCTCCCTGTTCAAACCCCGCTCACTGCTGGCGGTCGAAAGTGTCGGGGATACCCCAGGTGGGGCTAGGCAGGTTATCTGTCTCCCCTCAGACCTGCAGGTGAGAGGGCTTTCTGGTGTTTGGAAATTTCTCCTCCTTCATGACTCCCTCCCCAGGACAGGTCTCTGTCCCTAACTCTTTTGTCTCTCTTTTTATTTTTTATATTTTACCCTACCTCCTTTCGAAGAGAATGGGCTGCCTTCCTGGGTGCCTGGTGTCCTCCGCCAGCATCCAGAAGCTGTTTTGTGGAATTTGCTCAGCATTCAAATGATCTTTTGATGAATCTGTGGGGGAGAAAGTGGTCTCCCTGTCCTATTCCTCTGCCATCTTAGGATCACCCCCTACATCGTAATAATATCACCTTGGAGGATAGGATTTCAACATGAATTTGGGGAGAACACGGATATTTATTCCAAAGCCATTACCTTTGAGGAATATAGGCTAACAGTATAAAACTACTATTTTTAAACGATATTTTATGTTCAATTATATTTGGTTATGAAAAATCTCAAAAATGATACTGATCCCTAAAATTATGCTTGTATTTGCATTGTAGGATAGGTGCATATATAGACAGAGAAAAGTCGAAACTTTGTTTTCCAAATCTATATTCAATCTATAGTCAGATAATTCAATTTTCTGTGGTTAATCTGTAATTGCCACATTTACAAAGAAAACTCATAGTTAAGAGAAACTCAGAGATTGCATCAATAAATAAATGTTGAGCAACTAACACTTCATTTCAAATTTTTTCACTTCACTGTTCATCTGTTTAAATCATCTGTGACATTTAGAAATTTTTTCACCTTAGGAAAATGCAGTTATTAATAGGGCTTCATTGAATTATACCTAAACTTTGCAAAATATTTGTTATACACAATTGAATGAATTACAACTGAATAAATTAGATTA
Source organism: Antilocapra americana (assembly GCA_007570785.1). Classification (NCBI taxonomy): domain Eukaryota; kingdom Metazoa; phylum Chordata; class Mammalia; order Artiodactyla; family Antilocapridae; genus Antilocapra; species Antilocapra americana. The sequence continues at coordinate 104,935 of ML664173.1, read as the reverse complement.
CATAAACAGATAAAATGAAGACTTTCACACTTAAATTATATTTGTTTTATTTGTCAGACTGCTTAAAAACAAGTTAGAGGAGACTGTTAATGATAGGCTCAGTGACAGTTTATTGCATTTTTCAGCCTCTTTTTTTTTCATGTTAAATAGCTTGGAGTTTTAAGTTCAACTTTTCTGCTTATTTTCATATAGATGAAGTAACATAAAGCTGAATGGCTGACACAACACCATGACCATTAGATGGCTCATAGACCAGAACTTAACTCTATTAAAAGCTGCTTCTTTGTATATTTTGGCCATGAACTTCAAGTGTTCTAAGTAGAAGGTGGACATGACTACATTTGCTTAACCCTGATTTGATGGTGATGATGGCTCCAGGATGCCTTTTGGTTTCATATGCAACTCTTCTGTGCCTGGGATATACTACCGCCTGTGCTTGGTCCACTTCCCCTACACTGGGCTTTCCTGGTAGCTCAGGTGGCAATGAATCCACCTACAATGCAGGAGACCAGGGTTCAATCCCCATGGTATCCAGGATTAATTCAGAGAAAGTCACCTTTCAGAAATGGAGCTGAATGTATAGTCACCAACCTTAGTGTCTACACTGTGTACTCCACCTGATTTTCTCTGTTCAAAAACTGAGGTTTTCCTTCCTGGAGAGGCAAGATGAAAGTCAATATCCTTTTCTGCTTTACCTGAAATGTGGTAATTGCTATCCATTGAGGTCAAAGTCACTCTAAACTAGGGCTGAGGCTGGCTCTTGTCACCCATCCTATTGAGCTGGAAGAGGTGGACTCAACCAAGTAGGCTGAGAATCTTTAGATAGTGGTATCAGTCGTCCTCAGAGCTGGGAGGATGGTCTGAGACAGGAGAGACCCAGGATGGGCTGTAGTCACTTTTGGAACCCTTGTGAGCCTCTGCTTCCTCACATTTCATTTTGAAAATTTATAATATTACAAAAAGTAGAAAGAATGATAAAATTAACTTCTGTGTATCCTTCACTTAGTAGTTGATAACATTTTTGTCTATCAGCATTCTTTAGATAAACTTCTCTGCTGTATCAGGCAGTATCTGTCTCCAGTGATCAGGGACTTTGGCTAAGAGACTATAAACAGAAAATTCACAGAAGGAAAACAACTAATATGTAAACATGTGAAACATGTTAAACATTTCCTCTTGAGAATATAAATTCTCTAGACCAGATCAGTGCCCAGCACCTAGCAAGGCGACAGTAAAGGCGGGTAGCACCTGACTACTGTGAACAGAGGCCTGATGGACAGGCTGGGGCCGGACCCAAAAGAAAGAAGCAAAAGCTTTGGGCAACATTGTCCTGGGGAACTAGAGGGCGCCTGCTCTTACTCTCATTCCCTGTTCAACATGGCAACCACTGGTAGAGCAGGAGTGGTTTGGCCCACTGGGTGCGCGGTGGAGGAGTTAAATAGTCCAGAAAAGGCAGGGCCCCAGACTCCTGACCAAGCCAGGCTACAGCAAAGCTCCTCCACGCTCATCTGTTGAGCTGATGCAAGCTCTTCCTCACACAGGAGAGTATCCCGAATGTGCTGTGTGGCTAGATTTGGGAAAGCAACAGGAAAAGACAACATGGAAAAGGCAAATATTTATACTGACCTAGATACCTGGCAACAAAGGCCCCAAACTGATTCTGGAGCTGTAATTTTTTCCCCTTGCTGCTGTTATAAATTACAACAAACCTGGTAGCTTAAACAAACACAATTTATCATCCTACAGTTCTGTAAGTCAGAAGTTCAACACAAATCTCCTGGGCTTAAAATTAAGCAGGGTTGCTTTTCTTGCTGGAGAGTATAGGACATTCCATGAGCTTACCTTTCCCAGCTTCTAGAAGTTGCCTGCATTCTTTGATGCATGGCCCCTTCTTCTCCTGCAAAGCCAATATGCTGCAGCTCTCTGACTGTGCTTCTGTAGTCACATCTCCCTCAGACCACAGTCAGGAAAAATTCTCTGCTTTTAATGAGCTCTGTGTTTACACTAAAGACAGTAAAAGTGAAAGTGAAGTCGCTCAGTCGTGTTTGACTCTTTGCGACCCCATGGACTATAGCCTGCTAGGCTGCTCCGTCCAGGGATTCTCCAGGCAAGAGTACTGGAGTGGGATGCCATTTCCTTCTCCAGGGGATCGTCCCGACATAGAGTTCAATCCCGGGTCACCCGCACTACAGGCAGACTCTTTACCTTTACACTAGGCTGACCTCAATCATCACTGATAACCTCCTTATCTCAGGGTTCCTAACCTTAATCACACCTGCCAAGTCCCTTATGCTATGTAAGGAAATATACCAAGAGGTTCCAGGAATTAGGCTATAAACATCTTTTGGGGGGGATGAAGAAGACATTATTCTCCCTACCACAAGGTGTGATATGGAGAAAAGTCTAGCATTGTTAATGGTAAAGAGGCAGTTCTGTATATAATGACATGGAAAATATCTATGATATATTGTAAACTAGAAATAAACATGTTCAGTAAGTAATTATAATATGTCCTAATTTTGTAGAATCTCCATTGTTTCCAATGAATGCTGAATGAATTCTCTCTAAGCCACCCCCACTGTCAAAGCCTGGCTTCTGGGGGAGATGGTGGAGCCTACCTCACCCCTCAGCTCTCAGGGTATTGGGTGGCAGGCAGGGAGGTCTCACCTCCATTTTGAGGTCATTGGTCGTTAGATTTTTGGCTGATTTGACACATGATAAGTTGTCTTTTAGCAAACCCATTTGTGGCAAATTGATCTAACAATGATAGCAACAATGATGACAATAATGATGAAATAAACAATGATCACAGACCCACCAGCCTTCTATTTACCGGCTCCCTCCTTCACTCCTAGACTGCTCATGCTCTGTGTATGATGGCTCTTGTGTTTGATGTGTATACATCCCTTGCATTTTTGTCCTGTTCATTTCGTTTTAAATTTCTGATCCTTCACTGAACAATTCTTTCTTCACAGTCCTGTTTAAGGAGAAGTGTTTAGAAAAGTCCAAGAAACCAGAAAGTGGAGAGGAAAGAATCTGATGCAGGTTCAACATAGGAGGGGATGGACAGAAAGGACCACACACTCTGATTGGTCAGAGGCAGGTGTCAGTCAAGCAAGCTGGGAAGTGGGAAGGTGAGGCTTTGAGGAATTTGCCAAAATGGAAAAAGGACATTTGCAGGAGATTCTTAATTTTTGAGAGTGCTGCATGGAATCCCAGGCAAGACAGAAAATCCAAGTTGGGATTCTACAGTTTGGGGTAGGTTCTGAGATGCAGACCCAACTGCCTATGAGGGGAAGAGACCCAAGAAAGGAGGCCATGCCAGTAACTTAGTCACTGGAACAGCAGCCCCCAGGGATGGTGCCCAAGCCTTGGCTCCTGGGGCTGTCCTGTTCCCCCACACTGTTAGGGGGTCTTGGCTTTAGCGTTTGTCCAACCCTGCTCTCGATCCAAGCTGAGGACTGAGGCTAACTCTAACTCCATTTATGCTTTTAGTGGACACTGAGTTCTGAACACCTAATAAGAGCAGGCTCTGTAGTTGTAATTTAAAAATTTCTCACCTTCCAAGCTATATACAATATTCCAATATATCCACGAAGGGATGGGCAGCAGAGCTTAACTGCTTCCTGAGGGGAGGAGAGTGAGCGGGAAGAGGCCCAGGAGGGTGCTTCACTCAGTGGGCCTGTCTGCATTTTGGCAGCAGACCCACATTCACATATAGGAACCGTAATTGGAAATAAAAAGTGGTCAATACTTGCAACACTGTGGTTACTACTGTTATGGTTCTGCACTGCTTAATTTATTTTATCCCCAGTCAGCATGATTCTCCAATGGGATCTCACTGGCAGTTGGAAGAGTGTGGTGGTTGCAAACAAGCCTGTGGCAGAGACTCCTCAGCAACCAGATCCTTCGTCTGTCCCAACCCTAGTCTGCCCAGGTAGCTCTCCCTCAGTTAGTGATAACAGTACAAGGCTTCCCGGGATCTTGCCAGGTTTTTTGCCCTCTTTTCTATGGCTTCTGATTTAGCAACTCTCGGCACACAAAAAATACTGCCCTCTGTGTCCCATTTCCTTTGGATCTGTTGCCTGTTGTATAACAGCACAAACCTGAAAATTCAGTCAGAGTGAACATTTTAGGTGGCTGCTAATAAATTAATTTATTAGCAGGAGCAGTGGCAGAGAGGAGATAGCCCATGTCCAAGGTCAGGAGCGGCAGCCGTGAGGAGATACCCGACGTCCAAGGTAAGGAGCAGCGGCTGCGCTTTGCTAGAGCAGCTGTGAAGAGATACCCATTGTCCAAGGTAAAAGAAGCCCAAGCAAGAAGGTAGGAGCTGAGAGAGGGCATCAGAGGGCAGACAGACTGAAACCACAATCACAGAAAACTAACCAGTCTGATCCCACAGCCTTGTCTAACTCCATGAAACTAAGCCATGCAGTGTGGAGCCACCCAAGATGGACGGGTCATGGTGGAGAGGTCTGACAGAATGTGGTCCACGGGAGAAGGGAGTGGCAAACCACTTCAGTATTCTTGGCTTGAGAACCCTATGAACAGTATGAAAAGGCAAAAAGATAGGACACTGAAAGAGGAACTACTCACGTCGGTAAGTGCCCAATATGCTACTGGAGATCAGTGGAGAAATAACTCCAGAAAGATTAAAGGGATGGAGCCAAAGCAAAAACAATACCCAGTTGTGGATGTGACTGGTGATAGAAGCAAGGTCTGATGCTGTAAAGAGCAATATTGCATAGGAACCTGTAATGTAGGTCCATGAATCAAAGCAAATGGGAAGCGGTCAAACAGGAGATGGCAAGAGTGAACGCTGACATTCTAGGAATCAGTGAACTAAAAAAACACTGGAATGGGTGAATTAAACTCAGATGACCATTATATCTACTACTGTGGGCAGGAATCCCTTAGAAGAAATGGAGTAGCCATCCCAGTCAACAAAAGAGTCCAAAAAGCAGTGCTTGGATGCAATCTCAAAAAACAACAGAATGATCTCTGTTCATTTCCAAGGCAAACCATTCAGTATCACAGTAATCCAAGTCTATGCCCTAGCCAGTAACGCTGAAGAAGCTGAAGTTAAATGGTTCTGTGAAGACCTACACGACCTTCTAGAACTAACACCCAAAAAAGATGTCCTTTTCATTATAGGGGACTGGATGCAAAAGTAGGAAGTCAAGAAACACCTGGAGTAACAGGCAAGTTTGGCCTTGGAGCACAGACTGAAGCGGGGCAAAGGCTAATAGAGTTCTGCCAAGAGAATGCACTGGTCATAGCAAACACCCTCTTCAACAACACAAGAGAAGACTCTACACATGTACATCACCAGAAGGTCAATACCAAAATCAGATTGATTATATTCTTTGCAGCCAAAGATGGAGAAGCTCTACAGTCAGCAAAAACGAGACCAAGAGCTGACTGTAGCTCAGATCATGAACTCCTTATTGCCAAATTCAGACTGAAGTTGAAGAAAGTAGGGAAAACCACTAGAACATTCAGGTATGACCTAAATCAAATCCCTTATGATTATACAGTGGAAGTGAGAAATAGATTTAAGGGACTAGATCTAACAGACAGAGTGCCTGATGAACTATGGGCGGAGGTTCATGACATTGTACAGGAGACAGGGATTAAGACCATCCCCAAGGAAAAGAAATGAAAAAAGGCAACATGGCTGTCTGAGGAGGTCTTACAAATAGCTGTGAAAAGAAGAAAAGTGAAAAGAAAAGGAGAAAAGGGAAGATATAAGCATCTGAATGCAGAGTTCCAAAGAACAGCAAGGAGAGATAAGAAAGCCTTCCTCAGTGATCAATGCAAAGAAATAGAGGAAAGGGACAGAATGGGAAAGACTAGAGATCTCTTCAAGAAAATTAGAGATACCAAGGGAACATTTCATGCAAAGATGGATTCAAAAAAGGACAGAAATGGTATGGACCAACAGAAGCAGAAGATATTAAGAAGAGGTGGCAAGAACACACAGAATAACTGTAGAAAAAAGATCACAACCCATATAAACACTATGGTATAATCACTCACCTAGAACCAGACATCTTGGAATGTAAAGTCAAGTGGGCCTTAGGAAGCATCACTATGAACAAAGCTAGTGGAGGTAATGGAATTCCAGTTGAGCTATTTCAAATCCTAAAAGATGATGCTGTGAAAATGCTTCACTCAATATGTCAGCAAATTTGGAAAACTCAGCAGTGGCCACAGGACTGGAAAAAGTCAGTTTTCATTCCAATGCCAAAGAGAGGCAATGCCAAAAAATGCTACCATACAATTGCACTCATCTCACATGTTAGTAAAGTAATGTTCAAAATTCTCCAAGCCAGGCTTCAGCAATACATGCATCGTGAACTTCCAGATGTTCAAGCTGGTTTTAGAAAAGGCAGAGGAACCAGAAATCAAATTGCCAACAGCTGCTGGATCATTAGAAAAGCAAGAGAGTTCCAGAGAAACATCCATTTCTGCTTTATTGACTATGTCGAAGCCTTTGACTGTGTGGATCACAATAAACTGTGGAAAATTCTGAAAGAGTTGGGAATACCACACCAACTAACCTGCCTCTTAAGAAACCTGTATGCAGGTCAGGAAGCAACAGTTAGAACTGGACATGGAACAACACATTGGTTCCAAATAGGAAAAGGAGTACATCAAGGCTGTATATTGTCACTCTTGCTTATCTAACTTATATGCAGAGTACATCATGGGAAACGCTGGGCTGGAAGAAGCACAAGCTGGAATCAAGATTGCCTGAAGAAATATCAATAACCTCAGATATGCAGATGACATCTCCGTTATGGCAGAAACTGAAGAAGAACTAAAAAGCCTCTTGATGAAAGTGAAAAAGGAGAGTGAAAAAGTTGGCTTAAGGCTCAACATACAGAAAACTAAGATCATGGCATCTGGTCCCATCACTTCATGGCAAATAGATGTGGAAACAGTGGAAACAGTGGCTGACTTTATTTTTTTTTTGGTTCCAAAAATCACTGTAGATGGTGACTGCAGCCATGAAATTAAAACAGGCTTACTCCTTGGAAGGAAAGTTATGACCAAGCTAGGCAGCATATTAAAAAGCAGAGACATTACTTCGTCAACAAAGGTCACCTAGTCAAGACTATGGTTTTTCCAGTAGTCATGTATGGATGGGAGAGTTGGACTACAAGGAAAGCTGAGTGCCGAAGAATTGATGCTTCTGAACTATGGTGTTGGAGAAGACTCTTGAGAGTCCTTTGGACTGCAAGAAGATCCAACCTGTCCATCCTAAATGAGATCAGGCCTGGGTGTTCATTGGAAGGAGTGATGCTGAAGCTGAAACTCCAATACTTTGGCTACCTGATGCAAAGAGGTGAGTTATTTGAAAAGACTCTGATGCTGGGAAAGATTGAGGGCAGGAAGAGAAGGGGATGACAGAGGATGAGATGGTTGGATGGTATCACCAACTCAATGGGCTCAGTTTGAGTAAACTCAGCAGTTGGTGATAGACAGGGAGGCCTAGCATGCTGCGGTTCATGGGGTTGCAAAGAGTCAGACACGACTGAGCAACTGAACTGAACTGAACTGAAGAAGTTAATCATTGTGCTGATTTGAACTCTAGGTTGCTATCTCCTGGTTGGGAGTCTCGGGTCTTCTTATGCTTTATTTATTCTTACAGTGTTTACGTTTTCCAGTAAGCCTGCACTCAACTGATATTGTCTGCATTTAATAGAATTTAACATGAAAGATTGAGGATTTCCATCTCCACAACAGACCCAATCAGGATGAATTTGTAAGAAGGCAGCTATCTTCAAACTCATTAAGTTAAAACATTTAATGATAATTCTCTCCAGATTGCAGAATCACTGTGGTTTTAATTTTCTTCTTTATAGTTTTTAGATTGTTCTGATCTTGTATCATGTGCACATATTTTTTTGTGGGCAGAAAAAAATAAACATGAGTTAAAAAAATAATACTATACATTGTGATACTGGTTCTTGTTTCTCTGCATCACTCATATGCCTTTAATTCTTGCCCTGATCCAAGCCACCAAATGAACTGTTTTGTGGGAATCCCTTCTCAGAAGTGGTTTTCAAGTGGATGTTATGACGTCTTTCAAATCACAGGGGCTAGCACCTGAATCACAGCTCAGAGTGAACATGGACAAGTATCTTAATTCTCTGAAACTGTCTCTTCATCTGTAAAAGAAAGACCTACCTTCCGGAT
>ML664173.1:35218-96720 GCA_007570785.1 Antilocapra americana | reverse complement strand
AGCGTCAGAGAGTTCGGCTGACCTGCCCAGTGTCACACAGTTACTAAGTGCTGTGGTTAGGATTTGAACTCTAATACCAGTATTCTTTTCTTTAATGTTGTTAGTGAACCAGTGGGATAAACTAGTAGCTTATGCTCTTTTAATTCATCTGGAAAATAGCCTGTAGCTACTACCTTTACCAAGAGTGATTTATATACAGCACAAGTTAGATAAGTTTGGTGGTGCTATCTGTAATTTAAAAAATATATATATTTGGTAATAACTCTTTCTTTTTTTCCCCCAGGTTTGAAGATGCCTCATTTGGGTTGGAGTAATTCCTAATTCTGTTTTCTTGCTCTTTAATACTGATACACTTTTATGCTTTGTGCACATAGAGAAGAAGCTGTACTGATGTCACCCAAACATCTTCTTTTAAATCTTCTTTGTGACCACGTTTCCCTGTGGTTCGGTCTGTGCTGGCAGTAAGCTTCAGTGGAGGTGCTGTGCTAGCATCTTAGAGGTGTGGAGGGAAGAAGTCTGATGTCAACATCAACATTTTGGTCAAGTAAAGTCTTCAGGGTGTTTGGCACACAAATTGTAGTCAGACAGCTATGCATGTTTAGAGTAATTGGTAATTTTCCTTAGAATTTTGCAAAATGTTGTGAAAGATAATTGTCAGAATTATTGGAAATGTGTTATAGTGGATGGCATTTTGTCATATAAAATGATATTTACTTATTCTGTTGAGACATGGCTATGCCTGTTTTCATTTTATTGTGTTTTACTAATTAAAATGTGGTAAAACAGAATGTGTATAGTACTTATTTTTAACTCCTCTTCTAACTCTTTCAAACAGGGAAATGGTCTTCAGATATCATTTAGAGAAAAATGTAAACTCCTGAGGCTTTTGCTCACAGTGGAAGGAGCATCAGTAATTTGCATTTTACAAAGGAGGAATAGCCTCCCTAAGAAGTTAAATAAGTAAAGGGTCTGTGGTCTGCTGGGAGATCTGGCTTCTGTCTTTTAACCAGAATTCTGTTCCCTGGGCTAAGGAATGAGGAATGTGCAGACACTCAGAGGGAGCAAAAGTATATGGAGGATTTTTTAACAAGCGATATACCCCAGTGGAAAATAACTAGATTTAAAAACGTCAAGGCATAGTTTATGCTTGATGATCAGGTTTGTGCGTTTTTAAAAACTTGACCATGAATTTGAGTTAGTGCTAGGTTCTGACAAGGTGACTAAAATTCAACACTGCTCTCAAATTGCCTTAGTGGAGGCGGAGATATGCACTTAAACAGTTAGAACACATCCCGAGAAGCCGTACCAGATGGTCACGCCCAAAGAACCAGATGACAGGAGAATGTGTGCAGGGAGCAAAAGACTTCAGGTAGATCGTACGGTGGTTCTGCTTCTGTTTCTTAAGTGACTCCCATACTGTTTTCCATAGTGATTGCTAATTTACATTCTCATCAACTGTGTACTAGGGTTCCCTTTTCTCTAATATTTATCTATCTTTCTGACTGACTGACTAACTTTCAATATGCAAAAACACAAACTTTAGGTTAAGTGTTAAGGAAGCCATTTGCTCGTGCTGAGTTTTACTAGGTAGTGGTTCTTCCAGTTGTTAAATGGGGCCTGAGTTAAGGAGATAAAATGGTGAGATGTACAGAGGTATGACAGGTGTGGATAACTCCAAACAGTGGCACAAAGATGAAATGTGCACCCTGGATGCACATGAGAACTGCAGGGTAAGGGAGTCAGAGAAGGCGAGGTTCGGAAAAAGAATGAGATCAGCACTTTACAGGAACAGGAACTGCTGCGAGAAGGAGCAGCAGTCAGATTAGCGAGGTGCTGCCCTAACCCAAGGAAAGAGTAAGTATATATAGGCGTGTATGTGGAAACCTACTGTCTGAGGGGGCCTGTTCTTCTCCAAGGTTGTTCGGAGTAGTTACCTCTTACATGGCTGGGGCAAGGAATTTTGGAGATCAGCCAGAGGCTGGACCAGCTGGGAGCTGGGTGTAATCAGCCTTAAAGTCCATTTTTTTCCTTCGGGTGACTTTGTTTTGCATAGAATGATGGGGAGGACCTTGAGGGGAGTTTTAACTCCTGGCTATTTTGAGCCATGTAACTTTCCTTCAAGAATCACCTATGGAACTTAAAAAAATACCAGCTCTAAAAATTAAAGCCTATTAAAAAAAACCCACCACCCTCCCAAGCACCAATCCAGACCAAGTAAATCACAATCGGTAAGTATGGAGCCCATATATCAGTATTATTATTTCTGTTTTTTTTTTTAAAGCTAAGGCTTTAGTTTTAGGATCTCAGCAGCACTGAGGGGAAAGTGCAGATATTTCCCATATACCACTTGCACCCACACATGCACAGCCTCGCCCACTACCAACATCCCCCACCAGAGTGGTACATTTATTAAAATTGATGAACCTACAGTAACACATCATAATCAGCAAGGTTCATAATTTATGGTTGTTTCTGGTGTTTTGTTCCATAGGTATAACCCAAACGAATCTTTTGGCCAACCCAATATCATAACATGTATCAATCATTCTAATGCCCTAAACTATGTGCTCTACCTATTAATTTCTGACACCCCTGGAAGTCTCTGATCTTTTTTTCACTGTCTCCGTAGTTTCTCCTTATCCAAAATGTTATATCCAGAATCATGCAATATGCAGCTTTTTCATATCGACTTTTTCCATGTAGTTATATGCATTTAAAGTTCCTCCATGTCTTTTTTATGACTTTATAACTCATCTTTAAGCTTTGAGTAATATTTCATTATCTGGATGTACCACAGTCTATCCATCAATCTACTGAAGTACATTTTGGCTTGTTCCAAATTTGGGTAATTATGGACAAAGCTGCTATAAACAGCATGTACAGTATTTGCTTAAATTTCTACAGAGTTCTTATGTACAGCCAAGGTTGAGACCCACTGAGTTACATCATAAAAGACTTTATTGTTCCATGTCACTCAACAACTATTTTGTGAAAAGCTGCTTTGCTGGCTGGTGTTTCAATGTAATGACCCTTTGGAGCAAGCTTTAGTCTCCCATTTCAGAAGAAGAGATTGATCAAAGAGGAGAAATACTGGAGCTTAATTAAGCTTATTAAATACAATTGCAGTGGCAAATTAAAAAGTCAAAATTTCAGTAATAAAGAATTAGATCTTACATTCTGACTTAGAAGAATACCCATGCTCTATGGCTGAAGCACAAAAGCAGTTTCTAGAAAATACATATTGTAAGCTGTTATATATAAGTACATGCATTTAATATTTGTATCATACACCACAGCAGGTCTGATAAGTAATGCTCTGCCCTGAATTGCTATTCAAGGCATGGATGAGGGTAAATACAGAGAGAGCAAGCCATTTTTGTTAGCGTCAGTTGGTGTTTTCCAGAAACCATACGTACTGGGGAGAGTGGGGAGGGATGTGGGGAGGGATGGGAGTGGGGGATTAGAAGGGGAAACCGCAGGCTCAGACCCTGAGCAGTGGTGTCCACTCCGGCTGCTTACTGTGGCCAACAGTGAGGTCCGTGTCTTGCTCTTCTAAACTCTGGGAGATGTGGCAGCTGAGCCAAGCACCACCTACCATGGCCTGGCCAGATGGAAGGAGGGCAGAACCTATCAATACTGCCCCACATTCTCCCAGGCAGAGAGCTGGTCTCGCCCCAGGCTATGCTGGTGAAAGGGCCCAAGGAAGCTGTCGCTCAGTTTGGTGCAAACTGATTATTTGAAGAATTGTTTTGCTAACTGATACATAAATTTTTTTCTTTCAAGAAACTGATTTTATAGTTGTTCTAAAATTGTCCCCCTTATCAGGTGACACTAGTGGTAAAGAACCTGCCTGCACTGGCAGGCAGGAGACATGAGACTCGAATTTGATCCCTGGGTTAGGAAGAATCCCTGGAGGAGGGATGGCAACCCACTCCACTATTCCTGCCTAGAAAATCCCATGGACAGAGGAGTCTGCAGGCTATAGTCCACAGAGTGGAACACAATTGAAGCAACAACACACATAACACACACATCATCAAGTAATGAAAATAAAGAAAAGATATTACAAACCTTTGTAATCTCTCAAAACAGGATTACCACCTTTTGGATCCCACTGGATTCTCTCAATCCATCATTCTCTATTTTATGTTACAAAGATCTTTGTTAAATAGATTATCCTTGCATTTCCTTGTAATTTCCCACTTAGGAGAATTTAGAAAGATCCAAGAAACTAGAGAAAGACAGCATAGGATTGCATGCAAGTTTTAGAACTGCAGGGCAGCCTGAGAAGACCCCATAACTTCATTGACCAAAGCAAGTGATACTGAGAAAAAGCTGAAAGATGGGAGCTGTGACTTAAGGCAATAAACCAAGGTAAAGGGAGAAAAAACATCTGGAAGAGAGAGTCTAAAGAAATACAGAAACGCAGGTTAGAAGTCACCAATTTTAACAGAACTGCTCTGTTGACCCAAGGACCTACCAGGAAACGTCAAGAGATGAGGCCGTGACTGTAACTTAGTGGTTTGTAGACAATATTCCTCAAGTGTGGTGCTCAGATCTTGGCAGTGTGGCAGTCATCCTGCTCATTCGTTTCACAGCACCAGTGTTTACCATCTCAGGTATTCCACGCTGAGGTGCTATCTCTGATCCCATTTTTATGTAGGCTTAAAACAAATCATATTAACCTTTTAATTTTTTTTCTCAACCTCTCTAAGCAGATTAACACCAACAAGAAAAGGTCCAGAAATGTATACAACAATCTCTTAACAACATTTACCTAGGGGCAGGGGCCAAGATGTCAGAAGAACACGAAGACAGAGTTTTAAAATATAATTCTACATACTTCATTTATTATTTGAATGTATGCTCATAATTTTTGGAAAACAGAAAGTCTGTATGGGCAAAAACCCCCCAAAACCAACTTATGAATTCCACCACCCAGAGATGATGTTCTTTTTGGTATGATTAGCTTTGGTTGCGGCACACAGGATCTTTGATCTTCACTGAGGCATGTGGGATGTAGTTCCCTAACCAGGGATTGAGCCTTGGTCCCCTGCACTGGGAGTGTGGAGTCTAGCCACTGGACCACCAGGAAGTCCCTAGTGTGGTTAGTTCTTCAGGAGATTATAACTTTGGTTCTATCTTTTAAAAAATGGTCATTGTTATTATTTTTAAATTTTTGGAATAATTGTTATATCTCACGTTTTTTCCACTGTTCCCAGTGAAAACATGGCATAAAAGGAAACAATACAGCGGACTGGCAAGTGTTCATTTCTGGTTTTTGTCAACAACTACTGTTCCAATACGTTCGCGCTGTCACTTTTTGCTTATATTTCTTGTATTTTAAACTTGAGGTAAAACTCAAAGCCTTTAATAAAATCAGCATTTTGTCTGTGATGTAGCCATCAAGATTTTGTCTCATTTTTTCCTTGAATTCTAGGCTTTTACAAAAAAACCCACTAAAGACTAAAATTGGGGTCCCAGACATCTTAAAAGAAATAAAGTTATCTGTGAGTACTTTAATTGGAAACGTTATGCATTAAAAAATGTTCTGATACTTCAGAGAGCACAAGAAGGGTTAATAGAAAAAAAAACCAAGTAGTAATGTAATTAAAAACCACAGTTTGATCACATATCAATTACTTAAGTGAAAGTCATTAACTCATGTCCAACTCTTTGGGACCCCATGGAATTCTATACAGCCCATGAATTCCAGAATACTGGAGTGGGTAACCTTTTCCTTCTCCAGGGGATCTTGCCAACCCAGGGATGGAACCCAGGTTTCCCATATTGCAGGCGGATTCTTTACCAGCTGAGCCACAAGGAAAGCCCAAGAACACTGGAGTAGGATAGCCTATCCCTTCTTCAGCGGATCTTCTGGACCCAGGAATGGAACCTGGGTCTCCTGCACTACAGGCGGATTCTTTACCAACTGAGCTATGAGGGGAGCCCAAGTACTTACTATGCACTAAATTCCATACATCTCCTCTCATTAACTGGATACAGAGTTATTCATCTCCCTTAGTCCTCCACAACAAAGATGATCACAATTCTACAAAACTAAGGAGATGGTTAAATTTCTATAGCACACAGGCCCAGTTGAAGGCTGCAGTGGTGTGCAATCTTCCCCTCCCCCTCAGGCCACTTCCTCTTTTTATTGTTTTTCACTTAGAAAACAGAGAGGACTCTTGATGCCACACAATGCCACATTTGAAGTAGTTTTCTTGGTATATTAAGCTGTCTGCAACTGTGCATACCATTTTCCTCATCTGAAGAGTCAGTGAATATCTTATATCTTGTTCTTGCAGGAGCATGCCCTGAGTCAAGGCTCTGGATGTATTAATATGTGATTTAGGGCTTCCAGGAGAAACCAAAAAGGGTGCTGGGGATGAAGGATAGGAAATGAGAAGAAGCCAAATGAAGGTGTGATTTCAAAAGTTCTACACTCAACCTATGCCCATGGGAGCTTAGAACACAGAAATGCACACCAGAGATTGTCCTGCCTTGCAGCAAAGGGGCTGGGCTTTGGTATTCCACATCAGCCTGGCTTTGCTTGGAGGATGCCAGGAATGTGAGGAAGGGTGAAACATCGAATGCCCAGGTGCTTCCAGCTCACTCCAGGGCCTGAGACTAATCTGCAGCCCTAGGGGCAATGCGTGTGTGTGAACTGATGGCAGCAAAATATGAAGAAGCCGGGCTCACAGACCAGGGGTGGGGCACCAGTTTGCTACTGTGGGTTTCCTGTAAACTTCCTCTGCTGGGCGCACAGCACATGTAGTCACAGACTTCCACTGCAAGTTCTAAGTTTCTGACCATAAAGAAGGCAGAGTGTGAAAGAATTGATGCTTCTGAATTGTGGTGCTGGAGAAGGCTCTTGAGAGTCTCTTGGACTGCAAGGAGATCAAACCAGTCAATCATAAACGAAATGAACCCTGAACACTCATTGGGAGGACTGATGCTGAAGCTAAAGTTTCAATGCTTTGGCCACCTGATGCGAAGAGCTGACTCATTGGAAAAGACCCTGATGCTGGGAAAGATTGAAGAAGGAGAAGGGGACGACAGAGGATGAGATGGTTGGGTGGCATCACCGATTCAATAGACAAGAACCTGAGCAAACTCGGGGAGATGGTGAGGGACAAGGAAGCCTAGTGTACTGCAGTCCATGGGGTCGGGAAGAGTAGGACACAGCTTGGGGACTGAACACCAAAAACCGAGCATTAAAGTGTGAGTGAGTGCCACTGAACTCAGACTTGAGTTTAAATCCTGATTCCACAAGTGGAATGCGAAAGGTCATGTCTCTGTTTAAGTTTGAATTCTAACTTCACAAAAGAAATCGGAAAAGTCATTATTACTTGATTCTTTGATTCTCTGTGACCATATCCATAAATGGGACAATCATTCTTACCTCAAACGTTTACTCATTTATTTGGTCAGTCATTCGTTCAGTGAATATGGAGTGTCTGCTCTGAGTCAGGTTCTATTCCAGGGTTATTCTGAGAAGGGGACAGCTGTAAGAGGAGCTCTGTAAAATGTAAAGCTCTAGGCAACTGCTTTATTTCCACTGGTCATTTATTTTCACAGCTCACTAGAACACATAAAACTGCAGGAGATACAAGGAAAAACTTCTTCGTATAGAGCTGGATGGGCGGGGGCTGGGGGGACAACAACTAGAGAAATGCCTTTTTCTAAAGGCCTTTGGGGAAAAGATGGTCCTTACTCTGGACCTCCAACGATAAACCTGCAGGCCCAGCTCTCTTCTGTCAGTCTCAGGATTTCTGGGAATGTTCTTGCTCAGAGCAATCACAAAGTCCAACTGCATTTTCCAGAGAGTCTAGACCTGCCTCTGTCACAGTTCATCCTTTTTCAAATCTCTTAACATTTCCTATCACTGGTTTCCTTATCTGTAAAACGAAGAGTTCTCAGCTACTAACCTGTTAGATTTCTAGGAGAGGGAGTTAGTGGTCACGTTCAGGCTTGGCAGACTGAGGTGGGCTCCCTAGGACTCCAGTGTAGATTAGAGGCTTCAACTCCAATTATATCTAGCACTTCCTCTTTATAACAACTGTTTAATTGTAACCCTTTTACTAATTTGATTATGAAAGCTAAGTAATCTAGTATGTGAGTGTTCTAGCCTGGCTGCACTGGCTACTGTAAAGAAGTGTCAGATGCTCGCAGCTGGCTTAGGATCTCTGTCACCCATGACTCTGACGACTGACAACTGCATGTATGCATGGCTCCAGTTCAGATACGGTATTGCTTGCTGTGGTATGAGTCTTTCAAAGGGTGAAAAAATCTCTAGGTAAAAAACAAAAAGCAAACAACAAACAAACAAACTATATATATATATATATATATATATATATATATTCCTTTGTGTTGCCTGGTAGTTGCCTTCTTGGAAAATTCAGTGTATATGGGTCTGGCAGAGTAAGTGATCAGTAAATAATCAAGGAAAAAAATAAAAATAATTGAAAAACAAAACTCACTTCATCATGTGATTGTAAAGCCCAGGTTACAAGCAGGTAGAGAGGAAGAAAGAAACAGAGTGTGTGTTTAGGCTGGGGTCCCCGGCCCTCCGCCCTTAAATATCCAGAGGGACCATCGCTGGAACAGGCAAAGGCAGCCCTTAGTAATTTTCAAAACTTCTCCCAGAGAGACATACTGCCATTGGGATCCAGTTTTCCAAAGAGTGAGAGTTGCTAATCTAATGACTAGCAAAACAAACAAACAAACAAGGCAACCAACTTGGCCCCTCCACTTTCTCGGAAAAACAGGAGACTTTAGAGAAACACTCCGGACTGGAAAGTCCCCTTTCCAACCTGAAGCAGCGTTTTCTGCCCAGAGACTTGTGACACGCTACCACGGGCTTGGATTTTGATTGGGCAGTTCAGAAACTAACAGAGCGGGTTAGAAGGAGAGACAGCCTGTGTTTTCTGCCAAGGGGTTGGTGGGGATGCGGGCCGTGACTCCCGCCCCGTGACCTTGGCTCTGTTCTCTGGGCTCAGCGGCCAGCCTGGCGCCCGCCCGCCTCGCGCTCCGCTTCTCCCTTTCTGCCCCGACCTCTGGCTCCTCGGTACTTTCCCCCCGCCCAGTGTAGCCAGGCACCCGGCTCGGCTTGTTCAGGCTCAGTCTTGAGCAGACCAACAAGCCGCGGAGAGGCCAGAAACTGGCAGCCGCTGGAGCGCAGGCTTCCTGTTCTACCCTCACAGGACAGCTACCCATCACAGCTACAACATCACGGTCGTGGATAAGCTGCTGGGGGTCGAGGAGGCTGGGCACTGCGTTGCAGGGCTGCCTGGTGTCACCCCCAGGGTTCTCTTTTCCTGGCAGAGCGGAGGAGGGGCAGGCTGGTCACAAGGTCAGTAGTCTGTTGAGAGACAGGCGTTTGTGGGTCCAAGATAAGGCCCTCCTCAGTCAGCAGGTCAGCACTTTCCGTGGAGCATTAAGCAGTGAGCGCGGCTCCCTTCTCTGGGCTCCCACCATTTTCCTCTGGGGCTCCACACTCCCTCACTAGGTTCAAGGACTTATATCTAAATCTAAATATCTCACACTGTTGTGTGTATCATTTCTGTGGCATCTTAGGGTTTTTTTTTTTTTTCGGTAAAGCTTTATTGAGGTATAATTCACAAACCATAAAATTCACCTATTTACAATGTACTTCAGCGGGTTAGAGTATATTCATGGAGTTGTGAAACTACCTTCTCAATATTAAAACATCTTCATCACCTCCAAAAAGAAACACTGTACCGATCAGCCATCACTACCCATTTCTCCCCAACCACCCCCAGCCCTAAGGAACCACTAATCTTTCTGCCTCGATTGATCTGCCTATTCTTGATAAATCATATAAATGCAATCATACAGTATGTGGTCTTCTGTGATTGGTTACTGTCACCTGCTATAGTATTTTCAAAGATCATCTGTTTTAGCAACTATTGGCACTTTATTTCTTTTTATTGCTAATAATATTCCATTGTATATTACACTACATATTGTTTAGTCATTCATTAGTTAATGAGCATTTTGGTTGTTTCAACTTTTTGGCTATCAAAAAATAATACTATTATCAACATTTATGTGCATGCATGAAATGAACTGATGTGTGCTAAGTCACTTTGGTCATGCCCGACTCTGTGTGACCCTATGGACTGTAGCCTGCCAGGCTCCTCTGTCCATGGAATTCTCCAGGCAGGAATACTGGAATGGGTTGCAGTGCCCTCCGCAACCATAAGAGGCATCTCTTATGCCTCTTGCATTGGCAGGCAGTTTCTTTACTACTAGCACTACCTGGGAAGCCCCATCAACATGCATGTACAAGTTTTCAGTTCTCCTGGGTGGAGTGGAATTCCATCTAGGAGTAGAACTGCTGGGTCATATAGTAACTATATCTTTAACATTTTGAGGAACTGCCAGGCTGTTTTCCAAAGGTGCTGCACCATTTTTCCTTCCCACTAGAAGTATATGAGAGTACCAATTTTCCTACATCCTTGCCAACACCTTTTGTCTTCCCATTTTATTGTGATATAATTGACGAACAGCACATCAGTTCAGTCACCCAGTCATGTGTGATTCTTTGTGACCCCATGAACCGCAGCACGCCAGGCTGCCCTGTTCATCACCAACTCCCAGAGTCCACCCAAACCCATGTCCGTCGAGTTGGTGATACCATCCAGCCATCTCATCCTCTGTCATCCCCTTCTCCTCCTGCCCTCAATCCTTCCCAGACTCAGGGTCTTTTCCAGTGAGTCAGCTCTTTGCATCAGGTGGCCAAAGTACTGGAGTTTTAGCTTCAGCATCAGTCCTTCCAATGAACACCCAGACTGATCTCCTTTAGGATGGACTGGTTGGATCTCCTTGGAGTCCAAGGGACTCTCAAGAGTCTTCTCCAACACCACTGTTCAAAAGCATCAATTCTTCGGCGCTCAGCTTTTTTTTATAGTTCAACTCTCACATCCATACAGGACTACTGGAAAAACCATAGCTGTGACTAGGAGACCTTTGTTGACAGAGTAATGTCTCTGCTTTTTAATATGCTGTCTAGCTTGGTCATAACTTTCCTTCCAAGGAGTAAGCCTCTTTTAATTTCATGGCTGCAGTCACCATCTACAGTGATTTTGGAGCCAAAGAAAAATAAAGTGAGCCACTGTTTCCACTGTTTCCCCATCTATTTGCCATGAAGTGATGGGACCAGATGCCATGATCTTAGTTTTCTGAATGTTGAGCTTTAAGCCAACTTTTTCACTCTCCTCTTTCATTTTCATCAAGAGGCTCTTTAGTTCTTCTTCACTTTCTGCTATAAGGGTGGTGTCATCTGCATATCTGAGACTATTGATATTTCTTCAGGCAATCTTGATTCCAGCTTGTGCTTCTTCCAGCCCAGCGTTTCTCATGATGTTCTCTGCATATAAGTTAAATAAGCAGGGTGACAATATACAGCCTTGATGTACTCCTTTTCCTATTTGGAACCAGTGTGTTGTTCCATGTCCAGTTCTAACTGTTGCTTCCTGACCTGCATACAGGTTTCTCAAGAGGCAGGTCAGATGGTCTGGTATTCCCATCTCCTTCAGAATTTTCTACAGTTTATTGTGATCCACACAGTTGACTTCTTCCTGTATGTCTGCTCATATCTGCTTTATGTATTAAGGTGCTTTGTGTTGGGTGAACACTTGCTATTATCTATTTTTTTTTTTGGCCATGCCATGTGGCTTGTGGGATCTTTGTTCCCTGACTAGGCATCAAACCCTGGGCCCATGGCAGTGAAAGCACTGAGTTGTAACCACTGGAGCACCAGAGAATTCCCAGATCTATCTTTTTAATTACAGTCATCCTAGTTAAGTGTGAAATGGTATCTAATTATGGCTTTGATTTGCATTTTCCTAGTGATGATTAATGATGCATTATTTCTAAATGACAAAATAATTTGAAAGAAGTATTTTCATGCTGAGGTTTTGAGAACTTTAACTATCTAGGTCACGTGTCCCAATATCACAGAGCCTAGCCTCAAACCAAATCTCTCTATGGCTAATGCTTGGACTCCATACCCTCTTTTCTAGAACAGAATCTAGGATAAAACTTCACTAGTTGCCTCTGTTAGAAAGGGAATCCTGGCCAAGATGAACCTCTGCATGGACTAATTGGTTCATTCATTTCTTTTTTACTATTAGAACTCAAATATACAAAGAAGTTTTTAGTCTCTCTATTTTTACTCTGGAAAAACGTAAGTGTTTTTTTGAGATCCTCATAGTGGATCATGGATGAAGTAGTGACCCCTTCTCGTTGTGTAACCATTTTGTGCTTCTCTTTATGTTAGTGCCCATCGGGCTTCTCCTCCTCACGTCATCAGGACACAGAATGAGGAGGGGCACAAAGTTTAAACTTTGTTTAAATGCACAGCTATCAAAATTTTTGAATACACTTTGCTCTATTTATCTGTATTTTATACTGCTGTCAATCTTATTTTAAGTATTACTAATAATTTTTCTTTTCTCTTCAGTTAAAAATTCAGATTGAGCTTTCTTGTAAGTGGCTCCCAGAAGATTCACCCCACCGCACTGTGGGAACACAGCAGTTGTGTAGGTGGAAGCAGGAACGGAACCAGAATCAGAGCTCAAATACATTGGAAAACCTGAGCCCTCCACTCTTGGGGAAGTCAGAGCGTGACTGGCCACGAGCATGGGGCACTGAGAAGTGCGGCAGTCACCGCGGACTCTGGCGCGGGTCACTTATTTCTCCGGACACCGGGCCTAAAAAGCACAGAGAGCGCAAGAATGTGCGACGGTGTCAAGGTGAGTTCCAGACGAGCGGGAGAGCTCCATGCATCTGTGGGAGGGGCACAGCTCCTGACATGATCTGGGAAGTGGAACTGACAGAACTTGGGGCAAGTTATGAAGCAGCTGACCTCACTTGTGAATCTCTAAACCCTGCAGTGATTAACCTAACTCACCACGACTCTGCTGTGATTACTGAAGAAAGGAGGAGGTCAAGGGGAAACACAAGGTCACCAGATGACCAAACTGGCAGCAGTGTGATGAGCAGTGATAAGAAGGGGTTGATAAGGGACAGAGATGCATCTGAGACCAACAGTACCCACCAGAATGCCTTGGAAGAAGAAACTCTAAGTTGAACATTACCTGGTTATACCCACTGTTGAATTTGTATGGATGGGCACTCAAGAGAGTGAATCGAGTAATGACATGTCTGCTCTACTCTGCATCAACATCCCGGGTTCTCTGCATCCTGACTGAGTCACAGGCCATGAGAAAACCTCCTCTCACTATCCTCCAGCACACATTAGCTCTTTTTCATTTTGAAGAAAATCATGTAGGACTCATAATTTCACCTCCACTTTACAATTAGAGAGGACATGATTTCTCTTAATGTTCTCCCCTTCTCCCTCAGATTGAAATGTGAAGTAAAGCATAGTCTTTACTCACAATTGTTGTAGCAGTGTTGCTTTTCTCCAT
Source organism: Antilocapra americana (assembly GCA_007570785.1). Classification (NCBI taxonomy): domain Eukaryota; kingdom Metazoa; phylum Chordata; class Mammalia; order Artiodactyla; family Antilocapridae; genus Antilocapra; species Antilocapra americana. The sequence continues at coordinate 83,257 of ML664173.1, read as the reverse complement.
GGAGGCTCAGTCGTGCCAATGGAGCAGTGCCCATGCCAGCATCGTGTCTGTTCTACCCACTGTATTCTCTGCAGTGTCTCACACTTGAGACCTCAGTTGCTTGACCTGGCACAGTATATGCAAGATCAATGTGTATACACCTTTTGTGTGGGTTTCTTTGTATGTTCTAAAATGAAATGAGGAAGAAAAACAACATGAAAATTAAAAAAAAGTTCTAAACATTAGATGTAGAAATTCCTACATTTCAATACTCCATCTTTTGTGTTTCACTCTGGAGATCATTAATTGTTCTATGACACAGCACAATATATCACAAACTTGGCTAATGATCAAAACACCTGAGGTGCCTATTAAATATAGATTCTGCTTTTGCCATGTATTGTCCATGCAATTACTAGTGGTAAAGAACCTGCCTGCCAATGCAGGAGACATAAGAGACACGAGTTTGATCCCTGGGTCAGGAAGATCCCTTGGAGGATGGCATGGCAACCCACTCCGGTATTCTTGCCTGGAGAATCCCATGGACAGAGGCGCCTGGAGGGCTACAGTCCATAGCGTCACAAAGAGTTGAACACTACTGAAGTGACTTAGCATGCACACACATGTCCATGTGATTAGGGAAAGGGGCATATTTTCTCCAGCTTGCCAGCAGCCCTTGACTCTCCCTATTGTGTTCTACCCAGCCATATTTACTTTACGTAGACATTCAAATTTTTGATCTCTGCTTTATGGGAAAATGATGATGCTGTGAAAGTGCTGCACTCAATATGCCAGCAAATTTGGAAAACTCAGCAATGGCCACAGGACTGGAAAAGGTCAGTTTTCATTCCAGTCCCAAAGAGAGGCAATGCCAAATAATGCTCGAACTACTGCACAATTGCACTCATCTCACACGCTAGGAAAGTAATGCTAAAAATTCTCCAAGCCAGGCTTCAGCAATACATGAATCATGAACTTCCAGATGTTCAAGCTGGTTTTAGAAAAGGCAGAGGAACCAGAGATCAAGCTGTCAACATCCGATGGATCATCAAAAAAGCAAGAGAGTTCCAGAAAAACATGTATTTCTGTTTTATTGACTATGCCAAAGCCTTTGACTGTGTGGATCACAATAAACTGTGGAAAATTCTGAAGGAGATGGAAATACCAGACCATCTGACCTGCCTCTTGAGAAACCTGTATGCAGGTCAGGAAGCAACAGTTAGAACTGGACATGGAACAACAGACTGGTTCCAAATAGGAAAAGGAGTACATCAAGGCTGTATATTGTCACCCTGCTTATTTAACTTATATGCAGAGAACATCATGAGAAATGCTGGGCTGGGAGAAGCACAAGCTGGAATCAAGATTGCTGGGAGAAATATCAATAACCTCAGATATGCAGATGACATCTCCCTTATGGCAGAAAGTGAAGAAGAACTAAAGAGCCTCTTGATGAAAGTCAAAGAGGAGAGTGAAAAAGTTGGCTTAAAGCTCAACATTCAGAAAACTAAGATCATGGCATCTGGTCCCATCACTTCATGGCAAATAGATGGGGAAACAGTGGAACTTTTAGTGTCAGACTTTATTTTTCTGGGCTCCAAAATTGCTGCAGATAGTGATTGCAGCCATGAAATAAAAAGATGCTTATTCCTTGGAAGGAAAGTTATGACCAAGCTAGATAGCATATTTAAAAGCAGAGACATTACTTTGCCAACAAAGGTCTGTCTAGTCAAGGCTATGGTTTTTCCAGTAGTCATGTATGGATGTGAGAGTTGGACTATAAAGAAAGCTGAGCGCCAAAGAATTGGTGCTTTTGAACTGTGGTGTTGGAGAAGACTCCTGAGAGTCCCTTGGACTGCAAGGAGATCCAACCAGTCCACCCTAAAGGAGATCAGTCTGGGTGTTCATTGGAAGGACTGATTTGAAACTAAAACTCCAGTACTCTGGCCACTTGATGCAAAGAGCTGACTCACTGGAAAAGACCCTGAGGCTGGGAAGGACTGGGGGCAGGAGGAGAAGGGGACGACAGAGGATGAGACGGCTGGATGGCCTCACCGACTCCAGGGACATGGGTCTGGGTGGACTCTGGCAGTTGGTGATGGACAGGGAGGCCTGGCGTGCTGTGGTTCACGGGGTCGCAAAGAGTCGGACACGACTGAGCAACTGAACTGAACTGAACATATGGGAAGAAGTGCCTTCGGGGGAAAGTTGGGCAGCCATGGCGGCAGGGCCTTACTGCTGAGTCACACGCAGCGGTAGTCACTACAGTCACCGTGACGGTAGCCTCTCTCCTCCTATACTGCCAGCGTCTGCAGCCGACCAACTGAGAGGGACCCCAGCGAGTGCCGCCCTTTGAGCTCCTGCTGTACCGACCAACTGAGAGGGACCCCAATCAGGGCCGCCCTTTGAGCGCTGCCTGTGCTGAGCAACAGAGAAGGACCGGCCAGGGCAGCCTTCTGAGTGCCAGCTGCCAGTGGCTAGAAAAGAGTTCTAATAGCATTATATCTCCTGCTCCAGTAGCCACTAGAGGACAAGAATATACAATGGGGAAAAACAGGCTCTTCAATAAGTGGTGCTGGGAAAACTGGAGAGCTACTGTAAAAGAATGATATCAGAAGACTTCCTAACACCAAACACACAAAAACACGCAAAGTGGATTAAAGACCTAAATGTAAGACCAGAAACTATAAAACTCTTAGAGAAAAACATAGGCAGAAGACTCTGACATAAATTGAAGCAGGATCCTCTATGACCCACATCCTACAATAATGGGAATAAAAACAAAGATAAACAAACGGGGCCTGAAAAGTGAATGTGTTAGTCGCTCAGTCACGTCGAACCCTATGTAGCCTGCCAGGCTCCTCTGTCCATCGGATTCTCCAGGAAAGAATACTGGAGTGGGTTGCCATTTCCTTCTCCAGGGGATCTTCCTGACCCAGAGATTGAACCTTGGTCTCCTCCATTGCAGCTTCTTTACCATCTGAGCCACCAGGGAAATTAAACTTAAAAAGCTTTTGTACAGCAAAGGAAACCATAAACAAGATGAAAAGACAATCTTCAGAATGGGAGAAAATAACTGCAAAGGAAGCAACTGACAAAGGATTAATCTCCAAAATATATAAGCAGCTCATGCAGCTGAATATCAGATAAACAAACAACCCAATTAAAAACTGGTCAGAAGACTTAAAAAGACATTTCTACAAAGAAGACATACAGATGACCAATAAACAATGAAAAAATGCTCAACATCACTCATCATTAGAAAAAATGAAAAGCAACAGTGAAGTCGCTCAGTTGTGTCCAGTTCTTTGCGACCCCATGGACTATACAGGCCATGGAATTCTCCAGGCCAGAATACTGGAGTGGGTAGGCTTTCCCTTCTCCAGAGGATTTTCCCAACCCAGAGAACCCAGGTCTACTGCACTGAAGGCGGATTCTTGGCAAATTAAAAACTACAATGAGTTATCACCTCATACGGTCAGAATGACCATCATCAAAAAATGTACAAACAATAAATGGGGGACAGGATATGGAGAAAAGGGAACCCCTTTGCACTGTCAGTGAGAATGTTAATTGATATAGCCATATGGAGAACAGTATGGAGATTTCTTTAAAAACTAGGAACAGAGCTACCATATGACCCAGCAATCCCTCTACTGGGCATATACCCTGGGAAAACCATAATTCAAAAAGACACATGTACCCCAATGTTCATTGCAGTACTATTTACAATACTAGGACATGGAAACAACCTGGATGTCCATTGACAGGTGAATGGATAAAGCAGACGTGGTACATAGATACAATGGAATATTACTCAGCCATAAAAAGGAACAAATTTGAGTCAATTCTAGCGAGGTAGATAAACCTAGAGCCTGTTATAGAGTGAAGTAAGTCAGAAAGAGAAGAGCAAATACTGTATATTAATGCACATATATGGAATCTAGAAAAACACTACTGATGACCCTATCTGCAGGATGGGGATGAAGATGCAGACACAGAGAACAGACTGTGTGTTCATAAGAGCACAGCCAGGGAAGGAGAGGGTGGAACTAATCGAGAGAATAGCACTGAAATATTTACACTACCATACGTAAAACAGCTAGCTAGAGGGAAGTTGCTGTATAACACAGGAAGCTCAATCCGGTGCTCTGTGACAACCTAGAGGAGTAGGGTAGAGTAGGGTGGAGGTTCAAGAGGGAAGGGGCATATATATACATATGGCTGATTCATGTTCTTGTGTGACAGACACCAGCACAACATTGTAAAGCAATTATCCTCCAACTAAAAATAAAATTAAAATTTTTGATAGTATGATAGACCTATGTTATTAAAAAGATGAATAAGATTGTATCCAAGATGGTAAAAGAATCCACCTGCAATGCAGGCAACCCCAGCTTGATCCCTGGGTCAGGAAGATCTGCTGGAGAAGGGATAGGCTACCCATTCCAGTATGCTTGGGCTTCCCTGGTGGCTCAGCTGGTAAAGAATCCACCTGCAATGTGGGAGGCCTGGGTTTGATCCCTGGGTTGGGAAGATCCCCTGGAGAAGGGAAAGGCTAGCCACTCCAGTGTTCTGGCCCGCAGAATTGTGGGTTGCAGAGAGTGGGACACGACTGAGCGACTTTCACTTTCATTTGCAAGAAGCTCACAACTAGAGGAGGAGAGATGTGAAATAGTTATAATACAAAAGAAAGAAAGGAAGAATGTGGTGAAGGGCTTCCCTGCTGGTCCAGTAGTTAAGAATCCACCCTGCAATGCAAGGGACATTGATGAGACCCCTGCTCTGAGAAGACCCCACGTTCCAAGGGGCGAGTGCCCCGAAATGCTGAAGCTGTGCCCTGGAGCCCAGGAACCACAACCGCTGAGCCCACGCGCCACAGTGACTGAAGCCTGCATGTCTAGGGCCCCTGCTCTGCAGCAAGAGAGGCCACCATAATGAGAAGCCTGCGCACCGCAACCAAGAGGAGGCCCTGCTCTCCACAACCAGAAAAACCCACGCAGCAACAAAGACACACCACAGTCAGTAAATAAATAATCTTTAAAAGATGAATAATGATGCAGTGAAGTAAAATCTATGACAAATTTCTGCTAGGTGCTGCTGGGGCATAAAAGAGACAATAACTAACTTCTCAGTAGCTTCCTTGGAGTCTCGAAGGTGGAAAATTGAACTTTCAATTGAACTTTCAATTTATATTAAGTTCCATTGGAGTTCTTGAAGATTAATACCTCTTATACTTATATCTCGTTATATTTCAAGACAAAGTTAATTTGAAGGAGCATTAGTTTTGTAAACTATTTTTTGTATCAATGTTAGGGTAGTAACAGTAACAATAGCTATGACTGTTTATTGGGTGCTCACTATATGCCAGATACTGCTCAGTACTTTACATAAATTATCTCATTTAATCCTCAAAACAATCCTATGAGGTACGTATTACTATCTCTATTTTATTTTTCATTTATTTAAAAAATTTTTGGCCTTGCCACATGGCTTGTGGGATCTTAGTTCCTCAACCAGGGATGGCACTTGTGTCTTCTGCAGCAGAAGGGCAGAGTCCTAACTGCCGGACCACTGGGGAACTCCCTATTATCTCCATCTTACATATGATAAAACTGAGACTTAGAAGAGAAAAGCAACTCTGGCTTATGACTATATTTTCGTTTTCCACTCCCCCTGATTACCATTACACGGTAAAACCTGGTATGTAGTTTAAATAGTTTTATTAGTGTAAAACTGCTTTATAGGGTTGTGTTAGTTTCTGCCGTGTGACAACATTAATCAGCTATATGTATATATATATCCCCTCTCTCTGGGACCTCCCTCCCACCCCATTCCCCCCATCCCACCCTTTCCAGGTCATCACAGAGCTGGTATGTAGTTTATTAAACATCACTGTCTACTGCCCCCTTGCCCAAAACTTTATTTTTGAATAGTGAAATAAAATATTGAAATGCCTTTTTGTGAGATTTTGGACCTCTTGTTAAATAGGTTATGGAAAAACAAACTTCGGAGGTGGAAGGGAAGCCTCAGGAATTCATATTTTACAGATGGAAGAACTGATCCCAGAGGAGTTAGATATCTTAGCCAAGGTTACTCATCGTTCTGGAGGGAGACAAGGCTTGTCTCTCCTAGCCCACTATTCTTGCTCCAGGGCCAAAGACTCAAGAATGTGCAGACTTCAGTGTTTAGTACAATCATCTTTACTAAACACTGTTGAACATTTTAACCAACAACAAAACATTCAAGAGGAAACAAACTTTTTTTTTTAACTTGGGGACATGATTTCTAGGTGACCATCAGCATTTCATAGCCATTTATTTGACAAAGAACTTGATCCAATGAATGCTGCATACCACCAAGGTAAGCATGACACAGCATAACCCAGCAGTTGTTCATAACTTAGGTAGGGGGCAGACATGCAAACGGTTAAAATAATTATGTACAAACATGTACAAAGGTCTACTGCGCTATACAAATATGTAAAGCAGTGGTTCTCAGCTGGAGGATGGGTCCCACTCCCATATCCCCAGCAGACATTTGGCAATGTCAGGAGATAATCTGGATTCTCACAACTTGGGGGTGGGGGTGATACTGGCATCTAGTGAGCAGAGGCCAGAGATGTGGCTAAACATCCTCAAATTCACAGGTCAGCTCCCCAACAACAAAGACTTAGGCAGCCCCAAATGTCAACAGGGTTGAGGCTGAGGCAGCAAAGGATTTTCTACAAGGGACTGGTTATGGAAAAGAGATAAAGATTGGGGTGAGGGAGGGTGGGCCCCTGGAAGAAGAATCAGCAGGTGCACAGCCACAGAAGCAACACATGTAGGCAATCGCACACACTGGTGGGAGGGTCACGGGCGTAAGGCTGGACAGCTAGGTAGGAGCTGACACAGAAGGAAACAGACTGAGCTGGAGAAGCCACTGTGAGAACCATGGGTCCTGTTCTGGCGCTTTCCAGGCCACCTAGGAGCACAGGCTAACCGACTGCTGCCAGTGAAAACTGTCGAAGTGTTTAAAACAAGACTTCTCTCATCTTGCGTCCTTATGGTCTGGGGCTCTCCAGGCATTTGTTACTTGCTCAGAGACAGAGTCATTTCAATGCATAGGCTGTTTCAATGGAAGGTAAGCTCTCAGGTGGAACAGCTCTCCACTAACGCCACTCAGCTGGGTCTCAGCGCTGTGATGAAATCAGGAGCAGGGATGAAGTGGTTATTCCTCATGCATTAGTCTTTACAGGCAGATGACGACGTTCCACTTTTGGGTAGCACTGTTGGCCAGAAATGGGGATATGTTACCCTTAAGGTTAGACTGCCGCCTTGAATCTAAATGAGTTGTTTTCCCCTTCCTGCCAAAAAACAGTGGGCAGGGAGGCTGTTCCAATCAGGTTTTCTTTCTCTCTTAAGCTACCGATGCCCAAAGCAACCGACAAACTGTCACGGAATCTGCCAGACCTCACTCTGGCCTTCCTGCCTCCCTGCTCCTGAACTCTCTCCTTCTGTCACGCTCTGGGCCCATTCTTATCAAACTAACAAGTCACAGACGCCTGATCTGCAACCATCCTAGAGGCCTGCTGAGCTCTGGTCCAAGTGTCTATCTCTGCCCCCGGTGGCCTGATGGTAGAGCTTCATGGAGGTGAGCAACCTTTTTCTAAGTTAGCTTGTTTCCGGAGTCTAATGTGGAAAACTGGATCACAGAAGAGGGCATGGATTTTACAGTGTGAAGGAAAATTCAGGGAAAGAGTTAACTTGTGGCAGTTTATAGCTTCTATATTCTTTCCAGGCCTTGGAATAATTGAGAATTTAGAGACGAGAGTACGGTAGGAAGTACTGAAATCCACCACAAACGTTTGAGAAAAATTAACTATATACAAAAATATACTTTCCTTCTTTAATGTAATCATATTATTATTTTATATTGAAAAAATTTAATTTGCTTGTTATACTATCACATTTGGTATTTTACACTTAAAGCTGAATTGATTAAACATGTTAAATTGAATTCCCTCAAGATTTCATCAGAGCTAAAATAATGCAGTTATACTCTGAAGTTAGTGTTTTCTTGATTGTCATACAGATAAAAGAAGATATTTACTCCAACTACAGGAAAGTAAAAAAAACTCACTAAGATTCACCAACAAGAAACTGACATGAATTATCATTTCCATTAGTTACCACTTGTTAGATAGTTTAAATTATATGTATATTTATCATTAAGATCAGATTCTAATTTCCTCTATCACAGGACCTTTAGATTTGCTCTTACCCTTCTCTGTCCTTAGCTGCTAAAACAAAAAGGGTATAAGTATTTTGTTTATAATTTCTAGAGAAAAAAACTTCCATTATTGCCTACTCCTACTACATTCTTATTCCTTTACAGTGAGGTCAGTAAAAATAGATACTTTTTTCTAATAATAAAAAAGAATTGTTTGTGTAATTGTGAACCTCCCCTTTTTCAAAATTTCAAGCAGAATCTGGAAAGGAGTGAATTAAATGACTTAAGATATCTTTCAATTATGAGCGCTGATAAGTCAAAAAATTCATAATTCTCCCTTCTTATGTGAAAATGGCAGCATATGTGAAGCATATGTCTTGCTAGTATGGTAACTCTGCCATGTGATTTGTCCTGCACAGGTGAATCGTATTTCTCTGTACTTTCGGTTAATTCTTCAGAAAATCTGCCCATAAAAGTTTAAAAAATTACTTTGAAGTAATAAAAACTGAGAAAAAATGCTCTTAAATATGCAACAAAGGTCCTTACCAAACAACAAATTCCCTTAAGTATTTTATTAATCATGATTTAAAAAAATCACAATTCAAAAATCAGGAAAAAAACTATCAGGGAAAAACTAAGTACTTCTTCTACAAGTTTCCAAGCACTTCATTACTCCTTGCCTTTTCTCTCTTCTAGAAGAATGTGCTTGGTGAGTGGAGAAGGATGGCTTTCTTAGACAGGCTTAGAAGGATGAAATCAATCCCTGACTTGAATTTCCCTCCCTCTGCCTTAAGGTTAGACTTTGCATAAGGGTCTGTCAGTGGGTGTGATTTCCTAAGATTTCCAGGTAGAGCAATGTTAGAAACTTCTTTGATTTCCAATTGCATTCCTCCCTCTAGAGCAGTAGGAAGTTTTTATAGGTTTTTTGCCTCACAAATTTGATCCATTTGATAAATTCAACTGTATAAAACATTGGTTGGCTTTCTGGTGACTAAATGATTAGGGTAATGGGCTCTTGCTCATACAAACAGTTCAAATCTAGGCTTCATCAATTACTTAATTCATCAATTACTTAATTACTGTGTAACCTCAGCAAGTTCTTTAACTTCTCTAAGCTTCAGTCAGTTGGCGCTAGTGGTAAAGAACCCTCCTGCCAATGCAGGAGACATAAAAGACGTGGGTTCAATCCTTGAGTCGGAAAGGTCCCCTGGAGGATGGCATGGCAATCACATCCAGTATTCTTGCCTGGAGAATCCCATGGACAGAGGAGCCTGGTGGGCTACAGTCCATAGGGTTGTAAAGAGTCGGATACGACCAAAGGGACTTAACACACAATCTTCAATCTCCTTAAAAGTGGAAAAATATCTGTCTCATAAAGTTGTTGCTGTGCAGACACTGAGTCATGTCCAGCTCTTTGCGGACTCTATATCAAGCAACATGAGGATTCATTTCTACACAGTATTTAGCACAGTAAAAGATCAATAACTATTAGCTAATGAGATTAAGAGAATCCCTTGTTTTAGATCAGCAGCTATACTCTTGAAAGTCAGGGTAACTGGCAAAAACCTCAATTGGCAAGATGAAATCACATGAAATACATATATTTCATATCACGAAATTCACCCTTCTATGGTGTACAATTCAGTGGCTTTTTGCATATTCACCAAGGTATACAACCACCACCACCACTATCTAACTTTAGAACATATTTCTCACTCCAAAGGAAATTCTATACCATTAGCAATCACTCCTCATTTCCCTTTTGCTCCAGTCATAGCAACAACTAGTCTACTTAATTTTTTAAATTTTAATTTTATTGGTGTGTAGTTGATTTACAAAGTGGTGTTGGTTTCAGTTGTACGGCAAAGTGATTCAGTTACACGTGCACATAGACTCATTCATTTTTAGATTCTTTTCTCCTACAGGTTCTCAAAGAATATTGAGTAGAGTTCTCTGTGTTATATAGCTGCTGTTCCTTGTTGGTTATCTATCTTATATATACAGTAGTGTGTGCATACTCATCCCAAACTCTGGATTTGCCCTCCCCCTGACATTTCCCCTTAGGTAATCAAAAGTTTGTTTCTGTTTTGTAAATAAGTTCATTTGTATCACTAAAAAAATTAGATTCCACATACAAGTGATATCCTATGATATTTGTCTTTCTCTGACTTACTTCATCTAGGATGATAATCTCTAGGTCCATCCATTTTGCTGCAAATGGCATTATTTCATTATTTTTATGGCTGAGTAATATTCCACTGTATATATGTACATCTTCTTTATCCATTCCTCTGCTGATGGACATTTAGGTCGCTGCTGTGTCTTGGCTATCGTAAGTAGTGAGGCAATGAACATTGGGGTGCATGTTATCTTTTTGGATTATGGTTTTCTCCTGATGTATGTCCAGGAGTGGGACTGCTGGATCACATGGTAGATCTACTTTTAGTTTCTTAGGGAACATCCATACTGTTCTCCATAGTGGTTATACCAAGTTACAGTACCATCAACAATGTAGGAGGCTTTCCTTTTCTCCACATACTCTTCAGCATTATTTGTATTTATCAGCTCAGTTCAGTTCAGTTGCTCAGTCCTGTCCAACTCTTTGCGACCCCATGGACTGCAGCACGCCAGGCCTCCCTGTCCATCACCAAATCCTGGAGTGTACTCATACTCATGTCCATTGAGTTGGTGATGCCACCCAACCATCTCATCCTCTATCACCCCCTTCTCCTCCTGCCTTCAATCTTTCCCAGCATCAGGGTCTTTTTAAATGATTCAGCTCTTAGCATCTGGTGGCCAAAATACTGGAGTTTCAGCTTCAGTATCAGTCCTTTCCATGAATATTCAGGGTTGATCTCCTTTACGATGGACTGGCTGGATCTCCTTGCAGTCCAAGTGACTCTCAAGAGTCTTCTCCAACACCACAGTTCAAAAGCATCAATTCTTCCATGCTCAGCTTTCATTATAGTCCAACTCTCACATCCATACATGACCACTGGAAAAACCATAGCTTTGACTAGACGGACCTTTGTTGGCAAAGTAATGTCTCTGCTTTCTAATGTGCTGCCTAGGTTGGTCATAGCTTTTCTTCTAAAGAGTGAGTGTTTTTTAATTTCATGGCTGCAGCAACCATCTGCAGTGGTTTTGGAGCCCCCCAAAATAAAGTCTGACACTGTTTCCACTGTTTCCCCATCTATTTGCCATGAATGATGGGACCAGATGCCACGATCTTAGTTTTCTGAATGTTGAGCTTTAAGCCAACTTTTGCACTCTCCTCTTTCACTTTCATCAAGAGGCTCTTTAGTTCTTCGCTTTCTGCCATAAGGGTGGTGTCATCTGCATATCTGAGGTTATTGATATTTCTCCTGCCAATCTTGATTCCCGCTTGTGCTTCTTCCAGCCCAGTGTTTCTCAAGATACTCTGCATATAAGTTGAATAAGCAGAGTGACAATATATAGTCTTGAAATACCCTTTTTCCTATTTGGAACCAGTGTGTTGTTCTATGTCCAGTCCTAACTGTGGCTTCCTTACCTGCATACAGATTTCTCAAGAGGCAGGTCAGGTGGTATAGTATTCCCATCTCTTTAAGAACTTTCCAGAGTTTGTTGTGATCCACAAAGTCAAAGGCTTTGCATAGTCAATAATTCACTGGAACTCTCTTGCTTTTTAGATGATCCAGCATATGTTGGCAATTTCATCTCTGGTTCCTCTGCCTTTTCTAAAACCAGCTTGAATATCTGGAAGTTCATGGTTCACGTATTGTTGAAGCCTAGCTTGGAGAACTTTGAGTATTACTTTACTAGCGAGTGAGATGAGTGTAACTGTGCAACAGTTTTGAGCATTCTTTGGTGTTGCCTTTCTTTGGAATTGGAATGAAAACTGACCTTTTCCAGTCCTGTGGCCATTGCTAAGTTTTCCAAATTTGCTGACATATTGAGTGCAGCACTTTCACAGCATCATCTTTTACAATTTGAAATAGCTCAACAGGATTTCTATTGCCTCCACTAGCTTTGTTCATAGTGATGCTTCCTAAGGCCCACTTGACTTCATATTTCAGGATGTCTGGCTCTAGGTGAGTGATCACACCATCGTGATTACTTGGGTCGTGAAGATCTTTTTTGTATAGTTCTTCTGTGTATTCTTGCCACCTCTTCTTAATATCTTCTGCTTCTGTTAGGTCCATACCATTTCTGTCCTTTTTTGAGCCCTTCTTTGCATGAAATGTTCCCTTGGTATCTCTAATTTTTTTGAAGAGATCTCTAGTCTTTCCCATTCTATTGTTTTCCTCTATTTCTTTGCACTGATCACTAAGGAAGGCTTTCTTATCTCTCCTTTGGAACTCTGCATTCAAATGGGTATATCTTTCCTTTTCTCCTTTGCTTTTGCTTCCTATCTTTTCATAGCTATTTGTAAGGCCTCCTCAGACAGCCATTTTGCTTTCCTGCATTTCTTTTTCTTGAGTATGGTCTTGATTCTTGTCTCATGAACAATGTCACGAATCTTCATCCATAGTTCATCAGGCATTCTATCAGATCTGGTCCTTTAAATCTATGTCTCGCTTCCACTGTATAGTCATAAGGGATTTGATTTAGGTCATACCTGAATGGTCTAGTGGTTTTTTCTCCACTTTCTTCAATTTCAGTCTGAATTTGGCATTAAGGAGTTCATGATCTGAGCCACAGTCAGCTCCCAGTCTGTTTCTGCTGACTGTACAGAGCTTCTCCATCTTTGGCTGCAAAGAACAGAATCAATCTGATTTCAGTGTCAACCATCTCTTGATGTCCATGTGTAGAGTCTTCTCTTGTGTTGTTGGAAGAGGGTGTTTGCTATGACCAGTGCATTCTCTCGGCAGAACTCTATTAGCCTTTGCCCTGCTTCATTCTGTACTTCAAGGCCAAATTTGCCTGTTACTCCAGGTGTTTCCTGACTTCCAACTTTTTCATTCCAGTCCCCTATAGTGAAAAGGACATCTTTTTTGGGTGTTAGTTATAGAAGGTCTTATAAGTCTTCATAGAACTGTTCAACTTCAGCTTCTTCGGTGTTACTGGTTGGGGCATAGACTTGAATTACTGTATATTGAATGGTTTGCCTTGGAAATGAACAGAAGTCATTCTGTCATTTTTGAGATTGCATCCAAGTTCTGCTTTTCAGACTCTTTTGTTGACTATGATGGCTACTCCATCTCTTCTAAGGGATTCCTGCCCACAGTAGTAGATAGAATGGTCATCTGAGGAGAATGGTAGAGGGGTAATATTCCAAAGAGATGGCTCTATTAGGTCTAGATAGGCAAGACCCAGGACTGAGGAGATCAAGTGTCAGGGTAAAGAACACAGGCAACACAGGGAAACTAGGGAGCAAAGGTCTAGGAACTCAAGCCAAAGCATTCGGATAGAAAGAGGTGGAAATATAAATGTGGAAAGAGTGCAAAAGAGTCACTGATGAGTATGGAATCTGATGAATGGTGAGGCAAAGCATTTTTAGCTATGTTCTCTTGGCTAGAACAGATCTGAATATGAGTGAAACTAAGTTTACAAGTAGAGGCAAACACCAAGTTATGACTGGGAATGGAGGGTTAGAAATGAAGAGTAAAGAGTTCTGGATACTTAGATTCTCAAGGAGATGTTCAGCAGATAGAGACAACTGAGGTCTTAGGGTCAGAATCCTTTGGACTCCCTGATTCTATGACTGACTTGAGTGTCAGAGCAAATCTGAGTTCTAGTTTTCCTTTCATGAGCATGAGATTAACCTATGGACTAATCATCAGGGATTCTGCCTCAGAATAAATTTTCCATCTATATTTAAGTTTTTTATCCTGTGGCGGACACAATATGTAAATTGAAAAATAATATATGTACATTTAACATTTCTTTTTTCTCCCATAATAATGTTCCTTACTTCTGTCTGCCTAAGATCTGATCTTTTGAGTCCTGCCTATATATTTCTGTTGACCACACCCCCTAGTCATATATCAAGGACCCATCTATTACGCTTTCCTAAAACATACTTAGCTCTACTATACAAATTATCCTCCTGCTTTGAGGAGGTTTCACCTCAATCTCCATTTCTATACTTCTGAATCACAGCCTTTCAGCTTTAGCATTTAGGAAAGGATAAGAATACACAGAGCTGGTAATGGTATATGCTGGGAGCAGCGGATCCTGGCATCTGAAAGTCTAAGCTGGGGGTCAAGTCATTTCAGGAATCCTGGCAGAAAACTCTGGAAGAAGGAGAGCCCTGGGCTGTCCATGGTGACAAGGTCCTCCACACAGCTAAGTCAGACAGATCCCACAGGGCTCTGAGACTCCAGAAGTTCAGTTCTGGTAAAGCTATGGCCTGTGAGATGGAACTCCAGACTTGGTTTCAGGCCACCCTCTCCTTGCTGATTCCAGAACAGAGACAGGCTCACCCCATGGTCAGTGCTTGGACAGGTAGAATAAAGGTGAGTAGGATGGGCAGGGAAGTGCCACTGCTAGACCTGGGCAAGGCTCCCACTCTGACCCTCCTTCAGTTATATTCCTCTTTATAAGACAGAGTCCATGTCGGGACACAGAGCCCATGCTCTCTCCAATAAATATTTTAAATTACATGCCATGCATCCAGGACTCTTAAAATTCTCTGTTCAAGAGATTCTGTGTCCACTGCTAGGACCTCCTACACTTCTCATAGGCAAGTGTGTGCCCAAAGGGCAGCTGTGTATAGGATGTGTGTGTATGCATGTATGGAGCTTTGTTGTATGGACTACATGCTTATGAGGTATGGGATAGGGTAAAGGAGTTGGGAGGTTAAGAAGAATGGGCCAGGGACTTCAAGTAGTACTCTGCCATGACCTACAAATGCTATCTGTGAAAACCCAGATGTGAGCAGTTCAAGGGCAGAGCCTCTATCTTACCCACTTCTGTGCCTGCCCTAACAAGTTTGGGCCTTAGAACAGAGCTGGAATTATTGAATGTTTACTTCATCAGACTCTTAGGTACTGATGTGAAATCCACTTCTGCTGGTTACTATTTAATAATAGTAGCTATAATACTGTGAATCATTTATTCTGGGAAACATCTGGCAATACTGTGAACCATTTATCCTGGAAAACCCGCCACTATAAAACATCTTGAAATGCCAGTTACAATGTAACCAACATCCTTTGTAATGCATACCTGAGTGTACAAGAAAGTAAAGAGAAATTCCAAAGAATACAGACTGGAAAGCAGTGAGATGGGCTGGTGTCATTGAGAGCTGTATCAGCACTGAGAGTTTTTGTGTATCTCAGGAAAACTCAGATTTAACAATTAAAAAAAAGTTATTTATTTATTTTAACTTGTGGAAAATTGACTTAACAATCTTTAGACCCACATCAAGTAGGGAGTTGGATCTCAGACCCTTAAATAATGGTAACACATTTGAAGGGTTACTTCCTCAGTGAAGGAGTGGCAAAGAAAAATAATAACATTAACTATCTTGATCTGGGGTCTGAGTGATAAACAAGGGTGTCTGTGGAGAATTTTTAACCACCAGCTTGCCCTCCAACAGGGTTAGGTTTAAAATTTACAATCCCCTCCATGAGCTAGCTAGTGGTAAAGAACCCTCCTGCCAATGCAGGAGATGTATGAGAAGCAGGTTCTATCCCTGGGTTGGGAAGATCCCTTGGAGGAGGATATGGCAACCCACGTCAGTATTCTTGTCTGGAGAATACCATGGGCAGAGGAGCCTGGCAGGCTACAGTCCATAGGGTCATAAACAGTCAGATATGACTGAAGCAACTTATTTAGCATGCATGCTATGAGCTACAGATTTGAAACCAATAAAATGGTGGAGGGTTGGTGTAATTTGGATCTCCAAGCAGAAATAAACACGGATATTCCCTGTAGGGACCTGACTTCAATCTAGGCAAAATATAAAATAGAAGACATTTATAAGCTAAATTATACTAAATAACACTAAATTACACTGAATTACACTAAAATTAAGGACTTCTTTTCATGGGAAGACACTATAATAGGGGTGAAAACACAAGCCATATACCAGAGGTGGGAGAAGATATTTACAAAACAACCAAAATAGAACTAGTATCTGGAATATATAGAGAACTACTCTGAATCAATAAGACAAACAACTCATTAGAAAAATGAACAAAAGACTTAAGATACTTCTTCTGTTAACAAAAGATGATCCACAAATATGTGAAAAATGTTTAACTACATTAGGTAATCACAAAAAGGCAAACCAAAGCTAAACTGAGGTACTATTACACATCAGTTGGTTTGTTATAAGGCAGAAAATGTGACAAAAATAGACATTGGTGAGGATGTGGAGCAACCAAAATTTTCATGTTCTGCTATTAGAATATAAATTGCTACTGTTGTTTTGACAAACAGTTCGGTATTATGTAGTAAAGGTAAAGGTGTTCATATCCTATGATCTATCAATGCTATTTCCACATGTATAATGCTTACACACGTCCACAAGAAATACAGAAAAGACATACAATAACACATGTAAGAATGTTATTAGTAGCATTGTGCATTTTTTACAAATTGAAGGTCTGTGGCAACTCTGCTCTGTGCAAGTATATTGGTTCCATTTTCCCAAAAGTATTTGCTCATTTTGTGTCTCTGTGCCACATTTTGATAATTCTTGTAATATTTCAAGCTTTTAAATTAGTATACTATTAATCTGAGATGTTACATATTATATAATTAAATATATATGTATTATTAAATTTCTACCTCAGATATTATTTGTGATTAGTGATCTTTGATGTTATTGTTGTAACTGTTCTGAGGCCCCACAGATCACACTCACATAGGACAAGGGAACTTAATAAACGTTGTATGTGTTTTGATTGCTACAGATGGGCCATTCCTTTTTCTCTATCCTTTTCTCTAGGCCTGCCTATTCCCTGAGACATAGCAATATTGATATTTGGCTAACTAATAACCCTACAATGACCTCTAAGTGTTCAAAGGGAAGGAATAGTTACATGTTTCTCACCTTAAATCAAAAGCTACAAAAGATTAAGGCTTGGCGAGGAAGGCATGTCAAAAGCCAAGACAGGCTGAAAGCTGGGCTCCCGGTGCCACGTGGCCAACTTGTGAATGCAAAGAAAGATTTCTTGAAGGAAACTAAAAGTGAGAGTCCAATAAGCTGTGAAGAGTGAAAAAGTGAAACAGCCTTATTGCTGATAACAGAGGAAGCTTTGGGGGTCTGGGTAAGAGATCAAACCAGCCACAACAACCCCTAAGTCAAAGCCTCATCCAAGCAAGGATGAGGCTAACTCTAACTCTCTTCGATTTCAGGAAGGCTCAGAGAGGTGAAGGAGCAGAAGAGCAGACTCTTCTGCAGAAGAAGAGTCTGAACCTAGCCAAGGGGGACACACGGCTCAAGGAACCATCTCCAAGACATAAAAGTTCCAGGTGAAGCAGCCAGTGCTGAGGTAGAAGCTACAGAAAAACTGTTCACAAGCTCTTGCTAAGATCATTAGTGAGGATGGCTACACTAAACAACAGATTCTCAGTGTACATGAAGCAGCCTTATATTGGAAGAAGATGCTATCGAGGACTCTCACAGCTAAAGGAGTAGTCAGTGGCTGGCTCCCTAGTTTCAAAGGCCAGGACGTGTCTCCTGCTAAGGGCGAAAGCAGCTGGTAACTTAAAATTGAAGCCAGTGCTCATTTACCATTCTGAAAATCCTAGGGCCCTTAGGATTTACATTAACTACTCTGCTCGTGCACTATAAACAGAGCCTAGATGACAACGCATCTGCTGACAACATGGTTTACTGAATATTTTAAGCCCACTGTTAAGATCTACTGCTCAGAAAAAGATTCTTTTCAAAATATCATTGATAATTTGCCTGATTACTCAAGAACTCTGACTGAGATGTACAGTGAGATTCATGCTGTTTTCACGCCTGCCAACAGGACATGGAACAAGGATAATTTCAGCTTATAAGTCTTGCCATTTGAGAAATACATTTCATAAAGCTATAACTGCATTAGATAGTGATTCCTCTGATAGACCTGGGAAAAGTAGATTGATAGCCTTCTGGAAAGGATTCACCACTCTAGATGCCATTAAGAACACTGATGATTTGTGGGGAGAGGTCAATCTATCAGCATACACAGGAATTTGGAAGAAGTTCATTAAAACCCACAAAGAAGACTTTGAGGAGTTCAAAACTTCAGTGGAGAAAGTACCTGCAGATGTGGTGGAATATCAAGAGAACTAGAACTAGAAGTGGAGCCTGAAGGTATAACTCAGTTAACTGCAATTTCATGGAACTAAAGAGCTTCTTGATCGAGGTGAAACAGGAGAGAGAAAAAGGTGGCTTAAAACTCAACATTCAGAAAACTAAGATCATGCATCCAGTCCCATTACTTCATGGCAAATAGATGGGGAAAAAATGGAAACAGTGACAGACTTTCTTTTCTTGGGCTCTAAAATCACTGTGGATAGTGACTGTAGTGATGAAATTAAAAGACGCTTGCTCCTTGGAAGAAAAGCTATGGCAAACCTAGACAGTGTATTAAAAAGCAGAGACATTACTTTGTCGACAAAGGTCTGTATTATAGTCAAAGCTATGGTTTTTCCAGTAGTCATGTATGGATGTGAGAGTTGGACCATAAAGAAGACTGAGCACTGAAGAACTGATGCTTTCAAACTGTGGTGTTGGAGAAGACTCTTGAGAGTCTCTTGGACTGTAAGGAGACCAAACCAGTCAATCCTAAAGGAAATCAATCCTGAATATCCATTGGAAGGACTGAGGCTGAAGGTGAAGCTCCAATACTTTGGCCACCTGGTGCAAAAAGCTGACTCATTGGAAAAGACCCTGATGCAGGGAAAGGCTGAAGGCAGGAGGAGAAGGGGACGACAGAGGATGAGACGGCTGGATGGCATCACTGACTCAACGGACAAGAGTTTGTGCAAACTCCGGGAGAGAGTGAAGGACAGGGAAGCCTGGCGTGCTGCAGCCGATGGAGTTGCAAAGAGTGGGACACAACTGAGCCACTGAACAACAAAAACAACTGGTGGTCAAGTGGTGGTCACCTTCCAATGCGGTGGGTGTGGGTTTGATTCTTGGTCAGGGAGCTGAGATCCCACATGCCTGGAGGCCAAAAAACCAAAACATAAAACAGAAGCAATATTATAACAAATTCAACCAAGACTTCAAAAATGGTCCACATTAAAAACAACAACAACAAACAACTTTAATAGAGGTGAAGTTGCTTATTATGGATGAGGGAAAAACGTGGTTTCTTGAGATGAAATCTACTCCAGGTGAAGGTGCTGTAAAGAGTATTGAAATTGTAACAAAGGATTTAGACTAAGGCATAAAATTAGTGATAAAGCAGAGGCAAGGTTTGAGAGGACTGACTCCAATTTTGAAAGAAGTTCTAGTGTGGGTAAAATGCTATCAAACAGTGCCACATGCTAAAGCAAACTTCACTACTTATTCCAAGAAACCTCCCCAGCCACCCAGCCTTCAGCAACCATCACCCTGAGCAGTCAGCAGCGATCAACACAGGGACAAGACTCTCCACTAGCAAAAAGACTCCACTTGTTGAGGGCTCAAATGATGGTTAGCATATTTTAACAAAAAACTATTTTTAATTAAGATACATACTTTATAGTCATCATGCTATTGTACATGTAATAGATTGCAGTAATAATTTTCATATGCACTGTGAAACCAAAAATTTCTTGTGATTCACTTTACTCTGACATTCATTTTATTGTAGAGGCTTGGAACCCAACCCAGAATATCTCCAACATATGTCTGTATATAATATATATTCACCAAAGAACATGAGCAGGAATGTTCCTAGCAACACTATTTATAATAGCTCCTCACTGGTAACTACTCAAAACGTCTATCAACAGTAGAACAGAGAAATAAATTATGGTATATTTACACACTGGATATTACAGCAATGAGGATGAATGGACCAAAATTATATAGAACAATATGAATAAATCTCACAAATATAATGTTGACAAAAGAGATCAACAAAAGAGTATATATTTGCATTTATATAAAATTAAAAAACAAGTAAAACTAATATATTGTGTTGGAAGTCAGGAGGGGGGTCAGTTTTAATGAGGGATAGTGATTTGGAGCAGCATATGGGGGGAGCTTCTGGGATGTGGAAAACGTTTTTTTTTTCAATGCTACTTTCAATTTTATTCTTTTTTCAAATTAACTTTTTATTTTATATTGAATTATAGCCAATTAGCACTGTGACAGCTTCAGGTGGACAGTGAAGGAACTCTCAGTCATATACATGTATCCATTCTCCCCCAATCTCCCCACTCCCATCCATAGTAGAGTTCCCTGGGTTATTCAGTAGGACCTTGTTGGTTATCCTGAAAATGTTTTGTTTCTTGATCAGGGTAACATAGATATGTTCATTTTGTAAAAAATCATTGATCTGCGCCCTTATAATTCTACATTTTCTGTATAAATGTTATTTCTGGAATGTGTTTTATAAAAAGGAAAGGTGAAGGGCCTGGATGATATGGTTGATGATATTTTGCCATTGACTGAGGAATCTGACTGATCCTCCAATTCTTTGCACATGACTTCTAGAAAACAAAATGAAAGACAATAACTAATAGAACAGATGTTTAAAGTAAAACTTTCAACTGATACAAGGAGAAAGTGAGTGGAAGAAGTGATACACAATGAAATACATTTCTTTGACTGGGTACTCTTTCTTCTTCTGGCTTGGTTCTCTATTAAAGTTTAATGTTGGGAGTAGAATAAACTCTGATGTTAGAGAACACTGAGTCTACTGATCACTTTCAAAGAAGAGATGATAGTGCTTTTACTCTGGCTGCACCAATTCTCAGCTCCTTTAGCATGCGCCACTGTTTGATAGCATTTTACCCACTACCCTGAAATGCTGAAGTGGGCAACAAGAAAGAGAAACTCATTTTAGCTGTTCTTGTTCAAAGGTATCTTCCAAACTCTCCTCCAACACTGACTCAGACAGCTACGTTGAAGTGAATGATCTGATCACCCAAATATCCTCCAAAGTGCAGATACAAGATATTACTATGGAATTACACTGCCCACTGTGTAATGACTGGTTTCGTGATCCACTAATGCTAAGCTGTGGCCACAACTTCTGCCAATCTTGTATCCAAAACTTTTGGAAGCAGCAAGCAAAAGAAACATTCTGTCCTGAGTGTAAGATGTTATGTCAGTACAGCAACTGTACATTTAATCTTGTACTGGAGAAGCTGGTAGAGAAGATTAAGAAGCTACCCCTGCTCAAGGGCCATCCACGGTGTGCAGAGCATGGAGAGAACCTGAAACTGTTCAGTAAGCCAGATGGGAGACTAATATGCTTTCAATGCAAAGATGCTCGATTGTCTGGGGGGCAGTCTAAAGAATTCCTGCAGATCTCTGATGCTGTCCGTTTCTTCACGGTGGGTGAGCCCTGGGTCTTGAACAGTCTTGAGCAAGTCCTTAGGAAGGCTGGGAAAAATTGTATGTTGGACTTCTTCTTTCAATACCACCCCTTCATTCAAGTGATTATTAGAAAGCTCAGAGAGCTCAAAAAATACAAGGTATCTTGCAAAGTTCTTTCTCTGTAGTTGTCAATTATAGGGAAGCAGTAAAGGAGCTCTGGCGTACCTCCTCAATCAATCAAACATTTACCTAAACCTTGCCTTGACAGCATTCTAAACACTGCTTTTGTTACAAAAGTCTTGAAATTTAGTGAAGTTTAAAGTGAACAGAACAACAGAAGGAACATAAGACAGTCTACTGTTGAGAGTTAAATTTCTGTCACATTTGTAATTCACAAATGTTTAGAATTTCAGAGATTAGAGAAAACTGAAATAGTCAGGGGAGGCATGGTGAAAGAAAGCTTGAACAGGGGGCAAGTATTTGAATTTGGATGGACAGAAGGAAGAAACAAGTGTTCTGGGAACAATGTAAGTGAAGCACAGGTAGCAAGAACAGCATCAATAGAGGAGAATGTGTGCAGAGCTCTGTTACCTTCCTCAGAGCCCTGTAGTTAGCTAACAAGAAAATAAAACTTAGTTTTTCTGCAGTTTGTAATTTTCTTCACAATTTTTTGAAGAGACAGGAATTATGATACAAGGGAAAGGAGACTTTTGTAGCAGGAGCTTGCTTTCTTTCCCCCTGACACCCTGGGGCTTTGGGGTAGATGTTCTTCATGGCCCTTTATCTCCCAATTAGCATGGGTTAATTCTTTATGGTATCCCCAGGAGGAGCTTACCATCCATCAGGGTCAACTGGAGGCAACCCTGAAGGAGCTTCAGTCCCTGAAGAATATGCAGAAAGATGCTATTGCTGCTCACAAGGTGAGGAGCAGGGTAGAGGGATCATGAGACAGAACCGGAATTATACCCTCCCTGTAACTTGAGCTATGTGGGTGGAAAGGTACCTTTTACACATATAACAAAATGCTAAAGGGCACCTGGGTTATAGAAGTAGAAAACAGACACTGTAGGGTGGAAAGAAATACGGCAGTGGAGTAGCTTCCCAATAGCTGGTCAACAGAGAGAACAGACTGACCTTTCCCCTAGATAAGCTGATCCTTTTCATGCTGTGGTCACTAAGTGATTGCTGTGGGGCTGTGATCTGTCTGATCTTTCCTATTATCCATGGCAAAACAAGGAATTTATTTTTTAAAAAATCCACTAAAGATTGCTATGTTCAAAGAAATACCTTTCTTTTCTTTGGGCTTAAAGCCAGGCATCTCTGAACCAAGGTTTCTTAGATTGCTGGCTTTTCTCTCTGATCTAATCCTTAGCTTTTGTCAAACTAAATAAAACTACTACTTATACTTCACAGGAGCTCTAGAACAACATTAATGGTTAGGGGCTTGGAAAATCAGTTCCTAGGTTGGGGGAATAATTTGGGAGTTCTGTTTCTTCATTAATTATTCTACAGAGGAGAGTCTTCTCTGGCATTTGGTATCTGGAAGAAGAAATAAATATAATGAGGGAAAGAAGAAGGATAGATGGAAATAATGATGTCTCAAGAGAATCGTGTTCCTGTTGTAAGAGTTCTTAGTTCAGCTATTACAGTCAACACTCATTCATTCAACAAATATATGAGTGGTGCAGCATTATGCTAGATATTGTATTCCAACTATGGTGGGAGACATATTAATTAAATAATCCCACCAATAATAACATACCACTGTGATAATTAGTATAAATGATTATAAATATACAGTATATTAGAGTATATAAATGGAGAACCTAATCTAGACTGAAGTCACTCACTAAAAACTGACATTAGAAATTTCTTATTAAAAATTGAGAATTGAAGGGATAAGTGTTATCTTTAGCCAAGTGAACTGGGTGAGGAGAACATGAAGGAAATGACTTGGAGAATGTCCTATGAAGAGGAAGGAGCATTATAGAAAAGTTCTTGAGACAGGAAGCTAGTTACTATGTTAAACAGAAAGAAGGCCAATTAAGATGGATCATGGTAGGCAAGATGAAACCAAAAAGGCAGATAGGGCCCAGTCATGCAGGCCCTTGTAGATGATGTCATGAATTTTGAATTTCATTCTGTGCATAATTGAGAAGTCATTAAAGGGTTTAAATAGGACATGGTCTCACCTCATCTTGAAAGTGTCAGTCTGGTGGCTGTGTGGAGTGTGGACTGGAGAAGGGCAATGACAAGGATGACGGTCAGACAATGACTGCTGTGGTGATCCCAGAGAACGATGACGACCTGAACTAAAAAGGCAGTCGTTGAGTTGAGTCGCTCAGTTGTGTCTGACTCTTTGTGACCCCATGAATCGCAGCATGCCAGGCAGTAGCGACTGAAAGAAATAAGCAGCGTCAGCACATGCTTTGTAGATAGAAACCACCTGCATGTGGTGACCGATCAGATGAGGGACGAGTGGTGACATCAGACAGACAGCTGGACACACAGGTCTGGGGTCAGAAGTCAATCTAGGCTGAAAATAAGTCCGTGTGTGGACCACACTTCAAAGCTGTGAGAGCAGAGGCTATTACCGAGAAAGAAAGTGCAGCATGAGCAAGGGAAAGAGCCTAGGACAGAACATCGAGTAACCTAACATTCAGAGCCTGGTTAGAGACACAACTAACAAGTGAGACTGAGAAACGGTGGTGAAATAGGTAAAAGGGAAAACGGAAATGTCTGACCTCGAGGACAGCGAGAGCTAAGGCTATTTGAAAGAGTACAATTACAGTAAGTGACCACAGAACATAAGCTGGTTAAGAGGGGACATGAAGACAGAGAAGCTGATGAACAGAAATGGAGGGGTTAATGAGCAGGAGGGCTCTACGAAATCCAGTAACTGTTGCAATAGTGGAACCTGGGTGAGCGAATGTAGAAAGTAACTCTGGAGATGGTACAATTGCTGGGGAAGATAGAACCCTCAATGTGACTAAAAGAATGAGTAGATAAAGGTAAGAATCACTAGAAACGATGATGAGGAACTAAGAAGCCAGGATGTCAGATGGCTCACCCATGAGGAAGCTGAAGTCACCTAGGAAAAGACTTGCTGGTGTAGCAGTTATCAACGTCAGTGCTTCAAACGTTGCCCATCTCTGGCTTCTTTTGTATTGTCCTGGCAGCAGGAATGGTACCTCCTCCAGTTCTGATTTCTTAAAAAAGGACAGTTCTTCCAGTCTCCTATGGACCCAGTCTAACAGCATCACTTGGTAGATACTAGTTTGTACTTCTGGATAAAAGGGTCTTATTGTTTATTTTTAAATGTTTGATTAACTCCATAGTCTTCTTTAAGATGGCACTGGTTACCACCTCAGTTTTGCAACAGGAACCTAGAAATGACTTTTGACTATTTCAACGCTAACTATTAAACTAGCTGGGAAAGACAGAGTAAGTTTCCCAAAGGCCTCCTTTTAGTACAGTTGAATGTTGATATACAGTATTTGTATGCATTTCCTGTTATGATATTTCCCAAGTACTGGTGGTGTGGGCCCCCATCCCTAAATGCTAGTCTCAGTAATTACCATGGTGATGATCATGGAGGTTTCCAGGAAAACAAGCTACATCTGCAGCAACACATCTCCCTGGAGTTTCTAAAGCTGCATCAGTTCCTGCACAGCAAAGAAAAGGACCTTTTAAGTGAGCTCCGAGAAGAGGGGAAAGCCTTGAATGAGGAGATGGAGCTGAATCTGAGCCACATTCAGGAACAGTGTCTGCTAGCCAAGGAGATGTTGGTGAGCATCCAGGCACGGATGGAGCAGCAGAACCCCTTCGACTTTCTCAAAGTGAGACTCCATGCCAACATGACTATGGGTACAACAGAGGGGGGAAGAGAAGGTTGAAAAGAAGTACAAGCAGATTTTCCCTTCCAGGAGGGGAAAAAATCTGTTGTAGTGATTTTAAGATTCCCTGGGAGAAAAGCAGAAGGTTCCTTTTGCCTTATACTCAATTCAAAGTTTTCACACGCCTAGTAAAGAAGATAGTAAGATTCCATTAAAACCAATATGTTTTAATATTTCCCCATAAAGATCTCTGAAGCTTTATTTCTCAAAAGTAAGAATGTTGCCACCTAAACTGTATCTTTTACTGGCTCTCAGCAATCATAAATTGACCTGTTTGAAAAGCTGTTTGCCAATCTCTGCTACCTGATGCTTCACCTCTAAAGTGGCACTGGTTACTACCTTAGGACTATGAAGCTTAATTTAGCCATAGGAAAGAAATTGGCCTTGGGGTGGGAATACCTGTTGTGTTGTTCTCTGAGCCTATGTGGCAGTATAGGTAAAAACAGCTTAACCTTAATTTTTTTGTTTCCTGTAAAAAGAAACTCTAGAAATTCAGAGAAAAGTAAGCCAGTTTATCCTGAGATAGATGAAGGCTGAAGATCAGAAAAGGCATTTGGAGGATGAGAGGAGCTGATGGCAATGGGATGGGGGCCATCTGCACGGGACTGCAGTTTTGACCATCAAATTTTGATGGTGGCCAGCAACACCAAACAAATTTCTGGAGCTGATGAACATGCATCTAACCTTTCTATTTCTCCTTTCCTCTTCTAGGACATCACACCTCTCTTGGATAGGTAAGTGTTTCCTTGTGGTATTAATACCCTGTCTTCAGTCCCTGGAGGATGTCTAAGAATAAACAATTTATGTCCTCTGCAGCTTGGAGCAAGGAATGAGAGTGATGACACCCAAAGAGCTTGTCTCCAGAGAGCTGAGCCCAGGCGTGTTCAAAGGGCCCATCCAGTACACGATATGGAGGGACATGCAGTCCACTCTCTCTCCAGGTATCAGTGGGTAGGAGCCATTGGTTCTTGGGGCTCCCAATTTATGTTTCATTCTCAGGGCCTCTTCTGTGGCCCTAACAGTATGTTAGAGTCTAGACAGAAGGAGGGGTGAAGTTTAGCCAAAAGGCTAGTTGGTACGACTGAATTTCTTCTCTCACTGTTATCTAAGAATTCAGGATTTTATACTTGTGAATAGAGTCTGGTGTCAGAACTAACTTCTCAGTCTATGATTTTGCTTGACTGTTCTAGCAAATGTAACAACCAACATTTTAATATTTTTCTAAAACAGTTATATAAGTCTCTGAGGCATCTCTGCCCTGAAGGTGGAAGTTACTATACATATTTGTCATATGTATGAGTATAGTTCCCCTTGTGGTTGATGTGCATAACATAGAGTATATCATCTTTGGAGACTGTTTAGAGATCTTAAGTGCTTCAAAAGAAAACCAATTATTTCAATAACTGTGACTTAAGTTTTTGTCATCCTGCAGATACTAAATAAAAAAAAACCAACAACAACAAAAACCAACAACTGAGCAGGACAAAAGAACACAAACAACATTTCAAGAACATTAGGTTCTAAATAAAAAGTTACAGAAATAGAGCTCTAAATAAAGTTTTTTATAGACTCATTATTGTTTGTAATTACTGACTTAATGAAAATCACACATCTACCCCTGCTAATTTTTCCAGGTAGCTGACAATGAAAAAATCAGCTTTACTGAAGTGTAATTAACATAGAAGAAAATTCACTAATTTTAATGTACAGTTTGATGAGTCTGACAAATGTACACACTTGTGTAAATATTTCCAAAATCAAGATATAGAAAATTTCTGTCATCCCCCAAAGTTCCTGCATGACAATTTGTGGTCAGTCCTTTCCTTCTATTCTCTGTTGCTGATAATCACTGATCTAATTTATTTCACTTTACTTGTCTTTTCTAAAATCTCATACATGCATTATGTAGTCTTTTCTGTTTGGCTTTTTTCATTTAGCATAATGCTTTCTGATGCATGTATCAATCACTGTATTTTACGGTTACATCACAATTTGCTTATTAATTCACCAATTGATGGACATTTGGATAGTTTCTAGCTTATGGCTAGTATGAAGAAACTTGACTGAATATTCGTTTATGAATCTTTTTGCTTTAATTTCTTTTTTAAATAGTTTTATTTGATTGATTTACTGGTTGCACTGGGTCTCTGTTGCTGAACCTGGGCTTTCTCTCGCTTTGGTGAGCAGGGCCACTCTTCGTTGAGGAGCTCGGGCTCTAGGGCACATGGGCCTCAGCAGCTGCAGTGCCTGGGCTCGGTAGCTGCGGTGCACAGGCTCAGCTGTTCTGCAGCATGTGGAGTCTTCCTGGACCAGGGATCAGACCTGTGTCCCTTGAATTGGCAGGTGGATTCTTAAGCATTGGACCACCAGGGAAGTCCATGGTTTAATTTCTTCAGGGTAAATATCTAGTGATGGGATTGCTGGGTTGTGTGTTTTGTATACGCTTAACTATAAGAAACTATCACAATTTTTTTTTATCTTAAGTGGTGACATCATTTTAATTCCCACCTCCAATGGATGAGAGTCCCAGTTTCTCCAAATCCTTGCCAAAGTTTGATGATGTCTATCTTTCCAATTGTTTTAAATCTATCAAAGAAAATATTTTGTTCAAGCTCCCAAAACAAATTTGAGAAGTTATGCTGGGTTTAAATAGCAAAAAGCCAAGTTAGAACATGGAAATAAAGCTTTCCTTTGGTGGACGCTGAAACCAATGTGTACGCTGGATCTATCCATGTGGCATTTTTTGAGTTTTTTTTTTAAGGGTCTATCAGGCTAAACCCTTTGTTGCCTTTACTGCTTTTGCTTTGCTTTCCCACTTTCCTTTCTTGCACTTTGCCTTCAGCATTTTTTTTCCCCCCGTCTCTGGTTCATCCACATGGAGTACTATCCATGCTTTGTTTCTCTTAATATCAGTCTCCATTTTTATGCCATCTTTTTAATCTTTTACTACATGCTGAGTTTTACTGTGACAATGTTTAGATACCACCAGTTTTATTTTACCTTATTTTATTTTTTTCCTCATATAGAATTGTGGGTTGATAGACTTTACTAATTTAAAAAAGCCACTCCATTGTTTTCTCACTTGTATGGTTTCTGATGAGACGTCTATTATCATTTTTATGTCATTTATCTGTATGTACTACCTTTTTTTCTCATTGGTTACTTGTAAGATTTAGTTTTTTGTCACTTTTTTCCACCAAGTTGATTATGCTGGGTCTTGGTGTGTTTTCTTGGATGCGTGGGTTTATAATTTTCATCAAGTTTGAGAAATGCTGGCTATTATTTTAGGAGTTTTTACCTCTCCGTCTTCTCTTCTCTACTGGAACCCTAATTTTACATACATTGTTGTTGTTCAGTCACCAAGTTGTGTCTGACTCTTCGCAACCCCATGGGCGGCAGCACAGCAGGGTTCCCTGTCCCTCACCATCTCCTGGAGTTTGCCCAAGTCCACTGGCTTGGTGATGCCATCCAACCGTCTCATCTTCTGTCACCCTCTTCTCCTTCTGCCTTCAATCACATTAGACAACTTAGCCTTTTTTTCTATCCATGTTTCATTTTGAATAGTTGCTATTGCTATTCAAGTTCTCTCATCTATTCACCTGCACTGTCTAATCTTCTGTTAATCCTGTCTAAGATGTTTTTCATTTCAGTCACATTTCTTCAAAAAGTTGCATCTTTTTATATCACCAGTTTCTCTCTTTACCATGTTCACTGTTCATCTACATTCTCAGGCTAATGAGAGATATTTATAATATCTGTCTGAATGTCTTTGCCTGCTAATACTACCACTGTTGTAATTTCTAACATGTTTTTATTGTCTGAGTTTTCTCCTGACTGTGGGTTATATTTTCCTGCTGCTTGGCATGGCTGATATATTTTTTTCTTCTTAATAAACTTTATTTTTTAGAATACTTTTAGATTTACAGAAGACTTGAAAATATAGTAGAGAGTTTTCATATACTCATCCCTAGTTTATATTATCTTATATTTAGTGTGATACATTATTTACAATTAATGAACCATTACAAATACATTACTAGTAGCTAACATCAGTAGTTTGTTTGAATTTGCTTAGTTTTTACTTAATGTCATTTTTCAATTCCATGATCTCATTTAAGGTACAACATTACACTGAGTTGTCATGTTTCTTTAAGCTCTTCTTGGCTGTGACAATTTCTCAGGTTTTCCTTGTTTTTTTGATGATTCTGACAGTCTTGAGGACTGCTGGTTCTGTATGTTGTAGGACGCCACATCAGTGCAATGTGTCTCACGTTTTTCTCACAATATGCCAGGGTTGTGAGTTACGTGAGGCAGACCGTGGGGCCAAAGTGTCATTCTCATCATATCAAGCATGCATTCTGTCAGCGTAGTCTATGACTGTTGATGTTGGCGTTAATCACCTGGCTGAGGTAATGTAAGTTATTTCTCCTCTCTTTTCTTTTTTTTATATATACTGTATACTTTGGGAGCAACTTACTATGTGCAGCTCACACCTAAGGAATGGGTAGTTATGCAATTTGTCTCTTCTGGCTGTCAAACATAATCAGTTTTACGTTGCTATTTGCTGAATTTTGTTGTAATCCTTTAAGCTCTATTGATTTAACTTTGGCATTTAGTGAAGTTATTTGGAATAACTTTGTTTCTTTTGGCACTTTAAGCTTTGTTGAGCCTTTAAGCTTTGTTAGAGTGTTTCAAGAGAAGCCTTTACTCTGGGGCTAACTCTGCCAATTTTCTAAGATATTACCCTTCTGAGTACTCTGTCTGATGTTCCACATATAACATTATCCATTCTGACTGGCAGGATTGAAAACTATTCCTAGTCTTGTGTGAGCTCTGTTTTCTAGAGATTCACTCTCTAGATTTAATGAGTTTCACTGTAGTCATGTGGCAATACTAAGTCACAACCTTGAGGGAATCCCTTTGTAGATGGTTTAATGTCTCCGTGCAGCTCCCTCCTCTGTTACTCTACCCTGAAAATTCTAGCTCTCTCAAGATCACACTGTTTTTCTTCTTGTACTCTTTGCCCCACAAACTTCACTTCTAGCATCATTTAAAGCACAAACTGACTTTTCCCCTTACTTTTGGTATAACTTTATATCTAAGAATCAAATGGGATTTATTTAATATATGGCTATTTTAATAATAATGTAACTACGATCAAACCTTGGTAAAATATACTTTACACTTTTTATTTCTAGGCCGTTGCTTATTCTTATTCTGCAGATTCTTATTTTATTCTTTCCTACCTTACAAATGAGGCTGTTGCTTTAAGACAGGGACTCATACTTTTTCTGCAAAGAGTTAGATAGTAAATATTTTAGGTTTGGGGGGTTGTTTGGCCTCGTCAAAACTATTTAACTATGCCACTGTAGTGAAAAAGGACATGGATGATATGGCCATTCATGTATTTCAGTGCAGGGAATTATTTTTATCTTAAAATATTTTAATATATTTTCTTTAGTTTTGTGTGTATCAATGCTGCTGCTGTTGCTAAGTCGCTTCAATCGTGTCCGACTCTGTGCAAACCCACAGACGGCAGCCCACCATGCTCCGCTGTCCCTGGGATTCTCCAGGCAAGAACACTGGAGTGGGTTGCCATTTCCTTCTCCAGTGTATGAAAGTGAAAAGTGAAAGTGAAGTCACTCAGTTGTGTCCGACTCTTTGCGACCCCATGGACTGTAGCTTACCAGGCTCCTCTGCCCATGGGATTTTCCAGGCAGGAATACTGGAGTGGGTTGCCATTGCCTTCTCCTGTGTGTATCAATAAAATATCACCAAAGTTCACTCCTTCATTTGACACACTCAGGCGGGGCCTACTACATGCTGAGCATTAAGTTGGGCTCCAAGGATACAGAAATAAAAGACATAGTTTCTGCTCCCTAGGAGAGTCTGGAAGACCAAGGTAGAGTCTGCAGCAACCTTCTAGGTGAAAAATTACTAACATGTAAGCCAGAGGCATGGGAATGGAACATAAAGAATAGATTCCAGAGACAGGATTCTGAGAGCTGAAATATACAGGACAGTAATTAGTGCTAAGGGATAGAGAAAGGTGATGTCAAGGATGGAAATACAGGGGATGCAGATTTCGGAGGGGGCTGATGAGTTCAATTCTTAACAATTAAATGAATATATTCAAATGTATAATTATTCTAACTAGAGCTTAGAAGAGAGGCCAGAGCTGGAATAAATAATATTGAGTGGGGGTAGCTGAGCTGTTGATATAAGTGAGATTGCCTGAGGAAAATAAGAACTTACAGTCAAGGAGAGAGCCTGTTATAGAGAATAACAACAGATGAAGGTCAATTAAGCCTCAGAAGGGACTGAGGAATTCTGGTAAGAGAAAAAACAGGAAATAAGTCCCCATGAAATCTAAAGCAAAGAGAGTGTCCAGGAGAAGGAAATGGTCACTCATACCAAATGCAAAGATCAACTTAGAAAATAACTGGAAAAGAGATGCTTTTAACAATTGGTGGCCTTGATAGGGGTGGTTTCAAAAGAGTGGAATGAGTATAAGTTATTATATATTGTATAGGGTTCAGGAACAATGTGGAGTGAGGTAGTAATGAAGTGAATAGATCGCTCATTTGAGAAGTTTCATTAAGAAGGGAAGATGTATATGGGGAAGCAAAGACAAAAGAGGACTTCTAAAAACATACTGAAGGGAAGCAGCCTGTAAAAGGGCAGAAATCGACAGTGTAAGAAAGGGAATAACTGGTGAATGTTGGGAAGAGTGAGAGCTACAGAAGAGAGAGGTACTGACTACACAGCTTTCTCCAAAACTGGACAGGAGCTAAAGATGGTAGAAGCAAACAATTTTGTGGGACAGGGTTTGCAGTATGAGTAGGAAGAATTGAGGGATTCATCTCTTCGTTCATCTATTCATTTATAAAATGTACTGTAGTTTCTCTGTGAAAGAGGAAATGAAGCCTTCCACCTGGAAGTGAGGAGCGAAGTGGTGGAACAGTGATTTGAGGAGGAGTTGAAGGTTTGAAATTGCTGTTGTGAGGAAGTGGAGAGGCTGTGATTTGGGAAATATAAGAGTTTGGGGCAGTGCTGTTGGCCAAGTATAGAGCAGAAATAATGAATTTGTAGCAGTATCTCTATGCATAATTTTGTGATTTTCATCCTGCAATGGTGAGGAACTGGGTTGTGAATTTGAATAGCTGAATAGACCCAAGGTTGGAGAGTTGCACGGCAGATGCTGCAGAAACAGAAGCATAAGAGGACCAAAGTGTGCGGTCACTGGCAACAAAGCTGTCAGTGCGAGACTGGTTAGGGGAGAATTGTGAGCCAGGAAGCAAAGAGATTAGGATAATAAAGAGAAATAGGAGACTCGAGTTATTAATGAAGTCAAGTAATGGTTGCAGGGAGAGATGGGAGTGAGAAAAGCTCAAAAAATAAAGCATATGGCATACCTGAATTGAAAAGATTTTAGAGAATAAACAGTTCCCAATGACTACAAGTTCCAGAATATAGTCACTGATACGGGCGGCTTAAATGTAAAGGAGTCAAAATTCATTAGCAGTAAAATCAAAGACATGCAAGAAGAGAAGGGCAGCTATATCCAAAAGACAGTAAAATCTCTCTAAATGATGGGCTAGATTTGACGTAGGAAAGTAAGGCCAACCCAAAATGCAGGGGGTATAACCAGGAAAAGTTTGTAGATGACAGCATTAAATAGAGATAAAGGGAACTATGAAATGGAATGACAAGAGCCTCAGATGAGGAACGAATTTTTAACATCAGATTGAGGAACAGAGCACAGGTCTGGAGGCGGTGGTGGTGGCTACCTGATCTCCAGCATCTGATTTTAGAAAATGAACAGTCTCTTGAACTTCTGGAAGCTGTTTTTCAGTTAGCTCTTTTTTTGGAAGAATCATTCTGGATTATGTTAAATTAAAGAGGTGATAAGAGAATTCTGTAAACTGAAGATGTACGAGAGTTAAATGGGGAGGTAGATCCAAAGGGCAGAGTGGAAATGGTTGGGTGGGAACAGCTGGAGGATGGGTGAAGGCAGAGGAAGTCAAGAACAGAATAATGAGGATAAAAGTACAGTAGACATTAAATCATTAGAGAGATCTACAATCTGGTCATTTATGAAAACAATAACAGGAATACGAGGCATGGTGAAATTAGTTGGTGCCAAAAATTCACATGGAACTCTAACTGCAGTTCCTTTAACTGTTTAACAAATAGTTACTTGAATACCTAGGAACAGTGTCAAATTTTGAAGATAGATGAGGAAACAAAACAAAATTCCTTGGAGAAGGAAATGGCAATCCACTCTAGTATCCTTGCCTGAGAAATCCCATGGACAGAGGAGCCTGGTGGGTTTCAGTCCATGGGGTCTCAAAAGAGTCAGAGCTGACTTAGTGACTGAACAAAAACATGAAGGTACCCTGTGCCTCTAACATACCAAAATTCCAGACTCTGCAAAGGAAAGCAGGTATTCAATACAAACCATATTGTTTGTACAAACAGTTAAGGCACCATGAGCCACTCTAGTCAGGGTAGCGGGAAACCTCATGAAATCCAACTTCCCAGATATCAGCCATGGGCCAACCTTTCCAGGATAGCAGCCAGGCCTGCTTTTTCCTGCACACTAAGCAAAGGAAACAGACCTTTATGATATCAGTAAGGTTAAAAACATGACTTGCATGTAAATAGAGACTGGAAATTTATCAGAGTGTTATTTAACCCATCAATAAAGGAACCTAAAGGTGAAAAAAAAAAAAATTCCTGTCTTTCCAGAGATTACACTCTAGTGGAAGAGACAATGAACGCTCAAGTAATTTTACATACTGACAACTATTGTGAAGAAAACAAAGCATGATACACTCAACAAATAATTATTTATGAGAGAAAAGAAAGCAGGATAAGAGTATAAACCATGACAGATGGATGAACATGCTACTTTAGACAGAATGCCCAGAGGAAACCTCTTTGAGTAGGTTCTCCCTGTGTCTTATTGTAGACATTTCTAAACATACTGAAAAGTTTAAAGAATTTTACAGTAAATACTTCTATAGCTAGCTAGATTCTATCAGTAAAATTCTACTGAACTTGCATGAATGATGTGAAGGAGTAAACAATGTGGAGAAAGAGTGTCCAGGGACAGGAATAGAAAGTGTAAAGTCCCTGCAGCAGGAATGAACTTAGTATGTTCAAAGAACAGCCAAAAGGCAAGGGTGGTTGGACCAAACTGAATGGGGGGAGGGAGGTGGTAATTGGTGGGACATGAGGACAGAGAAGTGGGTGAACCATGCAGGTCTTGTCTCTTCAGTAAGGACTCTGGATTTTACCTTGGATGATGGGAAGCATAAGAGTATTTTGAGTAGGAGAACTAGATGATCTCATTCTTGTTATTGGCAGACTAGGCTGCAGACAGGCAAGAGTGGAAACAGAACTCCTCAACAGCTACTGTAGCAGTCCCAAGACACTGATGTCTGTGGAAGTTATGTCTATGTATTCTGAGAAGGTTCAGCATATGTTGTGAAGGTGGACCTGACAGAACTTACTGTTGGATTGAATGTGGCATAAGAAGAAAAGCTGGGATGCAAAGCTGACTCCTAGGAATCCTCAAAGAGAGGGCAGGCTGAGCTAGCTGGAGGTGTCAGAGGCTTGGTGCTGAGAGAAGACTGGGGTTCTAAAAAGGATAGCAGGAATTCTTTATGATACCTCCAAAGAAATTCCAGTCTTCACATCCGAAAAAATAACAACCCTACATGAACGAGGATTGTTAAATCCATTAACAAATGTGTTCCAAACACAAATGCATATTCGTATCTCTGTCAGTGATTTGAACAGTCTTTGTGTTTCCTTTATCAAATTTTGTGCCAGGGCTCAATTATCTCACACTTCGAATTTGTGTCACCTTCTTGCTGATATATTTCCAACCTCTCTTCATTTAGAAATTCCTTTTTCATACTGCTGTCCATTGATCTGTCTAAACCACTTGTCAAATTACCTGTGATGAAGGGCCAGTTTTAAAAATTGATATTTGCAGAATATAAATGTTATTTGAAAAAATGGAGTTAAAAATTACAAAGTGCAAGCCCAGTTTTTACTAAATTGACTGACATAAAATTACTCTGTCATATTTCTATGACAGTTTTTAAGAGCTTACTCTTAATTTCTCTACCATCCTGTCCCAGACTGGCAATTATACAGTTTGTGAATCACGGCTGGATCATCAATGGCATTAACCATCCCAGACCTCAAAAGTTCCAGTGTCTTTTAAACCAAATGCAAACTTACCACCATTGTCCTCTAAATTCTGTATCAGTTAGTTCAGTCTCACCTGCTCCTAACAGGCAATCCCTTATCTTCTCTATCATGCAAGTGACTGTTTTTGCCACTGTTTACCCAAGGCATCCTGATACATCTCAGACTTGTTACATCAAACTAAAATACTTATCACCTTAGAAATCTTTTTTTGGGCACACTTGTTGAATCTTTATCCTTTCAGCATTTATATTTTCTTATATGTATTAGTACAGATTTACATTATCTATAATTTTTATTAGAGTATAAATTGCTTCAGAGTAAAGTCTGATTTTTTACCACAAATATAAAAAATGTCTAGAATGTAGCTACATGGATATCAAAACAATATATACATAGAGTATATAAGTTATTACCTGCCCATCTAAGCATATATGGCATGGGGGATAAAGCACGTAAATACTGTCTATGGGAACCTGCATTCATCCCTTTTCCCCCATGCCCTGCTTTCTCTTATTTTCTTACTAGGCCTATCTCCATTAACTCTGGACCCTAAAACTGCTCACCCAAATCTAGTGCTCTCCAAAAACCGAACCAGTGTGTGGCATGGTGACATTAAGCAGGTAATACCTGATGATCCAGAGAGGTTTGACTCAAGTGTGGCTGTGCTGGGCTCAAAAGGCTTCACATCTGGAAAGTGGTACTGGGAAGTAGAAGTAGCAAAGAAGACAAAATGGACACTTGGAGTTGTCAGAGAATCCATCCTTCGGAAGGGCAGCTGTCCTCTAACTCCTGAGCAAGGATTCTGGCTTTTAAGACTAAGGAACCAAACTGATCTAAAGGCTCTGGATTTTCCTTCTTGCAGTCTGAAACTGACTAACAACCTCAACAAGGTGGGCATATATCTAGATTATGAGGGAGGACACGTCTCCTTCTACAATGCTACAACTATGACCCACATTTACACCTTCAGCAGCAAGTTCATGGAGAAACTTTACCCCTACTTCTGCCCTTGCCTTAATGATCATGGAGAGAATAAAGAACCCTTGCGTATCTTACATCCACAGTAATCTGTCACACTACTGTGTAAATTCAGAGAGTTATTAAAGAGGTATTGAAATAGTTTACCAGTCTCACTGGTTTCTCTTCCCAATGTTCACAAATTTAATTCCATTCTCAGTATTCTAAATGGATTTCACTGGAGCTTTTTGAGATGTTATTCTAATTCTCTGGGGTCTACTATAACACAGGAGCCACTTTCATGAGCATGCTCATCATCCTTTTTTACCAGAGCAAAATGCAGCTTGAGTTTGTGATGTTCAGGAACCGTTTTCAAACATGATCAGAAATTTTATCATGTGGTCCTTATTCTCCAACATAATGACTCTTAACAGATTGTTTTCAGATGTGCACTCTTCTTCCTATTTAATTATTCTCTTATGTAAATTTTACAAAATGTTTATTTTCTGGAACTTAATTAAAAGAAAACTGGTCCTGAGATTTAAAAAATAAGATGGACTGGGCTAGTTTATAATCTGGTTTTGAATTCTCTCAAGATACTTTTTTAGTCCAGCAAATCTCTGACTCTTTCTCAGTCTCTTTTTCTTGCTTTACTTATCTCTGGAGCACTTGTTTTTCTGTATTCAAATATATTTAAGTATATTCATTTACTTTTGAATATGTCCTTGTAAACATTCCTGCCTATAATTTAAACAGCAGAGTATTTCACCTTGTACTCTCCAATATATTCATTCTCTAGCTGGCTCCTTCTTTCCAAGCATCACTAACCTCAGCAGTACCCTTAAGGAACCATCCCTGTCTCCTTTCCACGGAAGTCCCATCTAACTGGGATTCATTCTCTGTATCTGACAATTTTGGGGGGAGGGATGGAGGGCAAGGGAGCAGTGCTTAGGAGTTGCAGCATGGCCCTCTAAAATTACAATCAGTTCAGCTCTTTTGGCAAGGTAGAAGCCCCCTATCCTATCTGTCATAGTGGAAAGATACCTACACTACAGGTAATATTTCTGTAGTGCTGGAATATACAATATACATACATTTGTAACTGCTGATTTAGGCAAACAGCCATGACATGTTTTGGCCACATTTAAGAAATGTTTTTTTTTAATGAATTCATTTAAACCAGAATGTAATAAAGACCTGTACCTGGAACCTTGCTAGATGTTTTGAAGGATATAAAAGTATAAAAAGAAAAAAAAGGTTCATCTAGGAGGACTTAAAAGAAATTCAGGTGCCTGGACCCCATTTAAGACCAGTTAAATAAGAATCTCTAGTAGGTGGGGCCCAGGCATTTGTTGTTTCTAAAAGTTTATTAATGTGTCCAGGGCAGAGAACCACTGAACTAAAGGAACATGATTTTCCTCTTTTTTAAATATTTTAAAAAACTTTAAGCATAGTGGAAAATTGCATACTTGTATGAAAAACTCCCATATACTCTCTACCTACACTAATTATTAACATTTTGCCATATTTTCTTAGTCTCTCTTCCTGACATCCACCCCATATGATTTTGTGTGTGTCTATAATTATTACTAATGTCATTTTTGCTGAACTACTTTAGAATCAGTTGTAGGCATTAGGATTCTTATTCCTAAACACACCAGCAAGTATCTTCTAACAACCAAGATATTCTCTTACATAATCACAGTACTAAATTATCAAATTCAGAAAACATCAACACAATACTACTTACTAGCTAATATACAGTCCATATAAATAAGTAAATATTCCTAATGGTGAGATTTTAGGCACTATGGTTAAAAAAAACCTTCAAATAACATGGCAAAGAATTTGGGGGAAAGATGAGGGCCTAGTTAAATCATATACAGGCAGAGTTCTAGATAACTGACATGTAAAGTCTGTCCTTTGGGACAGACAATGCTACAGAGTTCAGAGAAAGGGGAGGTCAATATTCACCAGTAAAGGAGGAGAAAATTCAAAGGAAAAGATGCAATTAAGTTGGACAAAATGAAACATAAGTAGGAATGAATGTAAACTGTAGTCTAGATTTGGAAAATGTATTTCTTAAAAATGAATGTTTTGTGGTAATGGTTGCGTAGCCACACAAATATACTATAGTTTGCTCAGTCGTGTCTGACTTTACAACCCCATGAGCTGTAGCCCGCCAGGCTCCTCTGTCCATTGAATTCTCCAGGCAAGAATACTGAAGTGGGTAGCCATTTCCTTCTCCAGGGAATCTTCCTGACCCTGGGAGCAAACCTGTATCTCCTGTATTGCAGGCAGGTTCTTTACCTGCTGAGCCATCAGGAAAGCCCATACTATAAATAAGTGAACTGTGAAAATAATGGGCAATTTTTATGAGAAGTATATTATACCACAAAAAAATGTTTTTAAAAAAGGAAAAGAAAATAGTGAATGTTTTATTCAGATCACCAGGGGAATTACAACAGGCCACAGGTGTATACATATTTTCCACTCTCTGTAGAATCAACCCTTTTTTTCAGATATGCTACTTCAGCTTTCCAGTATTTGTCTTAACACAGATGACACAAAATTTCCCACAGTTTTCCCAGATAATTTGTTATTCTATATTGAGTAATTTGAACAACCCAGTTACTGAGAACTCAGATTACAATTAAAAGTAGGAATTCTTCTAAGGAGTATGAATTATAAAACACCAACTGCCCTGCTAGAAACAGACTCTGAATACATGTGTGCTAAATCATTTCAGTTGTGCCCAACTCTTTTGTGACCCTCATGGACTAAAGCCTGCCAGGCTGCTCTGTCCATGGGATTACCCAGGCAAGAATACTGGAGTGGTTGCCATTTCCTCCTCCAGGGGATCTTCCCGACCCAAGGATTAAACCTGTGTATCTTATGTCTCCTGCATTGGCAGGTGGGTTTTACCACTAGTGCCACCTGGGAAGCCCAGACTCAGAATAGTCTTCACTAAGAAGCATGACTGGGGCTATCTTATATACTGTTTTCTCTCATGCCACAGGAGATGAAGCTGATAATAACCAAAAAATGAAGTAGAGGATAAAGAGGCTCCAGTCAGTGTGTTGGGATTCACTGAGGTGAGAACCTCAAAAGGAAAAAGCCTTGTAAAATACATTCCAAAGAGTATATGTAATGCAATGTACAGTTTGGAGAATAATACAGAAAATCCCACTCATTAATTCACTATCTAGCTTTGGAAATGTAACAGTATTGAAAACCTTTGAAGGCCCCTGTGTATCTCTCGCAGCCCTGAGTTAATCACTACTCTATGTTTTATGTCTACGTTTTTTCTTTTTGTAAGTAATTCATAAATACATTTTTCCAACAAACGTATTGTTTAGTTTTCCCATTCTACATGCATGTTTAGTTTTCCCACATATGTATCCCTAGAAAGTATAGTTTCATTATGCCTGTTCTTTGAACTTTAAATAAATGGAATCATGCTGCATGTCTTCCTTAGCTTTTTTAAATTCACACTTATGTTGTATTCCAGTGTATGAAAATTAAACAATTTAAATATCTAAACTACTGTTAATAAGTAAGTAGTTGTTTTATTTTTTAAATTATTTCTGTTGCTATCCTTATTAGCAACCATGCTGCCATACACATTATTGGATATGTGTACCGGTAAATGGGAGCAAGAATTTGTCTAGGTTTATACATAATAAGCAGTGGCACATAGGGCATGCACATCTTCAAGTTAGTAATGCTCAATAGTTGGTCAAATCGACTGTGCCAATTTACACTGTCACCAGCAGTCGAGTCCCCATTAATCTAGGGCTTCCCTTGCGGCTCAGCTGGTAAAGAATCTGCCTGCAATTCGGGAGACCTGGGTTCCATCCCTTGGTTGGGAAGATCCCCTGGAGAAGGGAAAGGCTACCCACTCCAGTATTCTGGCCTGGAGAACTCTGGGTCACAAAAAGTGAGACACGACTGAGCAACTTTCATTTTCACTTGTCAGTTTTATTAGTAAGGTGGGTACATATGTAAGGTGGATACATAATGGTATCTCATGGTTTTAGCTTGCATTT
The DNA here is from genome assembly GCA_007570785.1 of Antilocapra americana. Lineage (NCBI taxonomy): Eukaryota > Metazoa > Chordata > Mammalia > Artiodactyla > Antilocapridae > Antilocapra > Antilocapra americana. The sequence goes on along the minus strand of ML664173.1, from coordinate 42,527 downwards.
CCCTAATTACCTCTGTGGTTTGAGCATCTTTTGAAAAGCTTATTATCCATTTAAGTTTCCTCTTCTGTGAAATGCCTATGCAAATGTTTGCCCAATTTTTGCATAAGATTGTCCCTCATTGATTCATAAGATTACTTATATGTTCTGCATACCAATCCTGTTCGTTTGTCTGCACTGCAAATACTTTCTCCAACAGCTTAATACTTTTGGCTCATTTTTAAAAAATTCTTCTCACAGGTCAGAGATAGTCTCCTGTGTTTTACTGTACATAGTTTAAAGTTCTGCCTTTTATATTTAAGTGCTTAGTCAATCAGCTAAAAAGTAGCAAGTATACATGTGCATGCACCTGACAACATAATTTCAACATATAAAGCAAAAATTAACAATATATTAATACATCTGCAAATAACTTGGGAGAGTTTAACATGCCTCTCTCAGTAATTGATAGAAGAATCAGACAACATGATTAACAAATTTGACTCAATGAACATAGGTTAGATAGAACACTGTACCCAACATCTGAGAACATCTAACAGCTGCGGGACACTCTTGGTAAACATACACAGGATGCTGACCATGTATTTCAGTCAGAAGGAAAGTTTCAACATTTTTCAGAGGATTATAATCACACCAGTTATAGTCTTTGATCTTAATTCATTTAAACTAGGTATCAATAACAAGATAACTAAACAGTCACATGAACTTGGAAATTTTTAGTATTTTAAATAACCCATGGATCAAAAAAATCCTATTGAAAATCTGAAAATATTTTTAATTGAATGATAATAAAAAAACATCCTCTGACAAACTGGCACACAGTTTAAAGGAAATTGATCATCTTATATATGCATACGAGCAAAACAAAGTATGAAAAAAAGTCATCTCTTTCAAGAAATTAGAAGAAGAACAGCAATTTAAAGCCAAGAAAAGTAGAAGGAAATTATAAGGGCAGGAATTTATGATATACAAATGAAACATATGAAAGTATCAAAAATGTCACAAGTTTGCTCTTTTCAAAGAGCTAATAAGAAATACAAACTTCAGGTAAGACTAAGAAATGAAAGGAAGGCACAAGTAACTAGTATCGCAAATGAAAATGGAACCACTGCTACAGAGCCTGACATTACAAAACATCATAGAAGATTTTATTACATGCTCAGTCAGTCGTGTGTGATTCTCTGTAGTCCTTGGAGCTGTAATCCGCCTGGCTCCTTTGTCCATTGGATTTCCCAGGCAATGCTCAACTTTATATCAATATTTTTTAAATTCTAGAATAAATGGACCCCATGCAGGAACAATGTAGCTTATCAAAACTGATGTGGGGGAACTCTAAAGAAAAACGTAACTTGAACACTGGTGATACATTACTATATTAAACGAGTTTTTTAAAAAAGCTTTTGGGATTTTTTGCTTTTTTTTTTTTTTAGGCCTGAAATGGCAGCTGTGGAATCCTAACCACTGGACCACCAGGTTAGTCCCTTGTTAAATGTGATAATGATCTTTTTAAGAATTCTTCTCTTTTAGAGACTCCAACTGAAACATTTATTTAAAAGAGATAAAATGGGTTTTGTTTCAAAATAATGACACAGCACAAAACCTTTGTTAATACTTAGGGTTTAAAACTCACAAGCAGGACACCTTCCTCCTCTGCCGAGTCAGGGAAAGCTGAGAGGCCTCCTCACAATTCCATGAGGAGCTCCGCACAGCTGATAGAGACGAGAACCTTCTCTCGTCATGCCTCAGGCTTCTCCCAGGCATTACTCTGACAACCAATCACGGAGCTTGGCTTCGGACCTGAGACCAATCAGTGACCTCGGCTTCCGCTCTCCCCCACCCCCCCCACCCCCGCCCCAAGTGGTCGCGTGTGAGGAGCGAGAGGCGGCGCCATGTTTCAAGGGCAGCGGGGTTGGTTCTGCCGCAGCGTCAGCCACGACCTGAGGCAGTTTTGGGGTAGGAGGTTGGGCAGAAGGAGTGGGCGAGGTGGTGAGGGGAGCACCTCCTCTTGGCCCCAGGGAACTTGCTGGGCTCACCCTGCGCTCTTGCCTTCACAGTGGCTGAAGGGGGGACTATCAGTGACCCGAGGGCCGCCGACTTCTTGTTCAGCTGCGATGCCTCACACCCAGACACGCTGAGGTACTTGAAGGTCACCTGGGGGTACCTTTTGGGTCATGAGGAACCAGGAGTTGTCGCTGGAAGTCGCCGTTGTCTAATAAGTATTGATAATAGGAAAGAAAGTGAAGTCGCTCAGTCGTGTCCGACTCTTTAAGAGACTGGAAACGAGCAAAGTTTCAGTCCCGTCTGGATGTGCGGGGAGGGGGAGGGGCAGGCGCGGGAGTAGCTCAGGGTCCCTCTTTTCTGCCGCTCAGGCCTGGCCTTCTACCCACCCCTCAAGTCTTTTCCTGACTTCAAGTTGTTTTCCCAGCGGACTCTCTCACGTCCGTGTGGTGCCTTGTAGAGCTCTCCTATTCAGTATATTTAAACCAAATCTGATTGCCTGTTACCTTAAACGTTGTGTTCTGAAAATGTTGGTAATTTTTTAAGTAATAACTCCTACTCCCATTAATCTATTAATTAATCCAAGGTCAAACACCGTGTACCGTGCTCCTGTAAATGTTCTTTGTTCTTGCTGCCACTGTTTTAGTACACACCGTAAATTGTCTCTTGCCCTGCTATCACAGGAACTTTCTGAGAGGTTGCTCTGACTCCAGTCTGTCCACCTGTGAGCCCCCTTAACATTGCAGTGGGATTACGTTTACAAAAAGGTCTGATCATGATTCTGGCTCCCTCCCCTTCTCACCCCTTCACTCCCCACCATCCAGTCTCCTGATCACCTACAGATAATTCTGTTTCCATTCATTTATTCTTTCTTTTGAAATGTTGATTACATTCTTGTTTATTTCATAACCTAAATTATTTCCTTTCTCCTAGAATATATCAGAGTCTTGATTACATAGAAGATAATGCTACAGTTTTTCACGCCTACTACCTCTCTGCTGTAGCCAATGCTGAAATAAAAAACTCGGTGGCTTTAGGTCATTTCATTCTTCCTCCTGCAAGCCTGCAAAAAGGTTAGCAAAGATCTTTAATCGCTGTTAAACTCCGAAATCCAGCTATGTCATCCAACTTTACTGATATTTGTTCTTCATCAGAGCTTTTTGTTTTATATCATTTAATATAAACACAAAAGCATGTATTTTGGCTCAGATTGCCTTGGGTGTTTATTCTCGATTTGTTAATCATTCAGTCTTATATTCACCGAGCTCCTACTGTGTGCCACGTTTCAACCAAGGCGCTGGGGATTCAGTGGTGAATAAGACTGATGCAAATATTGTCCTCACATTGTTCACTGGTGAGGATCCAGCACTTAACTAATTGTTGCGACCTCCAGCAATTTCTCCTCAGTTGTTTTGAGGATAATAAGTAATCTGACCTGTGTGTATATAATAAACGATCATTGCTAGTTTTGACTCTCACCATTATTTTTTTCCCCCACTGATATTTCAAGATTCATCGTGGTAATAAATCCATGTATTTGTATTGTTTTTATATTATTGAAAGTACTTGCACAATAATTATTTCAGTAACCCTATGAATAAATTGCTTCCAATAAATTGGTTCTTTCAGTTTTCCCTGCTATGAACACACATTCTTAGCCTGTTCTGTCCAAATCCTACCTATATTTTATGAACTAGCATTACATATCCCATTTTTGTAGATATTATTACCCAGTTCTTGATGTGTTTCTTGATGTGTATGTGTCATCCCTAGAAAGACAGACTGAAAATAATACAAATTCCCAGCGAGCAGAGTATTTAAAAAAAAAAACTTGAAAAATATTTCTGGGGAGGAGGGAGGGAGGAGGGAGGGGGATTCTGGAGGGGGAGCATATGTAAACCCATGGCGATATCATGTCATTGTATGGCAAAACTAATAAAAAAAAAAAAAGAAAAATATTTCTGTAGAAGAGCTTTGGGAACTTTGGGGATTGGGTTTCTTCCATAGTTGATGTCCTGGCAAAACCTAGTTATAACTTAAAAAATAAATTGTTCTAAGTGATTATGCAAATAAATTAATGACTGGATAGGAGAATTGATTTACTTAAAATCAGTGAATACCTACCTTCAGGGAGCTTATATTACGGAATGACTATCTGATCTAAGTTGCCACTCCTATTAAATCTTTGAGTTTAACAACTTACATTAAAATGTATTCAACTTAAAAAAAATCCATTTTAAATGAAAACATGCTCCTTTTTAAAAATTTAAAGTATGAATTATTTTTCACCTAGACTGGGATTGTCTAGTAGAAGTGTGAAAGGCAGATGTAAGCAACATATTAATTTTAAGTTTCCTAATGTCTACAAGTTAATAAAAAAAGATGAAATTCATATTAAGAATATGTTTTATTTAACATAACTAGAATATTATTTCAGTATATAATCAGTATAAATTATTGATAAGTTTTTGCATCCTTGTTTTTGATACTGGATTTAGAATGCAGTGTTTATTTTAAACTTACAGTACATCTCAAGTTGGACTAACCATACGTTTCAATATGTACCCACATTTATCTCTGTAGCTTAGGTCTAGAGGGATCTAGACAGCTTGGGTCTAGAGGAATGTTAACTTTTTATTCTTGAGTGGGCTACTTTGGAAACCTGAGATCATTGATTTAAGATGATGTCAGTCCTTTGACATGCTGAGCATTGTAGAATTCCTGCGCTATCATGCCCAATAGACATGTTGCTCATCCTACCTTCGTTTAACAAACTAAACTATTGAATTATTTAAGTACTCCACAAATTCAGGAATTTTATGCCTTTTATTTTGACCAGACAGTTGTCTTTATTAATGCCTGGCCTAAACACACTGACACCTTATGAAAATACAGCAGAAAAAATTTAGAACACTGATTCACATAATGCATTGGAATCATCTGGAGTTTGTTAGAAATGCAAGTTCCCAGCTTCTCCTCAACAATCTGGTTCAATAGGAATCCTCATTTTAAACAAGTATATTAGGTACTTTTGATACAAGTGGAATAATGCTGACCTAGAAATTTGAAACCTAAACAAAATTCAGTGAATTCTACAGAGTTACTTTTTGAAAAATAATATTGGATTTATTTTTCTTACTACAGAAATAAGGAGAAAAATTGGTAGTTTTATTTGGGAACAAGACCAATATTTTCTGATAGAAAAGGTAAGAGTAAATTAAGGTAAACAATTTATACAGAATATACAGTTTCAAAAAAAATCAAAAGCAGTGTAATCTTTAAAATATGTACTAGTGATATGTTAGCTCCAGTGACCCAGAGTAAGGAATTTAGAGGGCATGTTTTTATTGAACATTATCTCATTTGGCATTGTTTTTACACTAGTAACATTAGTGAAATTGAGATTTTTGTATGAATAAAATAAAAAGCTTGAAAATTTGCCTCAGTAATATTAAGGGAGTAATAGGTACACAATATTTACCAGTTCTTTGCTGCCAGTGTAGATGCTATTTGATTTCTTGTACTGTTTGTTAAATGTTATGAATAATACCTCAATAAATATATGCAATACTGTAAGTTTTTTAGCTTTTGTCATCCTGCCTCATATTTGCCATGTTTTTTATTTACTTCAGAATCTTTATGCAAAGGCAAAATTGGGATAAGAATTTATCCAAAAAGAATAATGATGGTGATGGATTATAATACTTAAAAATTTTTTTTAAAAAATCCATGATTTCACAGTGATACTCCAAAAGCATAAAGAAAGAAAAAAAAGAACAGAGGAACAAAAGGAGGAAAAAAGAAAAGAGGGAAGGAGGGAAGTAAAAGATGGGGTAGGGAAAATTTCCTTTCAGAATAAAAGGTAATAAATGTAGAAAGGATGATAGGGTAGAAAATTTGCACTTTACCACTCCCAATAAAATAGTTGATTTAGGCAAGGGTCATAAATGGATGCTAAAATCATTATCTAAAATGATCACCTCACAGATTGCTTATTAATTACAAAGGCAAGCATTGCTTGTACCTTTACAATGGCGGGATCTGGCAAACGCCGTCTTAACCAACTGATCAAATTTAGCATCACCAATTTGAAACAACCTCTTGCAATGTTCAGCTCAGTGTGATATAATAAAAAGGACACACTGCATTCTTATTGCTGAGGGCCCAGGTTCAATCCTTGGTCGGAGAACTAAGATCCCAGGAGCCACCACAACAACATCAAGAAAACACAGTATTGTGTTCTTGTTCAAAGTTTTGAATCTAATTATGAGCAAATACTCTAATCCTTGACTTGTTAGAGTGTCCCAGGGACATAAATGGTGGTAGAATGGTTATTATTTGATAATAATTATTGAGTATACCAAAAGACTTTTGAAGATCTTTAATTATTCTGTTTTAGAAATGAGAAGACTGAGATAAGAAGGTAAGACCTCTGACTTAGTTCATATAGCCAGATATTAGCAAAGTGGAACCTCTTTTCTCAGCTCCAGCCCAATCCAGTGTTTTTTCTAATGTATTAGTAGCATATGCCTGTATTGACTGTTGACTCTAGAAAGTGTATGATTATATGATAAAGAATTTTGTTCTTTCAAATATTGATTGATATTAAATATTAACTAATTATAATAATACAACCGTGGAATTTGCGAGTAGAAGTTATCTGTTTTAATGGCAATAACAAGGGTAAATCTGGAAAGTAATTTGGGAAACATTATTATTTAGAGTGGGCTTGCAACCTTTATATAGAAATTTCTTAATGGAATATTATATAAATATATTATGGATAGATACCAAAATCTGAGGTCTGTCAACTTTAACATAATCCTTTGGAAAAGCTTTATATATGTTTAGTTCTTTGGTAACTCCATAGCTAAATGTTTCACTTTAATTTTGAAGGGGAAACAATTTGTTCAACTTACTTCATATTTTTGATTTGTAGCTTGAAGGATGCCTAGGAGTTTTCATGTAAAGGATTTTAAGAAAGTTTAAATCAATAACATTACTTTTTTTGGCTTCTTTTCTTTTAAACCAAAGAGTTATATGACCATATTAGGGAAAATTTCAAAAATCAATAAGAGAATAAAACCAGTCAACTTTACTATCTAATAACAAGCATAGCTTATATTTTAAAAATCCAGGTCTCCTTTCTTTATGTATCTCTAAAAATATATAATTCTGTGTGTGTGTGTGTATACAAAATTTTGTGAGTTTTTCCTATGAACCGAAATGGAATGGATCTGAGTCTATAGATACTTTTCTTACTGTTGATATATATATATATATATATATATATATATATATATATATATATATA
>ML664173.1:0-35118 GCA_007570785.1 Antilocapra americana | reverse complement strand
TATATAGCCAATTTACTTTTTAAAAAATTGTTATTGATTGCATGATTGGTATGGCTGATTTTTTAAAATGTGATTTGTTTTGCTGTCCACAGCATGATGAAGTAACATCAAATGAAACAAAGGCCTTTAGGGAAAGCAGTGTACTAGCAACAGATCACAAGAAAAAATTATCCAAAAGGTACTGAATTTGTATACTTCACAGATTTGTATACTTCATTCAATATAGATACCTTTGAACACTGTGTCTTAATCTCATTTAATCTTCAGTCTTATGACATTGGTGTCATTATCACCATTGCCATTTTACAGAAAAAGAGATCAAGTATAGGTCAGTTCAGTTCAGTTGCTCAGTTGTGTCCAACTCTTTGTGACTCCATGTAGCACAGCAGGCTTCCCTGTCCATCACCAACTCCTGGAGTTTATTCAAACTCATGTCCATGGAGTTGGTGATGCCATCCAACCATCTCATCTTCTGTCGTCCCCTTCTCCTTCTGCCTTCAATCTTTCCCAGCATCAGGGTTCTTTTCTAGTGAGTCAGTTCTTCTCATCAGGTGGCCAAAGTATTGGAGTTTCAGCTTTAGCATCAGTCCTTCCAGTGAATATTTGGGACTGATCTCCTTTAGGATTGACTGGTTGGATCTCCTTGCAGTCCCAGGGACTCTTGAGAGTCTTCTCCAATACCATAGTTCAAAAGCATAAATTCTTTGGCACTCAGCTTTGTTTATAGTCCAGCTCTCACATCCGTACATGGCTACTGGAAAACCATAGCTTTCACTAGACAATCCTTTGTTGGCAAAGTAACATCTCTGCTTTCTAATATGCTGTCTAGGTTGGTCATAGCTCTTCTTCCAAGGAGCAAGCATCTTTTAAGTTCATGGCTGCAATCACCATCTGCAGTGATTTTGGAGCCCCCCCCAAATAAAAGTCTGTCACTGTTTCCATTATTTCCCCATCTATTTGCCATGAAATGATGGGACTGGATGCCATGATCTTAGTTTTCTGAATGTTGAGTTTTAAGCCAACAATTTCACTCTCCTTTCACTTTCATCAAGAGACTCTTCAGTTCTTCACTTTTCTGCCATAAGTGTGGTGTCAACTGTTTATCTGAGGTTATTGATATTTCTCCCAGCAGTCTTGATTCCTGCTTGTGCTTCATCCAGCCTGGCATTTCTTATGATGTACTCTGCATATAAGTTAAATAAACAGAGGGACAATATTCAGCCTTAATGTACTTCTTTCCCAATTTGAAACCAGTCTGTTGTTCTATGTCCGGTTCTAGCTGTTGCCTCTTGACCTGCCGATACATTTTTCAGGAGGCAGGTTAGGTGGTCTGGTATTCCTATCTCTTGACGAATTTTCCATAGTTTGTTGTGATCTACACCATCAAAGGCTTTGGTGTGGTCAATAAAGCAGAAGTAGATGTTTGCAGTAAGTAGATTTTGCAATCAGGAGTTCATGATCTGAGCCACAGTCAGCTCCCAGTCTTGTTTTTGCTGACTGTATAGAGCTTCTCCATCTTCAGCTGCAAAGAATATAATCAGTCTGACTTTGGTGTTGACCATGTGGTGATGTCCATGGGTAAAGTCTTCTCTTCTGTTGTTGGAAGAGGGTGTTTGCTATGACAAGTACGTTGTCTTGGCACAACTCTTGTAGCCTTTGCCCTGCTTCATTTTGCACTCCAAGACCAAACTTGCCTGTTACTCCAGGTATCTTTTGATTTTCTACTTCTGCATTCCTGTAATGAAAGAACATCTCTTTTGGGGTGTTCATTCTAGAATGTCTTGTAGGTCTTCATAGAACCGTTCAACTTCAGCTTCTAAAGCATTACTGGCTGGGGCATAGACTTGGATTACTGGGATATGGAATGGTTTGCCTTGGAAACGAAGAGAGATCATTCTATCATTTTTGAGATTGCATCCAAGTACTGCATTTTGGACTCTTTTATTGACTATGATGGCTACTTCCATTTCTTCTAAGGGATTCTTGCCCACAGTAGTAGATATAACGGTCATCTGAGTTGAATTCACCCATTCCAGTCCATTTTAGTTCACTGATTCCTAAAATGTCGATATTCACTCTTGCCATCTCTTGTTTGACCACTTCCAATTTCCCTTGATTCATGGACCTAACATTCCAGGTTCCTATGCAGTATTGTTCTTTATAGCATCGGACTTTACTTCCATCACTAGTCACATCCATAACTGGGTATTGTTTTTGCTTTGGCTCCGTCTCTTCATTCTTTCTGGAGTTGTTTCTCCACTGTTCTCCAGTAGCATATTGGGCACATACTGACCTGGGGAGTTCATCTTTCAGTGTCCTATCTTTTTGCCTTTTCATACTGTTAATGGGGTTCACGAGGCAGGAGTACTGAAGTGGTTTACCATTCCTTTCTCCAGTGGACCACATTCTGTCAGAACTCTCCACCGTGACCTGTCCATCTAAGGTGGCCCTACTCGGCATGGCTCATGGTTTCATTGAGTGAGACAGGGCTGTGGTCCATGTGATCAGTTTGATTAGTTTTCTGTGATTGTGGTTTTCATTCTCTGCCCTCTGATGGATAAGGACAAGGGGTTATGGAAGCTTCCTGATGGGAGAGACTGACCGAGGGGAAAACTGGGTCCTGTTCTGCTGGGCATGGCTGTGTTCCCTCCTTGGGTGTGGCTAAGCCCTCTTGGAGGAGGTCGCCATTAACCCCACCACAGAGTGGCCAGAACTTACACAGGACTGGGAAACAGACTCTTGGAGGGCACACACAAAACCTTGTGCACACCAGGACCCAGGAGAAAGGAGCAGGGACCCCACGGGAGACCTGCCGTGAGTGTTGAGGCGTCTCCATGGAGGCGTGGGTCAGTGGTGGCCTGTGGCAGGGCCGGGGCACTGAGTGTGGCTGTGCGTACACGGGACCTTCTGAAGGAGGTTGCTGGTATCCTCATCACCTCTAACATAGACTGGCCTCATGTCAAGCAACAGGGAGGGAACACAAGTGTAGGTAGATGAAGTAATTTCCCCAAAGTCACACAAACTTTTATTAAGTGGGGAGAAACAGGATTTTAACTGGGTCAGTCTAATTCCAGAACCCATACATTTAACCATATTATGCTAGACTAGCCTTACAGAAAAGAAAAGAGATTTTTTGATTACTGTGATATTATTTTAAAAATATACATAATAAGGAAATAAATATTAGTAATTTTATTAGGATTGGAAGTTCTGGGTGATTTCCCTCTTTCTTTTCCAAATTGTTTATAATGTGGCTACTTTGGTTTAAGAAATGAAAGTTATATTTTAAAAAACAAACAAACATGGACTTGGCATTGTGTTAGAGGTAATCTGTGAGAGGCCCCCTTTTTTCAGGCTTATTCACTATCTAATCCTAATACTATATTTTCCACTTCAGTGGCTTCCAAAGGTTCATAGGGAGTATTAACTATTGAAAGTATGGGATTTAGCTGCTGAAATAAAATGATCTTTCTTCGATATAAAAATTAATAAGTTTAACTTATGTAGTGTAGTTTTTTTTACCTTCACGTCTCTCCCATAATTTTTTCTTGTTCCTTTTGTACCTCCTATATAGTTTTCCTTAATTTGATATACGTTGTTACCTGATTGGCACAAAGTTGTGTATTTTATTTTAGTGAACTATTGCTTCATGGTCCCGTGACTTATAGACAATCCACCACTTAAGTTCTAGGTCTTTGTAATCTCTGTTCATAGAACTCCTTTGAACTTGTTATGCTTTTTGAGATAAGAAAATGGTAAGGTTAGGAAGAAAAATGAAATTGAAAAGGTGAGACCATGAAGATATTAAGAAATTAGTAAAGGAGAGAATAGTTATCCTAAGTGACCTTGTAAGAGGAGAATGGGAAATAGAAATTAAAAAGTAACTCCCAGTGATTCACTTGACTAGAGAAGATAACAGATGTGCTTTTTTTTTCCTTCAAGAAATGGTTGTCCTGCACAATGGAGAAGCATAAGGAAAAGATTGATAATATGACTACCAAAACTATTTTAAACTTGTGCCTGGAAATAGAAATATAAACCAAGTTAACAGAAAAATATATACTTGAAAAAACATTTGACAAAGGTTATCTTCTTTTAATATACAAAGAGAGCTTACAAATCTGGGGGAAATATGTCAGTATTTTCTGGTAACAGCAAAATAAAACAAAGGTAGATGTCTTTCTCTGTGGAACCACCAGAGCATGTAATATTGAACACTGAATGGTGAACTAGTTATTGAACACGTGCCAAATGAAAGACATTTGTGAGCTAAGCCATTGCAGTATTTCATTTGATTCTCACAACCCTATAAGATAGGTAAATAGTATTAGCCTCACTTTACAATTGAGGAAACAGGTTCAGAGTTAAATAATTCACCCTGTATTATTTAAGTAGTGAAGGTAATTTGAAACCAATTCTAGAGTCCAAACTCTTAATCACTGTGCTATTTTCCTTTCCCAATATGTTCCCAAATCTTCTGAAAATAGCGTGAAGTTTTTGCTTATTTTGTTCTTATTTTATAATAAATATAATGCATCTAGTTTGTCAAAATGGAAAATACTAACAAAAAAGAATAAAGAAAATTTAAATTGTAAGCAAGCTTGCCACTCAGATAACCACCATCAATATTAGTACATTTCTTGCTAGTTTTATACAGATACACACATTAAGTGGGCTTCCCAGGTGGCACTAGTGTTAAAGAATCCACCTGCCAATACAGGAGGTATAAGACGTGGGTTCCATCCCTGGGTCGGGAAGACTCCTGGAGGAGGGCATGGCAACTCACTCCAGTATTCTTGCCTAGAGAATCTCATGGACAGAGAAGCCTAGTGGTTGAGACACTGGACACATGGATGCAGAAGTCCATAGGGTTGCAAAGAGTTGGACATGACTGAAGCGAATTCCATGCATAAATTAAGTAGAGTTGAGGTCAGACAGCAGAGAATCTGTCTCTTGATTTTCTCTTTATTATTGTATGGGCAGTTACCCATTTTGAAAAACCTTATTTGATATTGTGTCTGTAATGGCTGTATTGGCATTTAATCTTATTGTCTGTTTAATCGTCTCTCTTTAAAAAAAATTTACAGTTTGGTACTCTTCTAGCGCCTTCATAAACAACTTTTTAAAAATAAATCTTTCTCCACTTTTTAGATAATTTTCTTTTCGTTTTTTGGCTGTACCATATTGCTTGCAGGATCTTTGTTTCTCGACCAGCTACTTGGCAGTGAGAGTGCAGAGTCCTAACCACTGGACAGCCATGGAATTCCCTAGATAATTTTTTTAATGTAAATTCTCAGGTGTGGATTTTATGGTATTAATGAGACATGAATGTTTTTAAAGGCCATGATGCCTATTGTTAGTTGCTTCCCATAAAAGTACAAATTTTAAAATCCCACCAGTGTTTGTCTCACTGCATCTTCATCAGTATATTAATGAGAGTTGTGTGCTAACTTAATAGATGAAAAATAGGATCTTGGTTTTATTTGCATTTTTTTCTTAGATTACTAGTAGGTTTGAATCTTTTTTAATTTATTAGCATTTTACATATCCTTTTCTATGACTTATTTTTACCCTTTCCCCATTTTCTACTGGGAGTCTTACTGTTTTTCTTATCAACTTGTCTGATATGTTTATATAATAGCTACATTATCCTTTTTGTCACATTGTCACATATCCAGTTTGTCACATTGTTTCCTCAGATGTTTATCTGGCTTATATTTTTTGGAGACAGAAGTTTGGATTTTTACATTGTTTAATCACTTTTCTTTTTCTTTCACTGCCTTGATGTCCAGAAAACATTGTTCGCCCTTTCTTGGTGAGCAGTGGTGCCAGAACTTTGTATCCATGCCTCAAATAACCTTCACAGAGAATGTGAAATTCACTGTTCTTTCCGCATTTTTAGACTTCTACCAGTTGTTTAGAGAATAAATCTATCTCCAGCTGATGTGTGATTTCCTTTGTCATATGTTGTTTTTAATATGTCTGGAGACCTGTTATTAGGCTATGTTTTATTCCATAAATCTGTGAATTTGTTTTTATATTCTTCTAAGTTATAGAAATTAAATACAATATTCTTTTAAGTTATATAACTTTATGTTATTTTAATACCCAACAAGGCATGTAAATATCAAATTCATTGCTCTCCTTTTAAAAATCTTTTCATTAGTTCTTCATGCCTACTTATTATTTTCTATTATCAGATTTTATTTTTAATAGATAATATATGGTTCAAAATTTGAGATATACAAAAGGGTAAGCTATGAAATATACTAGCTTCTAGATAGCCTGTTTCCCTCCCAGAAGCAACCAATATTATCAGGTTCTTATATATGCATATATTGGCAAATTCAAGTAAATATTCTTTGTTTTCTTCATAGACGTAATATTCTATAAACGTCGTTCAGCACCTTTCCTCTTAATATTTTACTTTTGAGATCACTCCATGTTAACTACATAAAGAACTTTTTCATTTTTGTGCCATGTAGTATTTTATTATATAGATTTACCATAATTTCTTTAACTGTTTTCTTATTTTACTGGACTTGAGGTAATTTCTCATTTGTTGTTAAAATCAGTGCTTCAATGATTGGTCAAGTAATGTCATTTTGTATGTGTGCAAATGTCTGTAGAGTAATTCTTCGAAGGGGGATTGCTGAGACAGGAGTGTATACATTTTGTGTCCTTGATAGGCCTTGTCAAATTGCCCTCCAAGAGGTTAAACCAGCTTACATTCCAATTGATTTTGTGTTTACGTGGCTAGGATAACCAGACATCCAGATTTGCTTGGGATGGTCTTGGTTTTAGCACTGAAAAGCCCATGTCTGAGAAATCCTTCAATCCAGGGTAAACTGGGATAGTTACCATCCTTTGATACTTTCTCTGACACAGTGTGATAACTCATTTCTGCCTTCGCATTAGTCTTTTGCTGCCATATGTCACCCCTTTCCTCCTCTTCACCTCAGCAGACCCTGGCTTTTCTTAATCCTCCTCTACAGAGCCTGGTAAATGCGTGCTACTTTGGAAATATAGACCTTGTGAAGACTTATCCTGTAGTGTGGCATTCCAAATGTGCTATGAGTAAAATAAGGTGAAGACTGTTTGCCAAAGAAATACATAATTTATATAAGAAAATCAATTTCATAAATAAAAAAATGGGTTTTGCATGCAGAAATTTTTTACTCTCTATTCATTCTTTTTTTTAAAATAAATTATTTATTTTTGTCTGCACCGGGTCTTTGTTTCTGTGTACGGGCTTTCTCTAATTGCAGCCAGTGGACTTCTCATTGCAGTGGCTTCTCTTGTTGTGGGGCATGCGCTTGGCATAAGGGCTCAGTAGTTTCAGCACAAGGGGCTTAGCTGCCCCATGGCATGTGAAATCTTCCCAGACCAGGGATCAAACCCACGTCCCCTGCATTGGCAGGTGGATTCCTAACTACTGGACGAAGTCCTGTATTCATTCTTTCTAGTATTTTCTTTAATGGCTCCTTGAATTTAGTGTCATTTTTTGAGAAAGCCTTCTATGAGATTATTGTTGTTATTATTTTGCTATGGTTTTTCTTAATGATTTTTTTAAAATTTTTCGATTGAAATCTTTGACACTTGGAATATATCTTGGTGTAAGATGTGAGATATGGATCTCACCTTTTTTTTCTTCAGATAATTGCCTACTCTTGTCTGTTGGTTGAATAATTTATCTCCCCCCCCCACCACCACTGTATTGAAATGCCACTTTTATCCTAGGTTAAATCCCTGTAAGTATTTGGGTCTATTTCTGGACTTTATTATTAATATATTCTATTATATTCATTTGTCATACAACAGTGCCACCATTTTAATTATTTATAATATGATTAAATATCTAGAGCTAGTTCCTCCTTACTCTTTTCCAAATTTTCTTAGTTAACTATTCTTCCTGGTTTATTTTTCCATCTGAATTTTAGTGAAATTTGAACCAGCTTGTTCATATTAAAAATTCGTGTTGTTATTTTTAGTGACATCACAAAAATTATAGGTTAATTTAGGGAGAATTTGATACTGAATCTTCCCATTTGAGAAAATGGTATATTTTTCCTCACTTATTCAAGTTTTCTTTTGTGGACCTCAAACATTTTTTTTCAGGGGACTTCCCTGGTGGTCTAGTGGCTAAGAATTTGTGCTCCCAATGCAGGGGGCCCCGATTAGATCCCTGGTCAGGGAACTAGATCCTGCATGCTGCACCTAAGATCAGGTGTAGCCAAATAAGTAGATAAGTATTAAAATTTCTTTTTCATATTTTCTTCATATAAATCTTAGTCTTCTTTTAAGATTATTCCTAGGTATTTTTTCATTTTATTGTAAATTTAGTCTTACCTCCTGTTAGATCTTCCAACGTAATTGTTCATGTGGATTTTAGAATTATTTCTTCTTGAGCACTAAAATCCTTTTGAGAATTGTGTTAAATTTGAGAATAGTTGATGTCCTTATAATTTTCAGTATTCCTATCCAAGACAATGCCTTTTTTGTTTTTATTTTTTGATATCAGTAAAGTTTCCTAAGTTTTCTACAGATAGAATCAGAAACTGCTTATTATTTTATTCCTAGATTTTTATGAACTTTGTTGCTATAGTGGGTTGGATCATTTTTTTCATTTCATTTTCATTAGTCATCGCTGATACATAGAAAATTTATTTATTTTTGAGTATTTGTCGTACATTTACCCACCTGGAATCTTTAAGATTCTAAAAAATTTCAGTTTTTTTCTCTTGGCTTTTCAGGGTACACATTTATATCACTTGTTAATAACGAAAGTACTTTTTCTTCCTTTTCACTATATAGCTCTTCTATTTTACTAGCCATCTCTTCCATTTCTTTCTTTTGCCTGCCCCCTCTCTTTCTGCTTGGCCAGAAATTTTAGAGCCATGGTAAATAGTAACAACGATAATGGGTATCCTTGTTTAGTCCCTGACTTTTCTGGAACATTGTTTTGCTTTATTTGTAGGACTCTTCCTAACTGAGCTATGGTTTCTCTATTTTCATTTCTTTTCTTTTAATTTCTTGGCCATGCCTCATGGCATGCAGGATCTTAGTTCCCTGACCAGAAATCAAACCCATGACCCCTGCAGTGGAAGCACAGAGTCCTAACCACTGGACCGCTAGGGAAGTCTCCAAGCTATAGTTTCTTTTAGATGAACTTTTAAACAAATTGAAAGTAAAGTCTTTGTTATCACTCAGTATAATTTTAGATATTTTTTAGGAAAATAAATTTAAGGATGACCTCAATTTTTTATTATTGAAGTTTTTATTCTCATACAGTTATATTATCTATGGATTATATATAGTCTAAATACAGTAAACATTGCTATTTGGCAGTTAGAAAATAGGATATTTTAGTTGAAAACTGCTTAGCTCTGTAAAAATTAGAATATAGTTAATTATACTATATAACCACACTCAGAATAATTTAACTTTTTCTCTTTTTAACTCAGAAGTCACTTAGTGTACCTCATATTTTTTCTCAGACATCATTTTTTGCTTAAAATGTGCGAGTACTAATTAATAGAGTTCCAGTTATTTGAACATAATAGCAGTAAATGTTGCAATTATTTAACATGGAGCCCTTTCTTTTAGAGTATTTAAAATTACATGTGTATTTATGTATTTTACCTTATTATAAAGTATTATTGAATTATTATGCTTTCAAGAATATTGGGGAAAAGACTGGGTCCCTATTTCTCAATAAATACTTGTTTTGTGCAAAAACAATTAAAAAATTAAAAAAAATTAAAAAAAATAAAAAAATAAAATTCAACAAGAAGAAAAAAAAAAAATACTTGTTTTGTGAAGCAGTCAAGAAAACCAAAAGTATCTGTTCAGTTCAGTTCAGTCAGTCAGTCGTGTCCAACTTTTTGTGACCCTATGGATTGCCAGGCATGCCAGGCCTCCCTGTCTATCACCAGCTCCTAGAGTTTACTCAAACTCATGTCCATTGAGTCGGTGATGTCATTCAACCATCTCATCCTCTGTCATCCCCTTCTCCCTCCTTCAGTCTTTCCCTGCATCAGGGTCTTTTCAAAGGAGTCAGCTCTTCGAATCAGGTGGCCAAAGTATTGGAGTTTGAGCTTCAGCATCAGTCCTTCCAATGAACATTCAGGACTGATTTCCTTTAGGATGGACTGGTTGGATCTCCTTACTGTCCAAGGGACTCAAAAGAATGTTCTGCAACACCACAGTTCAAAAACATCAATTCTTTGGTGCTCAGCTTTCTTTATAGTCCAAATCTCACATCCATACATGACTATTGGAAAAACTATAGCTTTGACTAGCTGGACCTTTGTTGTCAGTCATGTCTCTGCTTTTTAATATGCTGTCTAGGTTGGTCATAACTTTTCTTCCAAAGAGCAAGCATCTTTTAATTTTATGGCTGCAGTCACCATCTGCAGTAATTTTGGAGACCGAAAAATAATAAAGTCTGTCACTGTTTCCACTGTTTCCCCATCTCTTTGGAGGCACAAAAGAAGTTCATAGTTAATGTTTTCACCCAGTAAGACTGAAGTCTTATCACAGAGCAATAAATTGCTATACATATTGCCTGGAATAATTTCTAATTTGTATAACAAGTCCAAAAAACAAATATCAGTATGACTTTCTATATGTTTCATTTTGTAGCACAGAAAAGCATTTTATAAGGACTCCAGTTGTAGAAAAGCAGATGTACTTTCCTCTTCAGAACTATCCAGTGAACAACATGGTAACAGGTAATTTAAAATTAAATTTAGAGTCAACTCAAGTAGGGAAGAAACAAGGGAATATCTTGTACAAAGTATAACTTCCCTGTTGTATACACTAATAGGAGACCTCATTCACACATTAAATAAATTAACCTGCAGAACTGACCCAAAATAGGCCCCATATTTCCTGTGTTAAAATGCTGGTCTATTGGTAAGGTGGAAACACAGTTCCAGTTTATGCCTGTTGTCCTGGCATCAACTTTTGCTCTTAAGTGTCCCAATTTGGAAGATTAATTGTATAAAATTTTAGTGTTAGTTGCTCAGTCATGCCCAACTCTTTGTGGCTCCCTGGACTGTAGGCCCCCAGCTTCCTTTGTCCATGGAATTCTCCAATCAAGAAGACTGGAGTGGGTAGCCATTCCTTTCTCCAGGGGGTTCTTCCTGACACACGGATCAGGTCTCCTGCATAGTAGGCAGATTCTTACCATCTGAGCCACCAGGGAAGCCAGAGTAATTCCTTGAACAACCCTAATTATATAGTTTCTTTTGAGAATCTGATGAAATATAGGTCCCTTCCCCTAAGCATACATATGTACAAATGTAACACATAAACTTTACATATAAGTTAAAGAGGCTCACATATGCCCAGAAGCCCTTTCATGGGTCACCCAGATGTCGACAGACTCCGTATTTAGGTTTTCTACTGCCCAGCATAAAAAGAAGACAGTTAATTGAGGCTGACATTGAGAGGGTACAAACAAGGAACTATTTGAAAAGTGGCCGTTGAAATTTGAATAGTGCTAAGTGAGGTGAAGTAGGAAATATTTGAATAATTTGATGTGGATAGTATTTAGTAGGGTCATTGTTAATTATAAAAATAGAGGATTTAAAAAATTTGTTTTTAAAACACTACAGTTAAAATACGTGAACTTTTGGATGTTTCATTATAAAATCCTTTGTATATTTATCATTTTATCTTTTTTAGCAGTGTCATAATTAACCTCTTGCAACTAGTTTACAAATACCTAAATGTCTTCTATCATATTACTATTCCTTGAACCAAGTTTATCTATCCATTTGTTTTATTAGCTTTTTCCTTCTATTCATTTGAGTAATATAAATGGCTTTCTGAAAAGCAATTAAGAACTTTGAATGTGTAGGTTGGGGCTGAGTGTTGGAGATATCAAAGAAAATTCTATTCCAGCTATGATAGTAGAAAAGTCAGTTTTGGAACTCTTAGGAGCAATTATTGGCTGAAAAGGACAGTGAACTAAGAAGAAGTACAGTTGCCCTTTGGACAGCAAGTGTTTGAACTTCCAGGGTCCACTTATGTGAGAGTTTATTTAAATAATAAATGCTACAGTTCTACATAATCTGCAGCTGGTTGAGTTTGCAAATGTAGAACCACAGATAAAGAGGAACATTGAATCTCCAGGGCCAACTATTCACCGTAAGTGGATTTTTGACTGCTGGAAGAGTTGGCACCCTTAACCTCCACATTATTTGGAGGGTCACCTGTACTTGAGTACAAGATTGGGAATAGCTGATTGCTGCCTACATTTTCCCCTAGATCTAAATATTCAGATAAATTATGGTATAGTATTGGTATTGATTTTGCTTCAGGCAGCTCCATCCCCACATACTAAATGTCTTTTGCTCATTTGGATTTACTGACTGTTTGATAACATAAAGACCAATAATAAATATTAAAATCAGCCATACAATAAAGAGAAAGGCTTAGATTTGGACAAGAAACAATGCTGTTCATATCTCATTGCCATCTTGCTGTTTAAAAAGACATGGCAGTGTTATATAAAACAAACTAAAAAAGAACTACAGGGATGTCCCTGGTGGACCAGTGGTTAAGACTCAGTGCTTCCAATACAAGGGGCCTGGGTTTGATCCCTGGCTTCCCAGGTGGTGCTAGTGGTAAAGAACCCACCTGCCAGTGCAGGAGATGTAAGAGACATGGGTTTGATCCCTCAGTCAGGAAGATCTCCTGGAGGAGGAAATGGCAAACCACTCTAGCACTCTTGCCTAGAGAATCCCACGGACAGAGAAGCCTGGAGGATTACAGTCTATGGGGTCACAAAGAGTCAGATGCAGTTAAACACACAGGCAGAGAACTAGATCTCACGTGCCACAATTAAGATCCAGTGAAGCCAAATAAAATTATTAAAACCTGTAAAAATAATCATTAGTCATCTTTAAAGCATAATTTTAACCTGTGGTAATCTGATATGATTGTATTGATAGAACTTAAGTAAAATGTTCTAATTTTTTAATTTGTGAAGTTGAATAATTATTTTTTCTAATACTGCATTTAATTTAAAAACAATACTTTCTTGGAAGAAAGCTTTATTTAAAAAATAATTTAATTGGCTTTAATTTTGGTGTAAAGTGACAGTCTTTCCTCTTTTATCATGCCCATTTGCCTATACAGGAAGAAATAACTTCTTGTTGAGAAAATCAGCTTGTGTTAATTGAAAATATAGGGCAGTGGTAATCTAATTGAAAATGTAGGGCAGCAGTATTCTACTTTAGGTAGTGGTATCACCTTTTGTGACTATAATTTTATTGTCTCTTCCTCGAAATGGGTTGAGTTCAACTCAGTGAATGTTAAATCTTTTAAATCTAACTAGATGCTTGGTTTTAGAAAATAACAAGTTAGAGTTATACCGTAGAACAGGGTTTCTCAGTCCTGGAACTGTCATATATGGCATTTTCAGTTCAGTTCAGTCACTCAGTTGTATCTGACTGTTTGCAACCCCATTGACTGCAGCATGCCAGGCTTCCCTCTCCATCAGCAACTGCTGGAGCCTACTCAAACTTGTGTCCATTGACTCAGTGATGCCACCCAATCATCTCATCTTCTGTCATCCCCTTTTCCTCCTTTCCTTCAATCTTCCCCAGCATAAGGGTCTTTTCAAATCAGTCAGTTCTTTGCATCAGGTGACCAAAGCATTGGAGTTTCAGCTTCAGCATCAGTCCTTCCAGTGAATATTCATGATTGATTTCCTTTAGAATGGACTGGTTGGATCTTCTTGCAGTCCAAGGGACTCTCAAGAGTTTTCTCCAACACCACAGTTCAAAAGCATCAATTATTTGGGGCTCAGCTTTCTTTATAGTCCAACTCACACATCTATGCATGACTACTGGAAAAACCATAGCCTTGATTTTGACGGCTCTTTGTTGGCATTTTAGGCCAGATAATTCTTTGTTGTAGAGAGCAACCCTGGCCAACATCCCATCCAGAAAGCTGCCCCTCCCCACCACATGACCCCCATGTTGTGACAACCAGAAGTATATCCGAGTGTTAACAATGTCCCATAAAATCTCAAAAAAGTTTGGTCTGTTTTTTGTTTATTTTTTGCTTTTGACTGGAATTAAGTTCTCTCAGTCTGCTGTCATTGGTTATCACCATAATAAAAAATTCTGATTAACAGCTCTTTATGTGGCTTCCCAGTGGTTCAGTGGTAAAGAATCTGCCTGCAGTGTAGGAGATGCAGGAGACACTGGTTTGATCTAAGAGTCAGGAAGATCCACTGGAGGAAGGCATGGTAACCCACTCCAGTATTCATGGTGGGTAAACCCCATGGACAGAGGAGCCTGGCGGGCTATGGTCCACAGGGTCGCAGAATCAGACATGACTGAGCAACTGAGCACATGTAGTTAATAAAAAGGAAAAGAATAACTAATAGTGATAAATACCTTGCAGGCAAAAAATTTCAATCCGAGACCCCCTTGCATTAAAGTGCAGAGTCTTAACTCCTGCACCACCAGGGAAGTCCCCAAACCAAAAAGTTCTGGTAATTAAAAGTTTGGGAACTTACAAGAGATACTTTATTAGTTATCTATTCAGTTCAGTTCAATTCAGTTCAGTTGCTCAGTTGTGTCTGATCCTTTGCGACCCCGTGGACTGCAGCATGCCAGGCCTCCCTGTCCATCACCAACTCCCAGAATTTACTCAAACTCATGTCCATTGAGTCGATGATGCCAAACAACCAGTCATCGTCTGTTGTTCTCTTCTCTCGCCTTCAATCTTTCCCAGCATCAGGGTCTTTTCAAAGGAGTCAGCTCTTCTCATCAGGTGGCCAAAGTATTGGAGTTTCAGCTTCAACATTAGTCCTTCCAATGAACATTCAGGACTGATTTCCCTTACGATGGACTGGTTCGATCTCCTTGCAGTCCAAGGGACTCTCAAGATACTTCTCCAGCACCACAGTTCAAAAGCATCAATTCTTTGGTGCTCAGCTTTCTTTACAGTCCAACTCTCACATCCATACATGACCACTGGAAAAACCATAGCCTTGACTAGATAGACCTTAGTTGGCAAAGTAATGTCTCTGCTTTTGAATATACTGTGTAGGTTAGTCATAACTTTTCTTCCAAGGAGTAAGCATGTTTTTATTTCATGGCTGCAGTCACCATCTGCAGTGATTTTGGAGCCCCCCAAAATAAAGTCTGACACTGTTTCCACTGTTTCCCCATCTATTTGCCATGAAGTGATGGGGCCGGATTCCATGATCTTTGTTTTCTGAATGTTGAGTTTTAAGCCAACCTTTTCACTCTCCTCTTTCACTTTCATCAAGAGGATCTTTAGTTCTTTTTTGCTTCTGCCATAAGGGTGGTATCATCTGCTTATCTGAGGTTATTGATATTTCTTCAGGCAATCTTGATTCCAGCTTGTGCTTCCTCCAGCCCAGCGTTTCTCATGGACTGGAGAAGGTCATTTCTCATTTCTGCATTTAAGTTAAATAAGCACGGTGCCAATATACAACCTTGACGTACTCCTTTTCCTATTTGGAGCCAGTCTGTTGTTCCATGTCCAGTTCTAACTGTTGCTTCCTGACCTGCATACAGGTTTCTCAAGAGGCAGGTCAGGTGGTCTGGTATGCCCATCTCTTTCAGAATTTTCCACAGTTATTTTTGTGATCTGCATAGTCAATAAAGCAGAAGTAGATGTTTTTCTGGAACTCTCTTGCTTTTTCAGTGATCCAACGGATGTTGGAAATTTGATCTCGGGTTCCTCCACCTTTTATAAAACCAACTTAAACATCTGGAAGTTCACAATTCATGTATTGCTGAAGCCTGGCTTGGAGAATTTTTAGCATTACTTTACTAGCATGTGAGATGAGTGCAATCATGCAGTAGATTGAGCATTCTTTGGCATTGCCCTTCTTTGGGATTGGAATGAAAACTGACCTTCTCCAGTCCTGTGGCCATTGCTGAGTTTTCCAAATTTGCTGGCATATTGAGTGCAGCACTTTCACAGCATCATCTTCCAGGATTTGAAATAGCTCAACTGGAATTCCATCATTTGTAGTGATGCTTCCTAAGGCCCACTTGACTTCACATTCCAGGGTGTCTGGCTCTAGGTGAGTGATCATACCATCATGATTATCTGGGTCGTGAAGATCTTTTTTGTATAGTTCTTCTGTGTATTCTTGCCACCTCTTCTTAATATCTTCTGCTTCTGTTAGCTCCATACCATTTCTGTCCTTTATTCAGCCCTTCTTTGCATGAAATGTTCCCTTCATATCTCTTAATTTTCTTGAAGAGATTTCTAGACTTTCCCATTCTACTGTTTTCCTCTATTTCTTTGCACTGATCACTGAGGAAGGTTTTTTTTTCTTTATCTCTTTTTGTTATTCTTTGGAACTCTGCATTCAAATGGGTATATTTTTCTTTTTCTCCTTTGCCTTTCTTGTCTCTTCTTTTCACAGCTATTTGTAAGGCCTTCTCAGACAGCCATTTTGCTCTTTTGCATTTCTTTTTCTTGGGGATGGTCTTGTCTGTCTCCTGTACAATGTCACGAACCTCCATCCATAGTTTGTCAGGCACTCTGTCTATCAGATCTAGTCCCTTAAATCTGTTTCTCATTTCCACTGTATAATTGTTAGGGATTTGATTTAGGTCATACCTGAATGGTCTAGTGGTTTTCCCTACTTTCTTCCATGTAAGTCTGAATTTGGCAATAAGGAGTTCATGATCTGAGCTCAGTCAGCTCCCAGACTTGTTTTTGCTGAGTGTATAGAGCTTCTCCATCTTTGGCTGCAAAGAACAGAATCAATCTGATTTCAGTGTCAACCATCTCGTGATGTCCATGTGTAGAGTCTTCCCTTGTGTTGTTGGAAGAGGGTGTTTGCTATGACCAGTGTGTTCCCTTGGCAGAACTCTATTAGCCTTTGCCCTGCTTCATTCTGTACTTGAAAGCCAAATTTGCCTATTACTCCAGGTGTTTCCTGACTGCCTACTTTTTCATTCCAGTCCTCTGTAATGAAAAGGACATCTTTTTTGAGTGTTCATTCTAGAAGGTGTTGTAGGTCTTCATAGAACTGTTCAATTTCAGCTTCTGCAGCATTACTGCTTGGGACATAGACTTGGATTACTGTGATACTGAAAGGTTTGCCTTGGAAACAAACAGAGATCATTCTGTCGTTTTTGAGATTGCATCCAAGTACTGCATTTCAGACTCTTGTTGACTAGGATGGCTACTCCATTTCTTCTAAGGGATTTCCTGCCCACAGGAGTAGATATAATAGTCATCTGAGTTAAATTGATCCATTCCAGTCCATTTTAGTTTACTGATTCCTAAATTGTCAACATTCATTCTTGCCATCTCCTGTTTGACCACTTCCAATTTGCCTTGATTCATGGACCTAACATTCCAGGTTCCTATGGAATATTGCTCTTTAGAACTTCGGACTTTGCTTCCATCATCAGTCACATCCACAACTGGGTGTTGCTTTTGCTTTGGCTCCATCTCTTCATTATTTCTGGAGTTATTTCTCCACTGATCTCCAGTAGCATATTGGGCACCTACCGACCTGGGGAGTTCATCTTTCAGTGTCCTATCTTTTTGCCTTTCATACTCTTCATGGGGTTCTCAAGGCAGGAATACTGAAGTGGTTCGCCATTCCCTTCTCCAGTTATATATTGCTGTGTAACAAGTTGCTTGCAAACTTAGCAGCTTAAAACAGTGAACACTTATTATTTTATAGTTTCTGAGGACCAGGAATCCAGGAGCATCTTAGTTGGATGGTGGTGGTGTAGTTGTGTCCAACTCTTGCGACCCCATGGACTGTAGCCTGTCAGGCTCCTCTGTCCATGGAATTTCCCAGGCAAGCATACTGGAGTGGGTTGCCGTTTCCTCCTCTAGGGGCTCTTCTCGACCCAGGAATAGAGCCCAGGTCTCCTGCATTGCAGGCAGATTCTTTACTGACTGAGCTACAAGGGAAGCCTTAGTTGGATACTTATGTTTAATAATCTCTACTAAGATTGCAGTCAGTTTTTCAGCCAGTTTGCAATCATTACAGGGACAGGAAAATCCATTTCAAAGGTTGTGCATATGGTTTTTGGCAGGCCTGGGGTTCTTGTTGGGTTTTGGCAAAAGGCTTAGATCTCACCAAGTGGACTTCCATAAGGGCTGTTCACAACGTGGTAGCTTGCTTTCCTCAGAATGAGAAATGCAAGTGCGAGAAAGTGTGTCGAAGACAGAAGCCACTGTCTTTTATATATCCTATCCTCAGAAGGGACATATCATTACTTCTGCCAAGTGCTGTTGGTCATGTAGACCAACCCAATTACAAAGTGGGAGGAGCCTACACAAAGTCGTGAACACCATCCGAGGGGCTGGCTACCACAGACTCATATAGACTTGTCCACCAAGAATGTCTTTCCTAGGAACTCTCTTCTTCCCAATTATTTTGGGTTACATTTTCTAAATGAGCTAGTTCCTACCCCCATCAGTTGCTTTGGGGATGAATACCTGACTTGAGCTGGGCCAGTTACAGTTCTTTGGGTTCCTAGACATGGAGTGCAGGAAGTCATGTCATCCTTCTTTAAGTGACCATAGCTCTAAGATACAAAACCTGAGAGCTGTTGGTGGCCATATTTACTACCCTGTAAAGAAAGTCAGCTTGTGTTGAGAAGAAAATTAAACTGACCTGTGCAGGAAGAAACTGGAGATGAGCCGGCGGTGAGGGCTGGTTGTTTCTGAGGCTTAGCAGTGGGTGTGCCTTCCTCACAGTGTGGCTGATGCGGCAGTGTCTTTCCAGTAACCTCACCTTCAGCTAGTCTATTTTTTTATTTTTAAAATTGATTTTTATTGGAGTATAGTTATTTTTCAATGTTGTTTTAGTTTCTGCTGTATAGCAACATGAATCAACTGTGTGTATATGTACATCCCCACTTCTTTGGATTTCCTTCCATTTAGGTCACCACAGAACATTGAGTAGCGTTTCCTGTGCTATGCAGTAGGTTCTCATTAGTTTCAGTTTAAGCTAGTTTAAATTGGGTGCCTGTCAATTTCAGCCTAAAGTCCTAACTACTTCAAAACTGCTACAATGATCCAGTTTTAAATCGTAAATGTCCTATCCTTCTTTAACTTTCAGGAATAATTTTATTAATATAGTAATTATTTAAGAAATTTTTATACTCCCACATATCTTTAGAAACTTCACACAGTATGTATGTGTAGTGAATTAAATGTTAATATTTTAATGCAATAGTTTCTTTTATATAGAAATCTAGCCATTAGGCAAGGACCATGAACAATATGGAGTATAGTAATAGTGCTTTAAAAGATTTTCTAAAGTAAATGGTTATGTTTAAAATATCTTTAAAGATGCTAATGAGTTTTATGTGATTGGCCTCATAGTCAATTTATTAACTGAATTTATTATCTATTATTATAAACAATCAAGCTGTATAGATATACTCTTGATGGTGATGGTCTAAATTCAGTCATCTCTGAGCTCTAGCAGAATTTTTTTTCACATTGTATTTACTTTTAAATTAGGTTTCAGTATTAGTACAAACCACAAACATTTATATTACACATAAAACATTACCACTCAGATAAGCAACTGCTATCAGGTAATGTTACTCAAAATCATTGCATCTGTAAGCTCTTTCTATTCAGGTTGTCTTTTTGGTTCTTGTATGTATTTCAGATTACTAATGACATCAGAATTACTCACACCTACAACCTTTGTTGACTAAGTTGTGATATCAATTTTCCTCTTAATTTTTAATTGAAGACTGTTATCTCAGTGTTAGCAATGCAGGAAGGTGACGCTTGCCCTACTAGGGAAGATGAACTAGCTGTTTGTATTGTTAGTAGCTAGCTGGATAGAGAGTTCTAAGCGATTACATTTGAAGCCAGACACGTCCCAGTTATTTTGGTCTAGGTCAAGTTCCAGCCCTAACCCGTACATCACACTCTCTGTAGTCAAAGTGGCTAATGAAGTATCTGGTGTTTTAAAAAGGGTAGAAGGCTAGGGGTAGTGGTGAAGAGGGGAGGAAGGTGTTCCCCGATAGTTACCACGTTTCATGGAGAATATTCTCACTGGTATTTCTTCTTTTTACTTCTTTTCTAAAAACATTCTCTGGAAATCTTAGCTCTAATAAATCAAAGACCTTGAAAAGGGGATAGTATGATAGAATTTCTGATATTTATATTCTGTTCTTTAGGTTATATATCAATTGATGCCATGAAGAAATTTCTTGGGGAGCTACATGACTTCATTCCTGGAAGTTCAGGTTATTTGGCATACCATGTTCAAAATGAAATTAACATGTCTGCTATAAAAAACAAATTAAAGAATAAGTATTAAGTTAAATATTGTCCTTCTATCTGGGCATTTATTTTCTGTAAAATATTACCCAAGATGCACATATTTTAAAATTCTCCTCTTTGGGAGAGGGGGTTGAGGGAATGGGGAAGAATTCTTTCTTCTTCAAAATGTACCTTTAGGAAATGCAGAAGCATTTTGGCTCTCTGTTTTGACATTTGGGCTGGCCTTTTCCCCCAGGTTGTAAGGTTATGTCCACAAATTCTGAGTGCACAGTTGTTATGGAGTAATTGTCAGTGACATATACTTCATGGATTCTCAATCTCTTTCCCTCTGTCAGATATTCTTTTGACTCTAATGTTTTATTAACTATATATATATTTTTTTCTAGGTTTAATGCTGTAAATGCTAAGTTTTATGATTCTGGTCATCTTATTTTGATTAAAATCTCAGAATGTGATAGTTGAATTACTGTTTCTGGCTTGAAAAAATATGTTAAGAAGTAATAATTCACACTTCATTTTATGAACAGTTTCTGATAATAAATGCATCAGAGGTGATTTAATGTAAACAAGTGTTGCATCTCCTGAAATGAACCCACCAGGTGCTGTAGAATCACTGTGCTGGAAAGGGCCTTAGGGAATGTGGGTCCCACTTGTGTGTTTTTCATGAGGAAATGAAGGCCTTGGCAAAGTGTCTCGCTTAGAGTGACTAACTGGAGGCTAGACTGGGCCTGGAACAGGGCCTCTTGATTTTCCAGGCCAGCCCTTCCCCACCCTCCCTCACGGTGTGCGCTACAGTCTGTGTCAGATGTAACAGCGAGTCTGCAAAGGGGACTCAGAGGCAAGTCAAGCATGCTTGGCTTGTCTTCTAAATAAGCTGAAATAGTATTGAGATTTAGCAGTTTCTAGTGCTTTAGTGATTTCAAGAAGACAACTTCTTACCTTTCTAAAGAAGATTTTGGCCATGCTACACAGCATGCAAGATCTTAGTTCCCCCACCAGGCATCGAACCTGTGTCCCCTGGAGTGGAAGTGCTGGATTTTAATCACTGGACAACCATGAAAGTCCTGGGCAACTTGTATTTATGTATGTGATCATGCTGTGTGGAACCTGGTGGGTTGGTTACATTTTAAAAAGTTACTTTCAATAAAAAAACCCCTGTACTTTCTTCTAGGAAGTGCAAACCACTTGTAGAATTGGCTAAAGAAAGTGAATTTGTTTTTTAGTGTTTGTTCATTTGTATATATATATGGGCACCAGTCTTTCATTTATGAAAAATTCAAATTAAGAATATGAAATTTTTACACTAGTCTCAGCATTAGCTGAGAAAGTTCTATTTTTCCCATATGATAAATTTTCCTTATGTCTTTGTATGTATAGTTAAGTTCTTTCCTTTCGGTAGATTCTTCTGAACACCTAAAATATATTAATTATCTTTTTCCTGAAATGTATTAAATATTATCTCTTCTGAACACTTAGTCACATTCAGTTAATCATGTTTCTTATATAAAAACCAAGCCTATCTGTGCACTTAGAGTTAAATATTAAAGGGGTTAAGTAAATTTACACCAAGTTATGTACATTGGGATTTCTTGGAATTGTTTGAGTATTTTCTTATATATGTAATATGCACATATTTACATGGTAAATCAAAAACTACAACAAAAGTGATTCCTAGACAAAAGTGATCATATCTTTAAGTATTTATAGAAAAGGTTGGATGTAACTATATATCCTTGAAATAGAACCAGAAGCAGTAAAATCAGTTAATAATATAAGCCTTTCAGGAATTAGAAGCAGGTGAACAAATAAAATAGGCAAAGATAAACTTTTGTTTAAAGTAGGTTGTTTTCTGTTGGTGGGATTGCAAACGAGTATGACCAACTATGGATAACAGCATGGAGATTCCTTAAAAAACTGGAAATAGAACTGGAAATATGACCACAGCTGGGCATATATACCGAGGAAACCAGAGTTGGAGGAGACACATGTACCCCAATGTTCATTGCAGCACTGTTTGCAATAGCCAGGACATGGAAGCAACCTAGATGTCCATCAGGAGAGGAATGGATAAGGAAGTTGTGGTACATATACACAAAGGAATATATTACTCAGTTATAAAAAAGAATGCATTTGAATCAGTTTTAATGAGGTGAATTAAACTGGAGCGTATTCTACAGGGTGAAGTAAGTCAGAAAGAGAAACATCAATACAGTATATTAATGCATATATATGGGATTTAGAAAGACAGTAATGATGGTCCTATATGCAAGACAGCAAAAAAGACACAGATGTAAAGAACGGACTTTTGGACTCTGTGGGAGAAGGCAAGGATGGGATGATTTGAGAGAAAGCATGGAAGCATGTATTGCCATATGTTAAGTCGATGACCAGTGCAAATTCGGTGACTGAAGCCTGAAGGGTGCTCAAAGTCGGTGCTCTGGGACGACCCAGAGGGATGGGGTAGGGAGGGAGGTGGAAGGGGTGATTCAGGATGAGGGAGACACATGTACAGTCATGACTGATCCACGTTGATGTGTGGCAAAAACCACAATATTTTAATAGGCCTCCAATTAAAATAAATTAATTTTTAAAAATCTATTGTCTTTATGGGAAGTGAAGGCAGAATGATTTTTTTTATTGCTCATTCAAACTGTTTTTTTTTTTTTTGGCTTTGTGTATCTAATAGATTGCCTCTGGTTCCCATTTTATTAAAAACGCTCCTCCACATTAGAACTTGTGGTTATTTCTCTACCCTTTTGCAAACATGTCTCCTCTGATGCTTTTCACTATTAGGCACGGTCATTCCTCATATCGCTTATTTAATGCATAGTTCTTAGTTTATCTTATTTCATCCTTTGTAATCAGATTACTTTTCTACTTTTGGTAGGGTTTTGTGTCATTAGATAAGTTATGACTCATTGGCAGAATCTGCTATTTACTTCTGAATGTCTTTGTTTCCCTTTCTTTCATGATGACAGAACTAATTTCTATCCAGGCACTTGCTACCTAGAATAAAGACCATATTCTCAGTGAAATTAAGCTAGGTTAACAATGGATGCATAGTAGAAATGGCATGTGGGAACCTTGCTTTAAGATACCTGGCATGTTCCCCTTGTTGCCATTCCTTCCAATCATTTTCCTCCTGTTGCTTGGAATGGGGATGTGATAGCTACTGTTTGAACCATAAAAGCACACTCTGCCTGGCAAAGCAGTAGACTAAAAGGAGCCTGGGTCCTGAGGACATTGTGGAGATATCTGTCACCCCAGCCCTGGGTCGCCTACCTCTAGACATTCATGTGACTGAGAAAATGTCTTCTTTGTTTAAGGCACTTTATTTTTGTGTGTCTCTCTGTCAGACTAACCATAAATGAGGCATAAGAACAGGCTACTGACTTCGTTTTATGGGCGATAATTGTGTGGAAGATAACTCGTTCTTTACATCTGTAAAGGGCTAATCTTGAAGTTACAAAGGTGATCTTAGTAATGTAGCATGTCTTTTACATTTATAGCTGCTTTAGTTAAAGAAAATAGTTCTTTCAAATGGAATGTTTAGTTACACTATTACTCAGCAGTGTGGAAGATACAGTCACATACCACACAATTCACCCATTTAATGGGCACAACTTAATGGCTTTTAGTATAGTGACCAAGTTGTCTACCCATTACCACAGTCTGATTTAGAACTTTTTCATCACCCTAGAAAGAAACCCCTTGCCTATTAGGTCAACAGCCATGCCACTCTCCCACACCCATACCCCTAACTGAAGGCAGCTGCTAGGTCTACTTTCTTTATAGATTTGGCCATTCTGGACATTTTTTTGTAAGTGGAATCATGGAACACATGCTCTTCTGTGACAGACGTCTTTCATTTAGCATGATGTGGAGTTTATTCATGTTACACCTTGAGGTATCAGTACTTTATTCTTTTTTATCACAAAGTAGTATTCTATTGTATGGACATTTAATTAGAAAAGGATGGCTATTTTGCTTTACCAGGCAAAGGGAGACACATTGGGCTCCTGCCTCAAAAAACTCTTCAGGAAGTTGTATAGTCTTAAATATATACTTTAGACAAGACCAAGGGCTAAAAATCGATGATCTAATAAGCATTCATTTCAGGAAACTAGGAAAAAAAAACACCAACAACTCCCAAGGAAAATAGAAGGAAGAAATAATATAGATAAGAGGGGAAATTAATGATATAAACAAATCTATAATAAAAAGGGACAACAAGTCAATAAAATGTTTTCTTTGAAAAGACTAAATTGATACATTTTCTAGCAAGACTAGTTAAAAAAAAAAGAAAGCACATAAAACCAGTATCAGAAATGCCAAATTTTAAAAATTATGAGAAATCTGACCAAATTTATGCCAATAAGGTCAAATATTTAAGTGAGCTATCTAAATTCCTAGGAAATATATTTACTAAATCTGACATGCTGCTGCTGCTAAGTCGCTTCGAGGTGATGTTAAAGGGAAAGTAACGTTCAGATGGAAAAAAATTGAGTCATATTATGTAAGCTTTTATTACCTACATTTTCGCAAAATCACTGTTTTCGATTATTTATATAAATATCCTTTCCCTTCAACAGAACAGGAAAGCTGTGCAGAGACGCAGCGTCAGGTCCTAGAGTGGAAAGACGTCCTAAGTCAGTGAGAGGCAGCGTCAGTCCTAGAGAGGACAGAGGCAGAAGCAGTGAGAAGCGGTGACATTCCTAGAGAGGAACGACGACACGGATCAGTGAGAGGCAGCGTCAGTACTAGAGAGGACAGACGCAGTGAATAGTGAGAAGCGGTGATATTCCTAGAGAGGAAGACGTCAGGAATCCGTGAGAGGCGGCCACATTCCTAGAAAGGACAGATGTCAGGGAGCAGTGAGATGCAGCTTTAGTCCTAGAGAGGACAGACACAGATGACGTCAGTTATCAGTGAGATGCAGCGTCAGTTCCTAGAGAGGACACGTCAGGGAGCCTTGAGATGCAACGTCAGTTCCTAGAGAAGACACGTAACGGAGCCGTGAGATGCAGCGTCAGGTTCTAGGAGGACAGCGGTCAGGGATCAGTGAGATGCAGGACCAGTTCCTAGAGAGGACACGTCAGAGATCAGTGAGATGCCGCTTCGGTTCCTAGAGAGGATAGACCTCAGGGAGCTTTGAGAGGCGGTGTCCATCCTAGAGAGGACCGATGTCATGGATAAGTGAGAGGCGGCCACATTCCTAGAGAGGAGAGACGTCAGGGAGCAGTGAGATGCAGCGACAGTTCCTAGAGAGGACAGACGTCAGGGAGCCGTGAGATGCATCGTCATTTCCTAGAGAGGACAGACGTCAGGAAGCAGTGACAGGTGGGGTCCATCCTAGAGAAGAACGACGTCATGGATCAGTGAGAGGTGGCCACATTCCTAGAGAGGAACACGTCAGGGAGCAATGAGATGCAGCGTCAGTCCTAGAGAGGACAGACGCAGACGACGTCAGCGATCAATGAGATGCAGCATCATTTCTTAGAGAGGATAGACATCAGGGAGTAGTGAGAGGCGGCGTCGTAGAGAGGAACGACGTCATGGATCAGTGAGGGGCGGCCAAGTTCCTAGACAGAACAGACGTCAGGGAGCGGTGAGAGGTGACGTCATGTCCTAGAAAGGACAGATGTCAGGGAGCCGTGAGAGGCCTTGTCAGGTCCTGGTGAGGAAGGACATCAGGGCGCCGTGAGAGGCTTGGGCAGGAATACTTTGGGTGTAAGAGGTTGTCCCCAAAGTTGGTCGGGGTCCCTGGCCATAAAGGAAATACGGCCTCAGCTCGCCGGTGTAGTAAACTGTACTTTACTCATGCTGAAAAGGTGTATTTTAGGGAAACAGGATGTATCCTAGTTTGCTACCCAGTCATCTGTGGTAGTCATCCTGATATTTGAAGGTGTGTAGTTATTACAGGTATCAGACACTTTTTCAAAATCGTTTCCTAAATATTAGATGTGCAATGTCTGATCTCAGGTGAGCCTTGTTTAGCTCTGGGAAGTGACAGCCACGTTGCCCTGTGATGTGTGGACCTTCCAGGTAAAGGGTCAGATGTGCGTCTAGCACTGTCAGGTGCATTCTTGACCTGAGCCACCAGGGAAGCCCCTGGGCTTGTTTTGTTTTAAGTTTACTGGTTCTAATAGGTGTGCAGTGCTACTTGGCTGTAGTTTCAATTTGTAATTTCCTAATGATATTTTATTTTTTAGTATTTTTGATGTGTTTGTTTACTAGGTGTATTTTTTTTTCGCCAGGTGTTCAGATTTATACATCTTTAACGAGGTTGTTTGTTCCAGAGTTTTGGGTATTGAGTAGAACCCTATATCAGATATGTATTTTGTAAATGTATTTCTCTGTTTGTGGCTGATGTTTAGATTTTCTGAATAAGGTCTTTTACAGAGTTCAAATTATTAACCTTTTAAAGGTCATGTTATGTATTTTATATCCTGTTTTTGATAGACTTTAGTTTTTGTTTTTTGCTAAAATTATAAGCAAAACTGAGGTACTGCATATACAGCTTTGTATTTTGTTGAGAAGTTTGAGTGAATTTGGTTTGGTGTAAGTTGTAAAATTTCTACTTTCATTTGATTGCATATGGTTCCCAATTATTTATATACCAATTTTTGAGGATGTCATTGGAAGTCAGTTTCCCGAAGTGAAACTGCATCCGTGAAACATCAACTCTTTTTAATCAGTGGGAATCACTTTTTGCTTTTTCTATCTTTGAATTTGCCTTGCTTTGACATGATTCCACTGTCTCATACTAGCAGAATCACAGAATGTTTATCCTTTTTTGGTCTGGTTTGTTTCACTTAACATAATGACTATAATGCTCATCCACATTGTAGCATTGTCAGAATTACCTACTTTCAAAGGCCGAATCATGTTCCATTGTGTGTATACCACAGTTTATTTATGGAATTGTCTGTCTTCGGATACTTGGATTCCTTCCATTTTTTGGCTAGTGTGAATAATGCTGTTGAATAGGTGTGTAGAAATATGTTTATTGCTTTCAGCCCATTTTTTCAAAATTTAAAGTACATAATCTGAATTAGGACTGACGTATGTTAATTCCATTCATTAGTTTTTGAGGAATTTCTGTAACATCTTGCAAAGTGGTTACACCATTTCACTGTGGTTTTTGTATGGTAGAATTATTGTTGAAGCTTTTGCATGTATCCTATGTTGCATATTCATTCATCCACTGATGTACAGTGAATGGGTTCTACCTTTGGGCTGTTGTGAATAATGTTGCTATGAATGTTTGTGTACCAGTTGTTGTTTAAAAATCTGTTTTCAGTTCATTGATGTGTATATCCAAGAGTGGATTTGTTGGAGTAAACAGTAAGTATATTTTTATCTTTCTGAGGAAACGGCAAACTATTGGACATATAGTCTGTACTATTTTCCATATCCACAAGCAGAGTGTAAGGCTTCTGATTTTCTGCATTGCTGTTAATATTTTGATCTTGGTTATAATCGTTTAGTGAATGTGAACAAAGATTGTGTTGTGATTTTAATCTGTATTTCCATCATTACAGGAAGGAAACAGAGAGCAATGACACACATAGGTGTGCCTGCACATTTCAGATAAATAGTCTGTGTAATCAGTTCAGTTCAATTCAGTTGCTCAGTCACGTCCGACTCTTTGCGACCCCATTGGACTGAAGCACACCAGGCTTCCCTGCGCATCACCAACTCCTGGAGTTTTCCAGTCAGAACTGACTGATTGGAAAAGACCCTGATGCTGAGAAATATTGAAGGCGAGAGGAGAAGGAGATGACAGAGGATGAGATGGTTGGATGGCATCCCCGACTCAATGGAGATGAGTTTGAGTAAACTCTGGGTGTTGGTGATAGACAGGGAGGCCTGGTATTCTGCAGTCCATGGGGTCGCAAGAGTCGGACATGACTGAGCGACTGAATGGATAACTATATATAGTAAGACTCTATTGAGTCATATGACAAATATATTGCCCTTACTTTTCTAACCCAAGTTAGAACTACGACCTAGCTTTTTAAATATACTAACCAAGTACTTAGATACGTAAGGCTCATAGAGACAGACAGTCCATAGTGTTGACATTTACTTGGAAGAAAAGTAAAAAATGAATTTTAAAGAGATACCACCTCACATCCATCAGAATGGCTATCATTAAAATGTCCACAAATAAATGCTGGAGCGGTTGTGGAGAATAAGGAACAATCCTGTACTTCTGTTAGGGATATAAATTGATGTAGCCAATATGGAGAATAGCATGGAGATTCCATAAAAAGCTAAAAATAAAATTGTCATAGGATCTAGCAGTCCCATGTCTGGTCAGATATCTGGAAAAGACAAAAAAAAATCTAATTTGAAAAGATACATACACACTTATGTTCATAGCAGTACTATTTATAACAGCCAAAACATGGAGCCAACCTAAATAACTGTCCATTGTCAGATGAATGGATGGAGAGGATGTGATGTTTTTATGTGTTTCCATGTACAGATAACCACATACACACAGTGAAATATTACTGAGCCATAAAACAGAACGAAATAATGTGTTTTGCAGCCACATATAGATAGACCTACAGATTGTCATTTTAAGTGAAGTAAATTGGAGAATGATGTATATCATATGATATCAGTTATATGTGGAATGAATGTAAAAAAAATGATACTAATAAACTTCTTTACAAAACAGATTTAGACTCACAAAAGTAGGAAACAAATGTATAGTTACCAAAGGGAAAAGGTAGGGAGGGATTAGTTAGGTGTTTGGCATTCTTAACAGAGGCATACTACTATATATGAAAGAAACCACCAGGACCTACTATATAGTATGGGAAACTATATTAATAATCTTGTGATGATGTATAATGGAACAGAATCTCAAAAGGAATATATGAAACAGACATGGAACAATTATATCCATTGTGCCAATACTAACAGTTATCATAATACTACTCAACACGTATTTATACATGGCACTAAAATGTTCACATCAGTAAATATATTGTCACTGATCAATTACATAAAAGTAAATAGAGAATTCAAACACAGAGTAAATAAACTTTCTGTCATTACTCACCATAATTTATATACTTCTTGTAACACTCACTCTGTGCTAGAGTAGGAATTTAAGTTACTGTATACCAAGAGATTTTGAAGGTGTAAGGAGGTATAATTGATTTAATTCCTTAAAAACGGATTTAAAAACCCTGTCTACCTGAAGTGAATGGAAGTCAGTGATGTGCTTCTGTCCCACCAAATTTTAGTTCACAGGTAAATCCTGCAGTCACCTGGCTTCAGTGTATGTTTCTTGCCATCCAGAAAGAAAAGATGAGGGAGCCCTGACAAAATTGATGCTGTTTTTTTTTTCCTTTGGTTTTGATTTGCATTTTCTCTCAGAGCTTGGCCAAAAGAGGATCTAACCTGTTTTTAGAGTTACATTCCAAGGCTTGTTCTGGCATTTTACATATGTTGGCAAACTGCTGATTATTTTCAACAAATGACAATGATCAGTGCTTTATATTTACTATTTGGTGCTTGAGCTGGAATAGTAGGCACCCCTTTAGGTCCAGTACTTCATGCTGAAGTAGGCATACCCGAAGCAGTACCATAAGATGAACAAATTTATAATGTAGTCATCACATCCCTTAAATTTGTAATAATTCTTCATATTTTTATGACCCATCATAATTGGAGGACTTGGAAACTTATTTGTCCTGGTAATGATTGGAGTACCCAGTATAACATTTCCTTGACTAAATATACACTTGAGTACTTCTTCCAGTATTCTTACTCCTACTTCAGCCATGAAGAGTAGAAGTTGATGGCAGTGGTTCTTAAAATGAATCTTGTTCCCTAGGTGATGCAGTTGGTAAAGAATCTGCCTGCTAATTCAGGAGACGCAAGAGATAAAGGTTTGATCCCTGGGTCAGGAAGATAACAATTCATACACTATTTTTATGTGAACAAGTTTCACACTCATGACGTTTCTCTTCTGCACACATAAAAACCAATGGTATTCAAGGACATTAAAGAAACCTGATATTGAAAATCTGATCTTTACTGTGAGGAATGCTCAGAAATTTGCGTGTCAAAATATAGTTTTATGCTTATCATCATTGTTGTTGCCTCTGAAATATTTTGAGAAATGGTTTAGATTCATGTAGAAGCTAAATGGCATTAATCCTTTATGCTGACAACTGGGAGTTTAAAGCTCCTGTTAATCATGTGTGATAACCACATATGCCAACATGATTTATTAGTATTATATCAATATTTTTAGTTCTATTGTATTTCAAATAAAAATATAAGTATATAATTTTACTTGAAGACAAGGTAGAAAATCCAAGCAAATACAAAATATTCCGTCCTTTGAGAAAGAAAGTGAATGAAAAATCTGTGCTTTGCCTGATGCTATTTTATGTATTAGATCCTGAAGTATCTTATTCACCACATTCAACTGAGTGATTAATGAATGTTTCAGAGAAGAAAGGATCATTTCTCTTTAACAATGAGTAGTTCAATTCCTCTTGAAGCAAACCCTGGACATGAATAGCTATAAAAGACCAATAAGATATTACTTATTTATTAGCTTGACACACTAGATCTGTTACCACATTCATTTTTCATCTCCACCCAACTCTCCGGAAATTTGGAAGTAACAGTCTATTTGTGAGCAGGATGTGTCATCAGTAGCTTCTATGATAAAACAAGGGTATCTATCAGACTCTCTTCTACAAGGAACAGTAATTGTATTTCTGTGGTAGTAAACATTGAACGTATTAGATTATTTTTCTAAGTGAGAGTTACAGTGATACAGCTAATTGCTAATAGCACAACTGGCCATGTATTTGTGTACTTAATGGGAGAGGCAATCCTGGCCAAATCAGTGGTAGCCTGTATGACATTAGTGATTGTCATTCTAGCCATTTTTCTTGAATTTGCTGTGTTATTTGCTGTTTTATTTGAGAGTACATATTCTCCCTGTTTGTAAGCCTCTATTTACATAACACATAGAGACCCACTAAACTGATGCGTATCATGCAGTAAATCCCAGTCCTGAAATCTTATAGGCGCCTCTCAAGCTATTATCATCAGTTAGTCTAATTGTGTGAGACCATGTGAACTCAATGATTTTATTATGCTTGTGCTTATGATGGGAGATCTGAGAAGGTACTTTTGAAGTCTATTTCATACCAGTTGTTCTCATTTTTGTTGACTTTTTTTAAAGGTTTGATCACTTGGGTGTTTCTTCTGCACTTGTTCTAGGCAGTTGCTGAGTACCAGCGTGCCCATTCTACCTAAGTGCAGGAGAAGTCATTACTGCTTCCCTACCTCTCTGTCTTCTGTCCTTGGGAGTATGTATTGTTTGAGCTCATCACAGAATGGTAGATGGAAGTTGTCAGAATATCCTTCAAACCTGTTTTATTGCAGTCTCTTCAGGAGGTTACGCTGCTAAAAGCCTCAGGATGTTACAAAGTGGCTTTTACAATAAAATTCATGACAGCCACAGACTTCCATGGTCTGTACATGATCACTGGCTTTGCTTTCATAGTCATCATCTTATTACACAAACTAAAATTTTACTGTATTACTTATCATCATTTTATCTTTGATGGTTTTTAGATTATCATGTGTTTTCCTATACATCTCCACTTATTGATGAGGGCCTTATTTTAGTAGTAGTTATTAAAATTGACTTCTAGTTAGTTAGTTTTGTTAGAATAGGGAAAAGAACGATCAATTTTATATTATTAGCATTAGTTCAACATCTCAAGAAAACTTGTACTAGGCACAAAACTGTTTTCTGGGGCTCCACTTTCTATCAAACCTCCTTATCCCTTTCTGTACCCATTCCTTTGCTTCTCCCATCCTGAAACTGCTACCTGTAAGTCAGAACTACTTCTTTTTCCTTCATAAAATGCAATTTCATTCCTCATACCTTCTTTAATAACAAGACATATATTTTCCTTAGAAACCAAGAACTGACTTTTATATTGGCATTCTATAGACTGGTGAACATACGCATCAGTGATACTATCTAACAAAAAAATTTGCTTTCTTATAGTGAACATCTTAGGATGGCATCAGACACTATTCATGGATAGTCA
The DNA here is from genome assembly GCA_007570785.1 of Antilocapra americana. Classification (NCBI taxonomy): domain Eukaryota; kingdom Metazoa; phylum Chordata; class Mammalia; order Artiodactyla; family Antilocapridae; genus Antilocapra; species Antilocapra americana. Next base: position 2,719 of record ML664173.1, on the reverse strand, counting down.
AAAATCTTAGTTTCTGTGTAAGAGGAAATTCCTGTCAAGTAGTGAATGTTTCAGAACCCTAATTTATTTGGAAATGACCTAGCTATTTAATACACTGTCATCACTTAGTTTAGCACAATGATAGAAATTCAGGTAACTAAAGTCTGGAGAAACTATTGTAAGTTCAGTTCAGTTGCTCAGTCGTGTCTGACTGTTTGCGACTCCATGGACTGCAGGACACCAGGCTTCCCTGTCCATCACCAACTCCTGGGGCTTGCTACTGGGAGCTGTGAGGATGCCCCTTTGCTCTGATTAAAGGTCACGAGACTAAGAAGGAAACTGCAAAGCGGACTTTCTTTATCGGGGCATCCCGGGCAAGGCCCCTCCTGGTATTTTTCTTGGGAGTTCTGTTCATGCTCGGAACATTAGCTCATCTCAGTAGGTCAGTCCCAGTTAGAAAGAATTCGTCCTAAGATAATTCCCCTAGACCTTATTGACTAGAGGATGCAGGAAGGTGAATTCCCTGAGGACAAAGGAGGAATAAAAGGGACATTTAAATACATTACTACACTTCCTACTCATTACTGGAGAAGTTACCAAGAGTTCTCTTGGGGTCACAGCAAGGCCACCACCAGAAGGGCTCATCCTTGGATCACCTTTCCACCTCCAACTCCCCTGACCACTCCAGGTGGAGGTTCCCTTCCTTGAAGAGACCAGGGTGGAATGGGACTTAGGAATGCTCATATCTGTGGCCAGCATAGTTGGAGACACTGATTGCTTTAGGATAGTGTAGACATAGGAATTCATTCAAGTAGTTATATAAGGTTAATAGGGGTTTATTGCTAAAGCAGTGCTGCTAGACCGTCTCTTTGTCCTCTTTCCTCATAAGAACCAGAGTGTTAGAACAGAATGAGACAGGTAGTGGTTGAGGTTATTAGAATAAAACAGTTTCAAGCTTAAGCCCTTCCCTCTAGCTTCTTGCACCTGATAAGAGAAATGTAACCTTTCTACTTAGATTGATGTACTTATCATGATTGAATGAAGTATGCTGAAGACATTCAAATAGTAAGCATACTATTGTCAAATCTAATTACGCAGAAATCTGACTTCTGAAAGGGGAATGTTTCGATGATAGATTGGGGAATGAGCTCAATGATAAGGTTGCTATGGAAGATAGAAAATAAAAGATTGTATAGAATGATAGGTGATGCAATGATGTAACGGGGACGATTTTTGGCTATAAAACTGTAAACCAACAACAATAAATGAGAGAGACTGCCTCATCAACACATTGACTCAACTCAGTACTTCACCGACGCCACTCATCCCTCAAGACCCCTGACCCACCAGGGCTGGACCCTGGCAGCTTGCTCAAACTCATGTTCATTGAGTCAGTGATGCCATCCAACCATCTTATCCTCTGTTGTCCCCTTCTCTGCCTTCAATTGAGACTATTATAGACAGATATTTTAAAGTGTAATTATTTTTAATAGTTTATCTAAAAGCTCATATTGCATTTACATTTTTAAGGATTTGTTTGTTTTTAGAGGTATTTTTGTTGACAAGCTTGTGGCAGATATAACAATATAGCAATATTTAACTTATAATAAACCTAGGCACTGTGAAAATTTTATGCTTAGTGTTAATGACTCTTAGACATGTCTATATTAGAGTGGTGAAAAAAAATAAATACTAGAGATTTAATATTGACTATTTCCTAATTCACATGAATGTAAAATTCATTTAGGTCGATTTTTTCTTGTATTTAGAACTGTTTGACTTGTAAGGGCTTCCTTTTCTTTAGATTATTTAAATAAGAGCTCACTTACAACTTCAGCAATATTATCAAAAAACAGAAAACTCACACTGAGACATACATAAATCCACAGACAGACAGACAGAGATCTTCTAGTTGTGCACCTAAGATTTAAAATATCCCTTTGACCTCCGGTTTTTTTTTTTTTTAATTGGTGGGGGGGGCGGGGAGGCTTGAAGTTCTCATTTGCCCAAGGCTGAGATCTCAGGCAAAGCGGGCACTGATTTTCAAGGAAAGGATTAACTTCAAGCCTTGCCATAGGCAGGCCTTTTTAACAAGATAATTGTTTTTAATCGCATATGCAAAAGAACCAGCTTTACAATTTCCAAGGAAAAATTTTATTTTAAACAATTTTCTCTGGTTCTTTAGAATATCAAGGCCATCCTAGGTCAGGTCGTCTTTCCTTTCTGTAGTCGTAGTTTTATCCCTGAATTATAGATCAGCTGATAAAAAGCTTGGGTTGTCTCGGTGGGGTGGATTTTGCTCCTGGATGGATTTCACCTGGCGGCAGTAGCGAGGCTGTGGGCCTCTCCTGGAGGTGGGCGAATGGGCGGAGTGCACCTGGCCTGGGCACTGGCTGCAGTTAACCTGGGTGCACCAGCGGCCTGCACACTTCTCTCCGAAGTGGGGTAGGCGCAGAGCTCCCCTGCCGGCCCCCTGGCTGCCTTTCACCTGGACACGCCCAGTGCCTCGCGCGCCTCTCCCAGAACTGGGCGTAGGGTCGGAGCACACCCGGCCCGCGCGGCGGAGAGGGCCCAGGTCGCGTCGGGAACGGAGCGCGCCTCCTCCGAGCTCCTAGGCAGTGGGTTCCGGGTCTCAGAGGTCTCTGTTGCTGCTGGGAACGCCAATTTCGTGGGCTCCTGGGTCCCCATTGATCGGCATCGAGTGAGCGGAGCGGAGGGGTGCGGACCACAGGTAAGGGAA